>CM038144.1:318261319-318779670 GCA_021437245.1 Aegilops speltoides | reverse complement strand
TCGGATCGTGGCGGGCGCTCGTCTCCTGAGATGAGGTGAGGCCAGCCACAGGTGGAAGGACTCAGCGCGCCACGCAGGCGGCGGAAGGTCGGACAGCGAGGCCCTCGGCTGCAGCAGAACTTCGAGCCACGCCCAGGAGGCAGCTCGGGAGGTCGGTGACTTGGACCGGTGGGACCAAATGGCAAGCACTGCGGTCGAGGCTCGAGGTCGAAGGCGGCAAGTTGACCCGTCGCCCGTCGGTGGAAGGTTCTTCATGTAGAAGTAGGGCGCTGCCACATCTTCACCGACTTCACCAGCGAGATGGGAGGAAAGGGTTGTCGGCCGTCGGCGCCCTTGCCGCGATGTAGGTCCGCACTAAGCGGCGTCTTGCAGCTGACTACATCTTAGAGCTTGAAGAAAAAATTCTCCCACAACTCGAGGGTGGGGAGAAGCGCCCGAGTAGCCGCCGCAGGGTGGCGGCGGAGAAATCACTACCACGCGTTTGGGGTGAGGTGGTGCGGTGAAGATTATGGAACTCCGAGGCAGCGGAAGAACCCGCTCCGCGGCAATGACCAGCGCATGAGGTGCGGCGGAAGGCGACCAGCTCGCCCTCCTCGGCCGTGAGATCTGATCTCCGCCCGGCGTGGGGCGAGGCGTGCACTAGGTCCATGTTGGGAGGCAGGTCCCGCGGAGGAACTCAATGTGCTCCGCTTCCACGTCCAAAGCGTCCCTGGCGGGCGTGAGGTAGAAGCGGCTTGGAGGAAAACTCATCGCCATGCTTGAGAAAAGGTGCTCTTGCTTTCATGGCGGAGGAAAAACACTACAAGAAATATGTCAACTTATGACCTTTTGTTAGTGACCTGGAAGAATTGGTCATAGATCTATGACCATTTAGGACCAATTGGTCAAAGCTGTTGGGGCTCCAAACCCTAAACTATAACGACCATTTTGGTCAGAAAGGTCATAATTTCCTTACACAAAATGGTCACAAAGCAGATAGCACTGGTTCGCTGCCTTATTTCTAGCTGTTCGTGACCAATATAGATGGTCATAACCTTGAAAATTGTGGTGGGTTGCTTTCGACTAGGCGCCACCTCATCAGTTTACCTATGTGTCATGTCCATGTGGCGTTTTGCCCTAGGTTGTGAAGCAACCTATATTTCTATCATTCCCAAAATTCCCCAAAAATCTCATAAATTCTTTGGGTCATATATTAAATCAAATATGTAAAAATCTTCCTTGCCTAGTTCAAAAATAATTCAAAAATATTCATTTTCCTATTACATTCATAAAAACACTTTGTGAAGGAAGTACCACTTTGGCATGTCAAATGGTATCCATTTTCTCTGATGCTTTCCTATGCCCAAATAACTATCCTCCACCAAATGCCAGCTCAATCCATTCATTCTTTTGAGCCCATCTTCAACATTACGTATTTATGTCGGTGTGGTACTTTGCAAAGCAAGTACCACCTAGACTCCTCCTTTTGAGCTGAAACTTTGTGAAGACGGTCTTCTTAATGGCTGATCATCCTCAACCAAAACTCACGCCCATTAGCCATGTGCATTTCCCGTACCGCTAATCAAACACTTGGCTGCTAATTCATGTTTGAGCATCGATCGGTCTCCTCGTGAGAATCTTATGTTGTAATTTTCTTCCTAGCACCTACGGGAGTGGCCAACCCACTAGACATGCCTAGGCCGCCCAGAACACATGGCGGCGCCACAGATCCGCCTTGATGACCACTTGCTGGCGAGCATCTTGCGAGTTCTGGCGCTCTAGAGTTGGGGCCCTCGACCACTTGCCCAAGCGTCGGCGTATCGCCACAAACCATGTATTTATGATTAAATAGGTACTTATGTACCTAGAAATGATTTTGGAAAAATAAATAGCAAACTATAGAGGCAGCCACAGTTCAAATTTGACCCTTCCGGTGAATCGGTGGAAATTTGTCTTTTCACGAGAGGTGGATCAAAACTTTTTACACCCAACCATTTTGTCAAGCTGTGCATTAAATATGTCCTAGTATTTTAGAAAATTGATTTGGTCAAATTTTGCAACAATTATTTGGGAGGTCCTTCACAAAAAACCTCCTTTTGGGCACTCGAAAAATGGAAAATGAATTTTTTCGTCCAAAGAAAATGAAAACTTCCTTAAGCAATATTGTTTGCCATTCAAGATGCACCCTTGTGCACAATGAGATCATTTGAACAAACTATGCCATGAATGTGGCCATAGGATTGATCATTTGGCTTGAAAGCCATGAATCTTCCGCATGATAGCTCATTTAGAGAACACTTTTTAAAGAATGAATGTATGTACAAGTTTATATTTTTTCTGGTAACTTGGTCATATATAATGACACAATGCGAAGGTTTTCCTATTTTTGAATTTTTTGAATTTTTATGCCCGTTTCAAAATCACGGTCAAGCTGCGGAATGACCGTTCCTAGCTAGTGGTTGAATCTTGGAATTTTTTGGTGTTTCTCTGATTAAATAGATACTTATGTACCTAGAAATGATTTTTGTAAAAATAAAGAGCAAACTACAAAGGCATCTACAGTTCAAATTTGACCGCTTCGGTGAATCAATTTGAAATTTGTCTTTTTCACGAGAGGTGGATCAAAACTTTTACACCCAACCATTTTGTCATCTGTGCATTAAATATGTCCTAGTATTTTATAAAAATGATTTGGTCCAATTTTGCAACAATTATTTGGGATGTCCTTCACAAAAAAACCTCCTTTTGGGCACTCGAAAAATGGAAAATGAATTTTTCGTCCAAAGAAAGTGAAAACTCCCTTAAACAACATTGTTTGCCATTCCAAGATGCACCCTTGTGCACAATATGAGATCATTTGAACAAACTATGCCATGAATGTGGCCATAGGATTGATCATTTGGCTTGAAAGCTATGAATCTTCATGCATGATAGCTCATTTCTGAGAACACTTTTTTAAAAGAATTGTCGTATTACACGTTTATATTTTTTTCTGGTAACTTGGTCATATATAATGACACCATGCAAAGGTGTTCCAATTTTTTGAATTTTTTTGAATTTTTTATGCCCGTTTCAAAATGCGGTCAAAACTGCGGGAATGACCGTTCCTAGCTAGTGGTTGAATCTTGGAATTTTTTTGGTGTTTCTCTGATTAAATAGATACTTATGTACCTAGAAATGATTTTTGTAAAAAATAAAGAGCAAACTACAAAGGCATCTACAGTTCAAATTTGACCCTTCCATGAATCGGTGAAATTTGTCTTTTCACGAGAGGTGGATCAAAACTTTTTACACCCAACCATTTTGTCATCTGTGCATTAAATATGTCCTAGTATTTTATAAAAATGATTTGGTCCAATTTTGCAACAATTATTTGGGAGGTCCTTCACAAAAAAACCTCCTTTTGGGCACTCGAAAAATGGAAAATGAATTTTTCGTCCAAAGAAAGTGAAAACTCCCTTAAACAACATTGTTTGCCATTCCAAGATGCACCCTTGTGCACAATATGAGATCATTTGAACAAACTATGCCATGAATGTGGCCATAGGATTGATCATTTGGCTTGAAAGCTATGAATCTTCATGCATGATAGCTCATTTCTGAGAACACTTTTTTAAAAGAATTGCCGTATTACAAGTTTATTATTTTTTCTGGTAACTTGCTCATATATAATGACACCATGCGAAGGTGTTCCAATTTTTTGATTTTTTTTGAATTTTTTATGCCCGTTTCAAAATGCGGTCAAAACTGCGGGAATGACCGTTCCTAGCTAGTGGTTGAATCTTGGAATTTTTTTGGTGTTTCTCGATTAAATAGATACTTAAGTACCTAGAAATGATTTTTGTAAAAATAAAGGGCAAACTACAAAGCACTACTGTTCAAATTTGACCCACTTCAATTTGAATCGGCGAGAAATTTGTCTTTTTCATGAGAGGTGGATCAATTTTTTACACCCAACAATTTGGTCAATCGTGCATTAAATATGTCCTAGTATTTTAGAAAATTGATTTGGTACAATTTTGCAACAAATATATGGTAGGTCCTTCACAAAAAAACCCTTTTGGGCACTCAAAAAATGGAAAATGAATTTTCCGTGCAAAAGAAAATGAAAACTCCCTTAGGCAACATTGTTTGAAATTCCAAGATGCACCATTGTGCACAATATGAGATCATTTGAACAAATATTTGATAGGACTTTCACAAAAAACTCAATTTGAGCAACTGAAAAATGGAATGAAATTTTTATCTTGAATCGATCATGACCAATTTATATGGTCATAAGGTCATCAAATGGTTTGCTGCGTTCGATTGGACCATGAGCATATTACGCGGATCACGCATCAACCACCGTTGGATGCTTCCGGATCAACGGCCCAAACCCCTGACAGAAACCCTAAGTCATCCTCATGGACATTTCCACCCACCCCGCCTCCATTCTTTCTCTCTTCCCCTTCCCCGACTCCATTCCCCCCCCCCTCTCCCGATCCCTCTCATCCCGATCCAGATCCGCCACCCCTCTCCCGATCCCTCCCCTGTCCGCCGCCCCCTCGCTTTGCTGCAGTGCAGGGCGCCGCCATGCCGTCACTTTGGGTCGACCCCGGCGCGCCACTGCACCTCCCGTCGCCAGCCGCCCTCCATCGAGATCCTCCCTCCTCCCAATCTCCCCGCCGCCACCACCTCCTCCCGTGCCCGCCTCCTCCGATCCAGTCCTCTCCCACCCACCGCCGACCTCGCCGTCCTCCCTCCCTCCCGCATCTCCAGCCACCTCTCGCCCGGGAGATCGAGCAAGCCTTGAGTGCGCCCGAATCCTCGCAACCTCCTCCCATGACTCCACTTGAGGCCCACGAGAGGAGATCCTCCTGTGGTTTTGCACGCGCATGGCGACCACCAGCCCTGACTTGGGAGCTAGCGGTGAGTGCCACCCTTCTTCCGTGCTCTCTTTCTTCCTCCTTTTTCTCTCTCACACATCTCGATTTCTCTCTTTGTCTCAAGCAGTGCACTCCGCCGCCATGGGCTCGCGTCCCCGACCTTGCAACCACGCCGCCCGATGCTAAGTCCCTCCTCGTCGTTCCTGCCTGCCCGGCAGAAGCCTCACCCAAGTCCAAGCGCTGCTGCCGTTTACCTCCTCGCCATGGCCTCCCCGCTTAAATGCGCTTGCGAGACAGAGCTCCCTCTCCGTCAGCGTGTCCTCCCGTCGTCTCTGTTCATTGTCGGGCTCGATCGACTCGGCTGACATGTCCCACGGTGGCGCTCCGCTCCTCCTAGGCCTCGTCTCTGGTTGTTTTGTTCCGTGAGTCGTCTTTTCACAGATCATATAATATATTGTTTGTTTCCCCTTTGAAATAGTGTGCCTACCGTAATAATATATTATTCTTTGCTGTATTTAGTTTACTGTGTATTATTATGTATTTGTTTGTGGCCTTTGTATGTGCTATCTTCTGCTTGTAAAAATGTCTGCAGATGTGTTGTAAAATAGCACAGATAGTAATTGATATCCGGAGCATGTACTCTAATAGTTAGTTTAATCATAGTTTGCTACAGAAAAGCACCACCCTAGTTTGTCTACAATTATGTTTACGGTGGTGCCCTACACGAGATGTCTTGACAAGCCTTCAATCTGCTTGTTTCGTTTACATTAGTGTGTGTATGTGCAAAATGATAGGCGCCTACCTTGTATCTTTCTTTCTAGATAGCATTCTAGTGTGGTAACATATGATTCTGATTGCTGTTCATGATGCTATACAAACTCGAAAGTTGGTACTTGATCAAATGTGCTTCCTTTACGAACAATTGTTTCTACTTCTCCATCACAGAAACCGATTGCATGCTATCGTAGATGGGTCGGGTGTGCGATGTTGCTGTTGTGTTACTCTTGTTGTGGTTTATGTTGTTGAAAATGGGCTGCTTTGTTTTAGAGAGTGCGCTGATCGATCTGCGGGATCGCAAAATAACCCCGAGATGTGGCTGCAAGTGGTGCACATCTGTAGAACTCCGGAACCTCAACACGAGTTCTTTGCCCTTCAAGTAAGCTACGCTCGAATGTTTTAATTTCATAGTTTACAAGGTTGTTCTCAAGCTGAATGAAGGTTGATCGATGTCGTGGTACATAGCGGATCTTCGATTCGACCATGCATGTTTTGCATTCAGTACAGCCAGCACTCTCCATTAATTACACTCTATTGTGGTTCACCGATTATATTAGGAAATGGCGCTGCTAATATTTTTCTTGTCGAACTCGTAACCGGTTTTAAGCAGTTAAAATGCCCAGTTGCTTCGTATCCTACTGGGCCATCTTTGTTTGTGTTTCCCTATTTATTTCGTAGTCGACCCGTTCTATCCTTGCCAAACATGTATGTTACGCACCAAGAAACATTATATCATGTTTTGTGTAATTGCAATTGACAAACAAATGCACATCAAAGCTAATACTAATGATATTATTGTTCATACCATTGCTCTTGACATCGTGCCATTGATACTTGAGTAAATTAGCTGTTTGCTTGATCAAAAGCTTTTGTGCATGATACGTTACGTATTCTTACAAGCGAGATACAACATGATACTATGTGCATAAATCTATTTGCATTTCTTGATGTCATTTCGGTACCAAATTCAATCATATGACATGTCTCATTACGAAAATGAATATGTAGAGATGCTTCATGATTTAGTCCCTAGCTGCTTTCTATATTTTTTTTATTTTTTTCTAACTCTTTTGATTTATTGGTAGGTGCCTTCGTTCAGCGTGTATGAACATATCGAGAAATGGTGTTTCCTCTCACTTAAGAAGCTCCGGCCTAAAAGTGAAAGTGAAAAAGTCAGGAGTGTAGTTGTAGTAGTTATATGTTGTGATAGTATCACATGTAATGGTGATGGTGAAATGAATTATGTAAAGATTGTGCTCTTAGCCAAAATTGGCATGTGGTTTGAAAATTTTCATTTCTTTGCTGTTCTGATTGAAATAATTGTGTGGAAATTGAAACCTGGTTTGTCTTTAATTAGAACCTGACAAGTGGGGCCTAATAGTATTTGGCATCTAAAATGGGCATTTTCCAAATAATATTCATAGGGAAAAAACTAAAAATTAAGGAAATGGGTATGTAAAAAGTGAGGCCCAATTGAAATAGATCGACCCAAAAATAAATGGTCTAAAAAGGATCCGCATACGGAAATGAAAAGGCTGCAATGTTGGGCTTGGCCGAAGTCAACCCAAAATTAATAGGAAAAATACATTAAAAGGCCGAATTAATGGGCTTGGCCCATGTAAAACACCAATTGGACGGGCTGAATCTTGTGCCACGTCGGATCGCCATGACTGGATGCCTCGTGGCACAGGGGAGGTTGCTAGTGACCAAAAGCATACAGTAGGAATATTTTGGTGAAATAGCGTCTTTGACCATTCGGAAGAAAGGTCGCTATAGTCGGTTTATGATGACCGACTTTTGACCTTCTATTTTGGTCACAAAAGGTCGTAAATGGAAATTTGTGACCTTTCGGTGACCAATATTAGTGGTCTAAGTTGACATATTTCTTGTAGTGGAGGAGAAGGCGGGAGGCGGGGAGAGGATCTTGGCGTCTGATCCGCCCGCTCCTCCGCTTATTTATAGCCCTCTGGCTGAGGCGAGGCGGGCGTGGGATTAGCTCTTGCGTGAGGCCCCCACCCACGATTTACCCACGAGATTCTGCGCGTAGTACCAACGTGCGGAAGCCAACTGTTCGCGACCACAGCGGATCCGCTCGGAAGCCGAGGCGCGGTAGTGGCGGGCCCCGCCTAGCAGCCCGTCCCGTCACGCACGTGGGTAGGCAGACTATCCTCCCCACGTGGCGCCGCGCGATAGGACCGCCACGATGGCGGCAGGGAAGCGTATCCGATACGCCGCCTGATTTTCCGCCGTGACTTACAGACAGTGGCCCCTCGCCAAATAAAGTCCGACTTCGGCAAGTCGGCCCAAGAAGACAAGGGCGAGTCTCGAGTCGTGACTGGGAAGCAAGAAAGCTGAGAAGCCCGAGGCGGCTCCGCGAAGCAACCAGCCGGGGACTCTTGTCGGAGTAATGGGCCACGGGTAGGTGACCGGGACCGAGATCTTTCAAGACATCGAGGCGAGCTCGCCCCTCCGGCCGAGTCGAGTGGCGACCTCGGGAGGCCGAGTCCCAGTGGCGATCTCCCAAGCCGAGTCTCAATGGCGATCTCCGGGAGGCCGAGTCCCAGATGACAACTTGAGCAAGCCGACTCAAGCTTGCGACCTCGGGAGTGCCGACTATGGGAGTCGGCCCATGACATTCACGAAGACCGATGCACGGCACGGCCCGGCGTGGCCGATCCCTTCCTGCGTCTGAGAGGTGGCATGGCTCTGATGGCCGTGTCATTGGGAGATCTCCGGCCAGCACTCTGCCATGCCTGCCTACGACCTCAGACCATAGTGTGTGATGCACATGCCTGACGCCCCTTTCTCGGCCCGAGAGATCGAGGGCCACAGTCGATGGATGAATCAAAGGCGGCAGGCGCCGAGGCGGCCCAGAAGCGGCAGGGAAGGGCAGTGACATGAGAGCAGGGCGGTTGGGGGCCACGCCCGGTCGATTACCATTGTACCCCGGAGTGAGGCCTATCTCGGCCCCGTGGCACCCATGCAAACAGTTGACCCTTGATAGAGATAGACACATAGACGGGGGGGAGAGAACTAGCCTTGCTCTCTCACCTCTCCGAAATAGCTCTAGGAGCACCATTGTAGCCACCGCCATAGTGACCATGCGGAGACCCATGAGCAGCGATGGGGTGTTATCTCATGGAGAGCCGAAGCTGAGTAAGTTTTTTGGCGTGCATGTCTCGCCTCATCCGTTCGAGCACGGCGTGACGTTCTACTCGCCCCCACCATGATAAGCCATCCTTTGGCATATGTCGCACCCAACCCCCGACAAAATTGGAGACCTTGGGTGTAATTAGTGATCCGTTTGAATGGTTCGAGATGGTGTTTGCCTCCACACCTATTGAGGTACTGTATATTATTCATGTACTTTTGTAATTTGCATTTTTCGTTTGTGCGCATAAGTTAAGTATCATCTTGGAGTACACTTTCAGTGCTAATATTATGTTCTATGCTCAATGAAGCGCCCGGCCGCCGATCGGCCGCCCGCCTTCAACCTTGGCGCGTTACCCCGCCTCCCATCCGGCGACTCCGCGCCCTCTCCCGACTCCTCGGCGGCTGAGAACTGTCCCGCCTCCGGCCGTCTACCAGCGCCGTCCCAGCCTTCCTCCATGCCGCTACGCCATCCCCACCCAGCGCCGCCACCCAGGCCCTACGTCGTGCGCCGCCACTCGACCCAGCCTGCTTTGTCACCCCGCCTTGCGACATCCTCTGGCGGACCGAGGCGTCGGCGAATCCACCGCGCCCTCCGGAGCCGTCTTCTTCTCGCCGAGACCGCGACAGCCACCCAGTTCGGCGTAGTAAGTACCTCGATCGAGTTAAAAACGGTGGTCCATTCGGAATAAAAGAAATGGCCAAAATTCAAATTGTAAAAATTCAAGCAAAAAAAGGAAGCCCATGAAAATCCCGCTTAGTAAGTACCTCAGTACAAGTCGTAAAATGAGAGAAGTTCAGAACAACGTTGTTAAAAAAATGTTGAGTTAAAAAAACAAAACAAACACATTTTCTTTTTGAATAAAATAGCATTCAGTTCGATGATACAAACCATACAAGTACAGGGGCGACGATACAGTAAACCGTTGAAAACTTACGAGAAAAATATTACCCAAAAAATAGAGTAAAGTCTAGTTAGTGAAAACATGCTTAGTACAAACCCATGCAAGCATCAGTACAAGTATCCTTTCTCAGAACCATTCAAAATTACTCTACAAAAAATAGCTCAGTACAAATATACACATATATCGATGCGACTACTCTGTTTTCGAACGAAAAACAGCGAGGATCCGTCATGCAGTATTCAAAATTACTCTTAAGCGGTTGCGAAGTAGAAAGCGTTCAACATGACTAAGTTTAGCATTTTCGATAGCTATCCAGCGGTATATTATTTGCCATATTTCGACAAACTTTTAAAAAATCGCGTTCAAAATCAAATTTGACGAATTCGTTTTAAACCGTAAGGAATTAGAAAAACATTTCTATCGCAAAAGTTGCGCATTTTCATAGCTTTGCAACGCCGTACCATTTGCGTCAATCCGACAAACTGTTTGCAAAAAATCGCGAAAATACGTTTTGCCCAGAATTTCACCGGTTTTCAAATTACTTTTAAATAATATATAATTAGAAAAAACAATACATATATGGAAGATGCGGATTTTCACCAGCTTTCCAACGCCATCTTATTTGCTCAATTCCGACAAACCGTTTGAAAATTGAGTCCAAAATACGATTCACGTTTTCGGTTTTGAAAAAAATTGTTTTTTCAAAACTGCTCTTAAACCATAATGATTTTGCAAAAACGTTCAATATACTTGAAATATGGTTGTCAAGAGCTTTCCAACGATATATTACACGGCCCGTTCCGACAAAATAATTACAAAAAGTTTTTGAACTAAAGAAGACGATCTGTTAAACACAACTGAAAGCATCAGTTCAACCGTTTCAAAAACATCAGTACAACCACCTGCAACCGTAAGTTTAAAAAGGGTAACAGAATAATATTCTGTTACGTGTAACAGAATAGCCCAGATGTGTGTGTGTGTGTGTGTGTGTGTATATATATATATATCAGTATGTGGTGTTTTGATCTCAACATCATTATTGCCTTGCTGCAATGCTTTCCATGTGTGGAGAATTTGTAAATAAAGGTGACAGCTTCACGCACATTGAAAGCCCATATATAATGTACTATAATGAATCGTTCGACTATCGCTCTTTCAACATAATATTTTTTAGATATTAACTGTTTTCAATCTTCATCTTTATTTAGGCGCTAACACATGGAGACAAAGGTATAACAAATCAATGGTTCAAGAAGCACCGGGATTTTCTCATATCTCATGACATTCGTTTGAAGATAGTAACGCTGGAAGGATATGCATCCAACAGTGCAAACACTAGCTTTGTCACATTTTTGCATGTTGAATGTGAGGGCGCTATTGTCCGTGAGGATTAAGTTTTTCAACAAGAAATTTCTCACGGAACTGTATGTGGAACAACATAAAAAGAAGTTTCAGGTGGGCCTAAGGGCTTCTGTTCGTGCTCGGCTTATATTTACAACAACTTGTCGTCATCATGGACCAGTAGAACTTTTGTACCAGGATCTTGATTTTATGGATCGGTCCGATCCATTTGATTGTGACTGCCAAAATTTTTGGTTGAGTTAGATGTTATTGCCCTGTTCAATCCGGGTTATGTGTAAACCTGATGAACAATTAATCCTCGTGCTTTTGGACTTTTTGTAAGCTGGAGTTAGACATTGTTGCCCTTTTCAACTAGGGTTTCACCCACATTTTCTTTCATACTGGGCGTCTATGTTCCTATAGGTACTACCTCTGTCGTGGTTTATTCTTTATTGGCCCCATTCGTATTTTGTAGTACCAAACTTTGACCTTAGATTTAACTAAGAATATATTAATGCATGGCATCAAAAATAATATTGTTGGACGGCTATTCCGGGCTATGTTCATCTGCTATATGCAATAATTATGCATGTGCTTGCTCGCCGTTTAGGTGGCCGCGGCGCGCTCTGCTCGCGTGCCTCCGCGCGCTCTACTTGCCGTTTAGGCACCCTCGGGTCGCGTCCCTCTTCGTGCTCTGCTCGCCGTTTAGGTGCCTAGTCTCGCTCGGGTCACGTCGTCCCTCCGCACGCATTCTGCTAGTGGTTGGGGAAGCTTTAGTTATTTGATCTTAGATTATGTTAATTAATTATACCTCCAGAGCCAGAATCATCTGGCTCTGGAGGTATAATTAATTAACCTAAACTATGATCTCCGGTGCCCGTTCCCGTCGCGCAACTCCATCATGTCATTGGAGTTGGGAGTACGCCAATATGTGTGGGTAACTAGCTAGCAAGTGGATCAGTATTGAGTCATCGGTGGCGGCCATTGCTGTGGTTATTTATAGCTAGCAGCTGGCTAGGGGATTGGGGATTTTACAATTCACCCCTGTGGAGCGCGGGAAGCCTTCGCTGGAGCACGGAAAGACTTGAGCACACAACCAGACAACCATATGCGTTGTCACATGTTACTGGACACGTGTTAACATAAGGAAACGTATGTGCAACTTACTAATCATGGCACACGAGTACTCACAGATGCATCGTGTGTGATACTCCTAGCCACCGCAAACAACTAGTTTGCATTTTTCAAAGTTTTTTGTACGAACAGAATCGCACATGAACTAACTGTATTTGTCAGCGTTCTGGGAACGGGGGTCCCCAGACTTGCTTGCCTGCGGCCCGCGGCGTGGCTCCATCAGTGGCCCAGTACGGCCCGTGTTCATCAACCAAGCACCCAAGACCCTCGCGAGGGGCCAAGCCTCGCGGGGTGGACGACACAAGGCCTCCTCAGGAGCGGCCTGACCAGGCAGGCTCGCGAGGGAGGCGAAGAGATCAAGGCAAAGGGTACCTCGCGAGGTTCCCGTGACGCAAGCCATGACAACCAAGGCTAGGCGAGCGCCAGCCCGCATAGTGTCCTCGTTTCCCCTTTGGTGCAAAGGGGGGCATGACCTTGATGCAAGGCCGAGGAGCATCATAAAGGTTTCCATATCGGTGCAACAAGACCAAGACCAGCGAGCAGCGGGGCCGGAGGTTATCGTGGAGCCCAAGACGGCTTCATCACCGGCGCCTTTGTCAGGCGAAGACCACCTTTAGTAGGATAGCTTGTACTAGCTGTCCCCTTTCAAAATGGCCGTTGTTTGATCCCTTCCAGCTTAATATTTGGGAAGAGGACCATGGCCTCTATAAATAGGGCTAGCCACCACAGTAGAGAGAGATCGTCCTCACCAACACACCACACCAGCTCAAGAACACCTCTCCTCAGGAGGCTGTTCTTCCCTTGTACTATTCACCATCAGCGCAAGAGGCAATCCACCACACCACACACAGGAGTAGGGTATTACACCACAACGGTGGCCCGAACATGTATAAATCTTGTGTCTCTTGTGCTGTGAGTTCATCGTGCTAGCTTAGAGATCGCGGCGAGGCTGAGGGCGTGTTTTGGTAGGGGGAAATCTTCATCGCATAACCAGTGTTCGAACCTTAAGGATTTTGCCGGAACCCGATATCCGACATTTGGCGCGCCAGGTAGGGGTGCGCCGAAATCTTCCTTCCGCTGATCCGCGTCCCATCGCTTCGTCGCATCCATGTCAGACACCTCTGAGCCAGGCTTGGCTCGGCACTCTCGCGCGCGTCGCCCGAGGCCAGCTCTGTCGGTGGACCTCTCGTCGTTATCCGTCGCTGCCTCCACCCGATGAAACGGCGAGCAAGAATCTTCCTGCACCCCTCGGTGCAGCGGGAAATTCCGCACCGCCACTCGCCGCCGACCCAACGGTGCGTCTTCCCCCTTCGTCGCGCCCCATGGGCCGCAGGCCGCGCTTACGACAGCGCGAGACTCCGGCAATACCGCCCGTCGATGACCTCTATGAAGAATGGCTCGGTCGCATCATGTCAGGACCCCGACTCAATGTCACATCGATCTAGCCTGTAACACATCATATCACTTTGCGGCCTCCGCATACGGTATCCCAGGTGTCGCCTTACCTTGGCCGGGACCGTTTAGCGCCTTTTGGCTGCGTATATGATAGTGTCGCTAGCATCCATATGAAAAGGCCGGGCTGACATGACTAGTCGTAAACCCAAAGTGGCACAGACTTACGAGGACAGGCATCCATGACCCAACGCCGAGCGTGTCGGTCGGCAGCAAATAAGTTCGGGCTGTAGCTGGGCTAGCGAGGACTCGATAAACCGGGTTGTAGCGGGCTAACGGGACTCCGTTACTCAATGCGTGACATTTCCGAGGGGCAGAACCTTTGGAGCGAAGAAGGACACATGCCGGCCAGCCTAAGTGTTCGGAGCGGTAGCAAGCTACCATGGCTCGATGGAGACACTAGGAGACATTTCGGTAAGAGAGGCTACTAAAGATAAACAACTAGATAGTCGGATCCCACACATACCAAGCATTTCAATCATACACAATATGCTCGATATGTGCAAATACAACAAGGCATCACAACATGACTCTCTGACACAAGTACTTTATTTAAAGGCTCGAGAGAGCCATTCATAACTATACACACAAAGTCACGGGTCCTGACCCACATACAAGTCATACAAGCATACAAGCCAACAGTGGAAGTGTCTTGTCTGATCAGGACAACTAGTAAAATAAAAGAGGCTAGGGTAAGCCTAGCTATACTACATGGTCCTTCTCTTGCAGGATCACCACAGGCCTTAGTCTACTAAATGCGATGTCAGCGTCTACGAAGAACCCGTCGGAAGGGTTTGTGGCATCTTGAAAATGTAAATTAAAGCAACGTGAGTACAAAGGTACTCAGCAAGACTTACATCAGACCCTATATACATGCATATTATCAAGAAGGGTTGGTGGGGTTATTGCAGCAAGCCAGCTTTGACTCATGGCTAAGCTATCCTATGAGACACCAAATTAAAATGGTTTTGCTTTTCGAGTCCACTACTCATCACTTCAATACACCACCGAGGATCCACCTCCGTCCTCCCTACGGAAGAGCCATCCTCGGCACTCACGCTATCTTGAGGCTTTTAGTAGTATCCATTTACTTGTCTATGAACTGTATAAGCAACCAAGTAGTCCTTTACAGCAGGCGCTGCTATTGAATAGATGATGTTAACCTGCGGGGTGTACTTCTTCATACATGTTTCCACCACTTAGCGTGCGCACACGACATGTGCTCGGCGGACTTCAGCGAAACCAGCGTGGGTGTAGACCCGACCTACCTGAACACTCGAGTCCCTAGTCGAGGTTTATCGCCTATTTGGGTTCCATCTATGAGGAGTTCGGCCAAGTCTAGCCCCAGCCCCAAGCGATGTGAACAAGGTTCCGAGATACCAAGCGGGCATCCGGTACACCGACCACGTACCTACCGCATCACAGCCCACCCTACGGTCGGCGCTGTCCACGGCCTCCGATGAGCTACAAACACCGAAACTACTTGCAACTCCGGGCGGAGGACTAGTGTGAATAAGAAATCGGCGGGGTCATATTTGAGGGCCCAATGTATGGTAGTAGCTGAATCTTAAATCACACATACGAGATCTCGTTTGCTTAGGGCGGCCTCAATGAAACAACCCACCATGTACTCCTACATGGCCTTTCATCGATACCTTTACCAAATCGTGTTCAACACCTTACTCTCATAACGACTCGATCATTTCACTCTAGCCATCACCCCGATGAACCAGACGACGACGACTCTAAGCATAGCGAGGCATAGCAAGGTAGGAACAACACAATCACATGGCTCAATCAACTCCTACACATGCTAGTGGGTTTCATCTAATTCTTGTGGCAATGACAGTCATGCGGAGGAAATGGGTTCAACTACGCAGCACACAGCAGTTTGAATCGCGTTGTCTTAATGCGATGGCGAGGAGGAGCAAGAACATGGGATTTTATCGATATGATCAAATGGTTGGTTGCTTGCACGACCGGTCGTTACTGCGGGTATTGCTCTTCGTCGGGGTTATCGGTACTCCTCGAAGCGAGAACACGCTTGCGAATACCGATACTCAAGCATTACCAAACAATATGCAACAATATGATGCATGCAATGAGACATGGCAAAATAGAGTGCTTTGGGCTAATGCAACTAAGATCGAGATGGGTTTGAATCAATTTGAACCAAAGATTCAAAATTCAAACTCATATATGATCATTTAAAGTGCTTAAACTTGTTCTGTGATAAACAGTGGGTTAGCTTCTGTAAACATGCATGAAACCAGTACAGATGGATAGATTGGATTTTTCTGATCATTTTCATATATAATTTGTCTCATTTGGAGCTATGGTTGATTTTATATGAATTTTTGAAGTTTGAAACATTTTGGAATTTCACGTGTAAAAATAATTCCGATAAATTTAAATCTTCTAACGTCGACCTGCGTCATGATGATGTCGAGGGTCAACGGGCTGGTCAGGTCAAAGCTGACGGTGGGTCAGCGATGTCGATGGGGTTAGTTTAATTAGAATTTAATTAAACTAAACTAGATTAATTAGTGAAATTTGGGCCCACATGTCATAGACCGGGGTCAACCAGGCCCACCGTGGTCAAAACAGGTCAAACCACGGCGTTTAGCCGCCAGCGAGCCCAGCAGCGGCGATAGTGTTTTAGCGTTCTGGCCACCAAATGAAGCGCGGAGGCCAGGGTGCAACTAAGGACAAACCGCAACTCTTGGCGGAGTCCAGGTTGGGCTCGGAGGTGGCGGAGTTGGCGCCCGGCAATTTGCGGCCACCGGGCTCGGTGAGAGTGAACTCGAGGTGGAGTGTGCGGTGAGAGTCGAGGAAGTGCTTTCGGTTAGCATCGGTCGATGTGGTGAGCGTGTTGGACGCGGTGAAGTGGCCGAGGAAGATGGCGAGAACGCGTCGGCGATGAGGTGCTGACGGCGGTGCCGCTGAACGCGTCGTGCGGTCGTTGTGGTGCAGGCGCAGAGCGAGAGGGTTGGGAAGGTAACTGAGCTCCGCAGGCTCACGTAAGTCGTCGGCGTGAGGTCGGGGGCGGTATAGCGGCGGCGACGGCGAAGGGATCTCGGCGGTGGCGCTTGAGGCGAGCTTGGTGCGGCGGCGCGGAGACCTTGGCGCTTCCGGGCTCGGCTAGCTTCGAAGTGGCCGGGCGGCGGAGCTCCTGGACGATATGGCGGCGGCGTGGGAATCGACGGAGGGCAGCAGCTACGACGGTGGTCGCGGCGGCAGTGGCGTCGGCCATGGCGTGGGGAAGCGAGGAGGCGAACGAGGAGGAGAGGGGTGTGCAGGGGTCGAGGCGTGACGTGGAGCTCATCAAGCGATGGGGCGGCGAGAGGGTGAAGCGGGCGGCTGGCAGTGCGTGGCGAGCTGCGGTGCCGCCGCCGAACACCTGGCTGCTGGCAAAAGCAAGCAACGGCTCGGCGGTGCGCAGATGTGGTAGGCGCTGGAGTGGGCAGTGCTAACGCGGCGCCGGAGTAAGTTTTACGCTACATTTTCTTTTCTATTTTCCTGCAACTTTGTTGAGTTATTTAAAATACCAGAAATGTTCTAAAATTCACCAAACTACTCCTGGTCCATTGTTGGAATATTTCCAACATGAAACATTTTAGTTTGGAGATATTTGGACATTTGAAATATTTTATAAATTTTAAATGCCCAAATTCAAATAGCTATGATTTAATTCAATGACCTTAGGATGACCTAGGAAAATGTGCACCACTTTTGGCAAAGCTTACGGACCAAGACAAAATGATGGACTTTTTAGAAGGGCATTCAGGTTCATCGAAAATATTTTTAGTAAACCCTAGTTGTTTGAGAAATTTGGGGTTACGGCAATCCCATTTCAAGTTTACATTGAAAAAATAGACATGATGCAACACTCTAATGCATGAACTAGGTAGGGTGTGACACATCACCGAGCTCGTCAGCACCGTAGGGGGCTCTCCCACGCCGTCCCTCTCGCTGCCTTGCCCTCCGCCAGGATCTGACCAGCACCCGGCTCATGGGCGCCTCCACCACCTCCGCCCCAAGACGGCGCCCTGGCTCCAAGGCGCGCGGCCCCTGGACGTGACCCACCGCATCCAGCGCCCGCGCGACAAGAAAGAAGCTGCTAAGAAATCCCTCGGCCTCAAGAAGGCGCCCCCGTGCTCCCTGCACCGGCGCAACAAGACCATGTACTGCCCCTCATAGTGGTGTGCTGGTACCATCAAGAGCAAGCTCCTTGTCAGCAAAGGGCCCCAGTGACCACAGCAGGTTGTCGCGCCTTCACCACCGAGCTGTGTAGCGTCGCCTGGCTGGGCAAGTTCAAGCCGGTCCTGCCTCCTCGCTAGCGGCACCCCGAGGCCTTGAGAGTTCTTGAAGCTCCATGAGCTGAGCATCAAAGCGACAGCAGCGGAGCGAAGGTCATGGCGAACTAGTTTCCCATGACGCTCAAGGATGGTGCTCGCTTGTGGCTCCTCAACCTGCCTCCCGGCTCAATCTCATCCTAGGACGAGATGCACAGCCGCTTCATCGCCAACTTCTAGGGCACTCGCGACCGCCCTCGGCATGCGCCGACTGCGCCCGCATCAAGCAACATCACGGGGAAACCTGAAAATACATCCGGCACTTCAACAGCGTCCTCCTCAAGATCCCCAAGGTGACGAGCGAGGCCATCATCTCGGCGTTATCGATGGCGTCCATGGCGTCAAGATGAAGGAGCTACGCCATCCATGAGAGTTGTGCATCATCACTGGGCTGTTCAACTTTGGCGACCAAGTGCGCGAAGATGAGGGGCCTCTCCCTCCTCCAAGCTTGAGCTGCTAATCCGGGAAGAAAGAAGACCAATGCCAAAAACGTGAAGCGCAAGAGAGTGTGCGCGTTACGCGGCGATCGAGACAAGCACAGCGAGGACCAGCGGAGTTATCCAAGGGCAGCGACCGTTCTGCGCCTACCACAACCTCCACACCACAACACCAGCGAGTGCGAGCTCGGGGCCGTTCGAGAAGGGCGCTTGATCCGGCGCCTTGGCGGCAGACGAAGGCTCGCCGAGGAGGAGGGCGTGGCGGAGAGGATGATAGGACTGCCGTGGCCCTCGCCCGAAGTGGCGTGACCCGACCTCGTGAGACCGGTGGCAGGACCAGCCTCGAGAGGCGCTGGAGAGGATCAGCCTCGCGAGGACCGCCCAGCGAGAATGCCGCAGACCTTCCTCCTCTCCGCTGCTGCCAATAAGGAATGGAGACCATCACCGGGGCGAGAGTGGGGGCTTCGAGGCCACGCGCTGCTGTGCTTGCATCTTGAGGCGGGAGCTCGGGCCCAACCTCTCAACACATCTTCAAGCAGTTTGCTCGTAAGGTAAATGTAGTCCTTCCCAAGCTCGAGGCCATACTGGCGGGAGGTGGTCCAAAGTCGCCATCACCTTTAGCTCGGCCAGATCAACTCAAGTGTGCGGCTCTTCTGGCGTCCTCCGAGATGCTCTATTCATGAGTCATCGCAACGTGCAGAGTCACTAGGACAGGCCTCGCCGATGGCGGTAGCGAGGGCTTAACGTCCACATCCATTGAGATGTTTGAGAACCTTCAAGTGCCATCACGATCAGCTCCAGCCTACCAAGCATTTCTCGGGGTTCTTGGCGGTTCCACCACTCAATAGGGCAGGTCAGCCTCGCTATCACTGCGGACACATGATAACTATCGCGATCGAGCTCATCGACTTCGCCGCCGCCCACATACACCTCGGCCAGACAATGCCATCCTCGGGTATCCAGCCCTAGCTAAGTTCTATGGCGTGACCCACCACGCCACAACGCCCCTCAAGATGCCGTGAAGCTTGGAATCTTCATGGTCCCCGCGAGAGAGATGATGCAGCAGGCTCCTCGAGCGTGCCTTCCAAGCTGCATCAATCGAGGACCTGCATAACAGGGCGCAGAACACTCCTGAGGCAGTCCCCAAGAAGAAGAAGCAACCGCTCCGCACAAGGCCTCAGGAGGGCGGCAAATCAGGTGGTGCCACATCAGGATCAGCGTCCATGCAAGGGGCGCCTCCTTCCATCGCATAGAAGAAGAAGGCTTGGCGCCTCCTCGGCAGTGGCCTGGGCCTCTTCTAGAGGGCCTTAGACCTTGACAACATCACGAGGGAGGCGCTCGGGCACCACTTGGAGGTGTGCTTAGCGGCACGTTTCCCTCAGGAAGGCACAGGGCGTGGAAAGCCCAACGTTCAGGGGTTCATCACCAAGACCACTCAGGAGCTTCAGGAAGCAAGAGCCATGCGCGGTGATTATCCATGCAAGGGGCTGATTTGCCTTTTGTGCCTAATCTGCCTGTGATTATCGCCTGCCACCTACCACGGGAGCCGCCCACGCTGGCACGGTGCTTGTGCACGGGTCCATCCCTGCAATGCCGACAAATCTGAGAGGTCGAGCTCTGACCCACGGCAGCCCCACGCGCATCACCTCACCAGGCCCTCAATGCCCTCACCCTCCTCTCGGAGCAACCAAAGGTCAGCCGACAATCGTAATGGCAACCCGTGCCTTTCTTGTGCTAATTCGCAGGAACCTCCAGAGGACTACAACGGGCGGCACCACGAGCTCCCTCTCTTCCCCATGCGATTCGCTTGCACGTAAAAAGGGGGGCTCCTGAGCATCGCGACTCAGGAGCTCTTACTGGCTCTCTAGCCCTCACCCCTGGCCTTGACCACGACATCGCAACCTGGCATACCGCGGGCGCTGAGCTCGCCGAGGGCCGACCCGAGGACGAGAGCACGGCGAGAGAGTGGGGAATAAAGCGGAGGCTCGTGACGGGCTGCTTAGCCGCCATGGCATGGTCACGACGATAAGTCCGGGCGCAACGCAAGGGAATGACTATAGACTACCGAGATAAGTTTCACGCTCGAACAGCTAATCGCCATAACACAAAGTTCTTACTTGTTGTGGCTCGGATGAAACGCGTTTTCCTCTTTCACCTCCGGCGCTGCTTGCACGCCAAAGGGGACCTCCCCGAGCATCGCGCTCGGGGCCTGCATCGACCTCGGCCTTCACCTCTCGCCTTGACCACGGTCGCGGACTCGCATACCGCCGACGGCCGGAGCCCGCTCATGACCGACCCACAAAGATAGAGCACTCAAGTCATTGCGAGGTTAGAAAGGGGAAACCAAGCCGACAGGACACAGCACTGCATGGTTTCATAATAAGGATAACATCACAGAAAAGGCAATCGCACCCTTTTACACTTCCCGCAGGTGTTTTCTTCGATTCCTCGAGGGAACAAAAGACAAGAACTCGAGGAGCCCTAACCATACGCGCCTTCGCGGGTTTACACCGCCATCAACAAGGGCTATGAGAGACGGCGGGCACCCCATCTAGATCAGCGGCGGCGATGTCCCACTGCTACCGCCTTGCGTCGGGCCTGGCAAGAGCTCGTGGGTACATAGCTGTTGCTGTTTCTGTCCGTGTCTCAAGAGTTTGGGAGAATCGCTGGACTCCCAAGCGCTGCTGCTGTCAGAGGAGCCGCTAGAGGAGTAGGCGGCGGCCTGCCCGCCTCGCAGATCACTGTCCCGATCGCTCCACCGGGCAAGACCTGTGGCGGCCTTCTCAGGCTGAAGACCTTGAAGGACAACAAGGAAGCGCCATCGTATTCAAAATGAATCACGAGGGCGCCTGCTCGGTAGACCCGGCGCGTTTCGCCCACCTCGCCGCGTGATCTTGCCCGGGAAACGACATCAACCTCCGCCCGGCCGCCTGGCACCAACCGTCGGTTGTAAGCCAAAGTTCGAGAGGCCCCTCAAGATCTCGGTGGAGAAGAACAAAGGAAAGCAGATCCAGGTGCTTGGAGGCATCACCGCATGCAGCATGAGCTCGCGAGAGGAGTTCGTGGCTTGGACTCCAGGGGCGACGACACGCGCCACCACGGGCGCGTCGACTGCGGATTACGACGCTGGCGTGCCTCGCCGTCTCTTTCTCCGGAGCCCTCACTGGGTGCAAGGGAAAGCGTGGTACCTGTGGAGGTGCTGTTTGCACTCAATGCCTCGTCATCTCCAGCCTCATGACCTCACCTCCATGATGGTGGACCGACCTCTTCTTCAGCGGAAGCGGATTAGGTCCGTCCCGGGGAGCCTTCCCCTTCTCTCAGGCCGAGAATCTACGGATCGGCACCATTGGTATCAAGACCGGAGGTGGAGCAGGAGAAGAAGGTGCGGAGTAAGAAGAGATGGGAGATGAGGGCTCTCACCCTCCTCATTTATAGCCTAAGGGAGCCAACCGTCGACTTCCACGATCGCAGTAATGATAACCCTTGCTTGCCAGTGACCACTGGCTGTCGAGCGCTGCCGAGGCAAGCATGGGGAAGCGGAGATGCCCACGCCCAATCAGTCGCCACGGTCGGTTGGCTAAAGGCCACAGTTGTTTGGGCTCAAGGGCGCTCAAGATTAGCCTCTTTGGTCCTTCGCCAAGCTAAGTCCGAGAGTGCCTTGGGTCTGGGGCTACTGCCGGTTTTCTCGGAACGGGGTCCCTAGACTCATGCTCTCTGCGGTCTGTGGAGTGGCTCCACCAAGGGCCCAAGATGTCCCTGCCTTCATCAACTAAACACTCCAAGACCTCGCGCGAGGGGCTGAGATTGCTGGGCGGATTTTACACAAGGCCTCCTAAGAGCGGCCTCACCAGTGTGGCTCACGAGAGGCGAGAGATCAAGGCAAAGGGTACTCGCGAGGTTTCTCAGGACGCAAGCTGCAGGTGTCAAAACCGCGGATCTCGGTAGGGGGTCCCAAACTGTATGCTCTAGGCGGATGGTAACAGGAGGCGAGGGACACAATGTTTTTACCTGTGTTCAGTCCCTCTCGATGGAGGTAAATACCTACGCCCCGCTTGATTAATATTGATGATATGGGTAGTACAAGAGTAGATCTACCACGAGATCAAGGAGGCTAAACCCAGAAGCTAGCCTATGGTATGATTGTTGAGATGTAATGTTATGTCCTACGGACTAAAGCCCTCCGTTTATATAGACACCGGAGAGGCTAGGGTTACACAGAGCCGTTACAATGGTAGGAGATCTACATATCCAGAGCTGCTGCTTCTTGCCTTCCACGCCAAGGAAAGTACCTTCCTGACATGAGCCGAGTCTTCAATCTTCTATCTTCGTAGTCCGGGAGTCCGGGCGGATATTGATAGTCCGCTATCCCGACACTCCCTAGTCCAGACTCCTCAAGAGTCCCCTAACCAGTCTTCAATGACGATAAGTCCGGGCTCAGTATAATGTTCGCATTGCAAGGCGGGTTCCTCCCTTGAATAATCCGAGAGAAAACAATGAACACCAGATAGTGTACGGCCTCGCAAAATAAATTCCACATTCCAAAGTAGAGAGAATAAAATACACACTTAGTTCAATCTGCCGACGACATACAGCGCGTGATATCACACCGCAGCAAGCCTTTTGTTTGATCGTTTTTTATTATTCCGCCAAAGACGCTTAGCTAAGCGGTTTCTTTGGCACGCCCCGTCAAGCAGTAGATCGTGTTCCCTTTATTCCGGGATTCTCATCAATACGTAGTAGAACCCAACCGCCGCCATTGATGGTGGCGCTTTGGGAGATAAGCAAGTTTTACCAGTCCGTGAGGGACGATATTTCGTCCGCCTATATATAAGGGATAAGGATTTACCTTCTCACCCACGCCTTCTTCCTCCTTTGCTCATCCATCCTCGCTAACCCAAGCTCCAACGCCTAAGCTCACAAGATTCCGCCGACCCTTCTCCTAATATGTCCGGAGGGGAGGCAAATGGATGGCCTCCACCGCCAAGGAGGAGGATATCACCAAGTCGCAGGACGCCGGATACCTTTCCGGAGACATCGCAAGATCGGTCGCCTGACGCGGGCAGCCTCTTCCTACCCTGTGACCTCATGAGAGGGTTGTTTTCCTTCCCCACTTCCTCCGCCGGATCGGGCTTTCCGCCCATCCACTCGTCCGGGATCATGTTTTACTACGGCCTAGATTTCCATGATCTCGCGCCAACTTCGCCCCTCAACATCTCGGGCGCTTATCGCCGCGGTGCGAGGCCTTTCTCGCATCCGCCCCACTTCGCCTGGTGGCTCAAGACCTTCGACGCTGTCAAGGTTGTGAAGGGACGCAAGTGAATGCGGAGGCGCCATGTTGGGCAGCCGCCCAACGCCCCTTGGCTAGAAGGGACCTTCGTGGACTCCGCCAAGGGTGGCAACCGGGTGGTTCTACATCACCCAGCCGAGCGAGCCCACGCATGGCGGCCCCGAATTTAGATCTCGAATCCCACGCAGCTCACCTCCCCGGAAAGAGTAGGGCTTGCAGCGGGGTGATCCGTGATGATGACGGACTTCGAGCCTCTGACCAAGAAGCTGGTGAGCAATGGTGCTCCGCCTCGACGCGGGTCCGTGCCATGCTCCTCCGCTGATTCTCCCATGCCAAGAACGGGCATTTAATCTGTGGAGTTTAATCCTAACAGCACCAGACGTTGCCGCGCTTCTTCGACACAACATAATGCAAGGCGCCTCGGAGGGTGCTGTTCCAGGGCGCCGGTTTCGCAGATCCGCGATCAAGATCATGATTCAGCTCGCAGCCTCGAACCGACGAGGTAAGTGATTCACCCCATTACGGGACACTTATAGTAGTTAGATTGACTCTAGCGAGGTTTTTAATCTACTCTTCCATTGACAGAATGGATGGAGAAGGCCCACCTGCTATCAGCCCGCTCCCATGCCAAAAGAACAAGTGGATGCCCACCTAGCAAGTCAAGCTGTTCCGCACCGTACGCGGTGCCGGAGAAGAAGGCTAAGAAGGTGGCCGCGAGGACTCGAAAGAGTTCTCAGAATCAAAGGCCCCGACGACGACGACGAGGACTCCTCCTCAAGACGGAGGAGGAGGAGGAGAGTACTTCTCCCAGGAGGAGGAGAGAGGAGAGGAAGGCCTCCCCAACCGGGCGGCCAAGGGTCCAAGAGGGGGAGAACTATCCTCGACAGTTTCGCCAACATCGACGCTGGCGAGGATGAGTGGCTCCAAGGCCCGGGCCCAAGCAGATCGTAAGTATCCGACCATTTATACGCCGTATAGTGTATGTCATGTAGCGCCCTTCTAACGCCGCATTGTTCCTTTAGTCCGCCGTGATTTACTCTTTCCCGACTCGGCGAGCGGTCGCTGGCGCCGCCGGATGTAAATTCCATCCCGACGCCTTTACCCCACGCTGCCGAGGACGACGAGGCGGAATCCGCTGTGGGGACGCGCCAGAGGAGGCTCCCGAGGCGCCGCTGCAGCCTCGACTTTGTGCCGGACTCACATCGAACCCGCAGCAGCGGTTCCGGAGTCCCAAGCAAGCGCCCTTCAAAGAAGGGCAGATTGCGGCGCCGCAGCCTCGGCCCAACCGGAGGCGCCGGATGGATTCGCTGGAGGCGCCAAAGGCGCCCATCGAGGAAGAACACCGCACTCTCATGAGTGCGGTGATTGAGAAGGTCCAGCTGCCAAGGGCGGGCTGACCGAGGCTCGCACAGCCTTCTAACAAAGCTTTGAGGTAAGAAGGTTAAAATTAAGTAATATAATATCAAGATAGACAAGAGTCTCGATGCTTAGTCCGTGTTCGAAAGAAAAGCCGGACTAAGGATCTTTAACAAGATATACGCAGGGTTTCTAAAATATGTCAATGTGGGTTTGCAGTCAAGCGTTGCTGACCTCGCAGACACAGCAGAGGTCGAGGCTGAAGAAGGACCTTGAGCGGTCGGAGCAAGAGCTCGACCATGCCAAGAGGCAGCTCAAGGAAAAGAAGGTAAATAACACCACTTTAAATAAGTACCTTATGTAAAAGGGTTTCAAGGCAAACATGATTAATAAGCATAATCTATGTAATGCAGGGGCCACTAACGAGGTGGCAGCCTCAAGGATGCTGCTGCCGCTACCGAACGCAATGCGCCACGAACGGACTGAGCGAGAAAAGGCAGGCGCTGGTGGCTAAAGTTCGCAAGAGCCTGTGCCTCATGGAAAAGCATGAGAGTTTGGAGCGTGACTCAAGACTCGAGAGTCCGAGCTTGCCTCGCTCTTCAAAGGGCCGAGTCCACTAAGGCCGAGGCCCGTAAGGCCCATATGGAAGTAGAGGACATGAAGAAGATAGCGGTGGTGGCATGCTTCATGCAGCAGCAAGCATGTTAATGTAAATTATCTGATACTTACCCAAATTTGGAGCTCCCCAGGCATTTGCAGATCTGTCCAGAAAAGGCCCGATGTCAGCGCCATGCTCTATCGCAGTGAGGAGGGAGCTCAACGAGAAGGTCTTCGTCTCAAGACGCCGAGGCCAGCCATCCGTGTTTCAAGCGACCAAATTGGCGCAGCTGGTCGAACTCATAAGGTAGCCGAGGAGGCCATGAAGGGCCTCACATATCCGTCAGGCCTCGGCAGCTATGCCCGGCAGCTACTTTGCCTTGTGCGCGGCGGCTAGTGGATGCATGCCCCAGTGCGGATGTGACTGCCGCCCACTGTATTGAAGGCGCTTATCGGCCCTCGCCCTGATAAAGGTGCAATGGGCAAGCCTGATGCGGAGAAGCTTCACGGATCTCGCCGCCGGGCAAGGAGCATCGCACACCGAGCGATATTATAAGGTTGTCCTCAAGGGAGCCCGCGATATTGCGGATGAGTGTCCCCTTAATGTAACTCGAGTGAACTCGCTGCTGTGTTTATCTCAGGCGCTTGAAAAACTTCGCTTATATGCGCCATGAGCAACGCGCTTTGTTGAATTTAAAATATTACCTTCTCAGGCGCCGCTTGTTAAATCCAGAGATGGCAAGTCGTTGGCTTCAACCCCAAGCCACGAAAGTGCCGGGTGTTCGGTGATGAACTTGAGCACTCTTGTTCCCATTTTTGGGTCCATCTAGGGAGGCGCCAACACTACGTAACAAGGCAACCGGACTTATAATGCTTGAACACTCTCACTTAGCCATAGAATTCTATAATTTTAATTTCGGCAAGCCCCTGTATTCGAAGACCGAATCCGGGCGCTTATGCACGCCTGCTTGACATCATCCGAACTTTCAAGCTGCATGAGCCTTTATGACCCGAAGAACCTCTCAATAGCGACCTCGCCTCGCCTTATCATGCTGGCCAGCTTTTAGCTTTTCCATCGAGGCGTTAACCTGCCTAACCGGGCGCATCGCAGGGAGTTTCCCCAGGCTACCTTTAGCCGATTTTAACGGAACGAAGGTACCAAAACATGGGAGCCGGGCAAACCCAACTATTGACCCAAGACATGATTCGAGCTGATTCATATAATGCTATAAGTTCGTGCCGCGACCGTGAAAGTGTTCGGACTTAATCACACCATAACTGGGGAAAGTAAGCCCTGGTGTACCTAGCCGTACTAAAGTATATAACGGTGCGATATGTCATATAATGAACATTTGTAAAGGATAACGAATTGCCATGAAAAGGTAATGAACTTGCAAAAAGGAAGTGTTGGGTTATTGAGGAAAGAAGGTCCGCTAATAAAGCGACCGACACAAATAGCGGTAAGCAAGGTATTCGACCAATTGACAAGTCCCTCCGTGATAAGCTGCAGACTTGGTGTATGTAATCAAATTAAGTGCTCAGAATGGAGACCACCCGAAAGTGTTCGTCGCAGCCTTCTTTGATCCCCCGATCACAGATCGTGAGTTCGGCAAGTTCGCCGCCGGATGTGGCTTCGCTTAGTGGAACTCAGTATATAAAAAGGAAGAAAAGATAAAAGTAAAACCAAGGGGGCGCAGCATGAGCCCTCGTGTGGTCTAGCCGCACTCTTTAGTCCTTGTGGTTAAGCCCTCCCCGCGCCTATGGTATTTCCAAAGCGTAATGATGTACGCGAGTGTTATTCTTGTGATGCGCGCGGCAAGGGTGGGGGTGATTGTTACGCTGCGGTTCGACGCGCCAGTGGTCTTGGTTAGTGTTGCTCCGGGCTGCTTTAATACATCCCGCTTTTTGATTGCCGGACTAGAGAATCGCTTGAGAAGGCTGCTCAGATTTCGCCGCAGAGACACGGGTATGTTCCTCCGCTCGTGAGGGAGCGCCTGTAGATTCCCTATGACCGTAATGACTCCACGAGGGCCGTGCATCTTGAGCTTTAGGTATGCATATGGCGGCACCGCTGAATTTTGCGAACGCGTTCGTCCGAAAGCAGGGTATGATAGCTTGCCACGGAACGGACTATATCAAGATTAACTCTTCGCTTCGAAATTATCCGGGATCCAAGACCACTTCCAGTGCGACAGAGCCCTGCATGACATTGCTTCCACTCTCGGATGACACCTTTAAAGGTTGTCTTAGTAGGTTTGATCCTGATGGGTCTATGCCCATTTTATGACGTGGTCTCGATAAAGCAGGTTCAGCGCGGCCGCCGCCCATCGTGACTCTTGTGAGGTGAACTATCATCGATTTATTGTCTAGGGACCACGCGCGAATCCGCCATGGCGAGCAGCTAGTCGGATGGTCTCGATTTATTGGGTCCAGGGACCATGGATTGAACTGGGCGATCGCTCCATCGCATAGACGCCCCGTAGTGCGCGCTTCTCTCCTCTTGGGTATATGGGCCGTGAAATCATATTCACCATTCGCGACTTATGGGGGAAACCCTTCGCTCTCTCGTTGTTCGGGCGGCCGGTCTCTTCTCGGCTGCCGCTTATTTAGCCCCTTTGTCATTGTGTTCGCAATTAACTTGGTTAACCTGCCCGAACACCCAACAATCTCTATTGTGTGATTAGCTGGCTTTTCGGGGTCCCATGTACCGCATCGCCGGGTCGAGTATTCCGGCCTGCATTGGACGGCCCGGAGTTGTTCTTTTAAATGGCTTCTTCCGCTGACCGGTTTGAGCTCGAATCCGCATCGAATCGCCAGATCCTTCTTGTCGCCGCCGTTAGTACGGGCGCTTAGTTTTGATTCGACGACCTGCCGTGATTGTCCTGGTGTCGAGGCTGCCGAATTTTCGGAGATTGTTGTCGCTGGCTAGCAGCCTATCCTCTCCGCTAAAGCCGGTCATTAACGATGTGCCGGCTGCCATGGATTTTGCCATCTCCTGCCCCTGTGCCGGGCTAGCCATTCGTCCCGGATGTTATGTTTGAAGGTTGTTGTGGCCTCCGTGATCCCGGACAATGACCGATTTGATTTTTTCTTCGCCAAGAACCGCGGTCTGTAATTGTCCGCCGATTTGTCTCGGCTGCTGAATAATGTGGCTTAGGGTCATCGGTGTCCGGTGGTCGACGTGATGTAAATTGAAAGTTATCAAGCGAACGCGCCTCAGTCTCTCCCTAACACCTAATCGACTCAAGGGCGTGCTGTTAAGCCAATGCCGAGCTGGTCCTTTAAGCTTGAGGGGAGATATTTGATGGCGTGGAGATTCGCCGCGGGCCATATGGATGTGGAGTACGCCAATATGTGGGTAACTAGCTAGCAAGTGGATCAAGATTGAGTCATCTGCGTGGCCATTGCTGTGGTTATTTATAGCTAGCAGCCGCTAGGGATTGGGGATTTTACACCACCGTGGAGCGCTGGAAGCCTTCATTGAGCACGGAAAGACTTGAGCACACAACTGCAGAAACCATATGCGGTCACATGTTACCGACACGTGTTAACATAAGGAAACGTGAGTGTAACTTACTAATCATGGCACACGGTACTCAGATGCATCGTGTGTGATACTTCCTAGCCACCGCAAACAACTAGTTTGCATTTTCAAAGTTTTTGTACGTAACAGAATCGCACATGAACTAATCAGATTTGTCAGCCGCTCGGGAACGGGGTCCTCAGACTTGCTTGCTCGCGCCCGGGGCGGGTTCATCAAAGGCCCAAGACGCCCGTGTTCATCAACCAGCACCTTAAGACCTCGCGAGGGCCAAGCCTCGGGTGGATTTACACAAGGCCTCTCGTGAGCGGCCTGACCAGTGTGCTCGCGAGGGAGGCGAAGAGATCAAGGCAAAGGGTACCTCGAGGTTCCCGTGACGCAAGCCATGACAACAAGGCTAGGCGAGCGCCAGCCCGTGATAGTAACCTCGCTTCCCTTTGGTAAGCAAGCGCAGGCGCAGAGTACCGAGGCATCACGCAAAGGTTTCCATATCGGTGCAACAAGACCAAGACCAGCAGAACGACAGGACGGAGGTTATCGTGGAGCCCAAGACGGCTTCATCACCGGCGCCTTTGTCAGGCGAAGACCACCTTTAGTAGGATAGCTTGTACTAGCTGTCCCCTTTCAAAATGGCCGTTGTTTGATCCCTTCCAGCTTAATATTTGGGAAGAGGACCATGGCCTCTATAAATAGGGCTAGCCACCACAGTAGAGAGAGATCGTCCTCACCAACACACCACACCAGCTCAAGAACACCTCTCCTCAGAGGTCGCTTTCCTTGTACTATTCACCATCGCAAGAAGAGGCAATCCACCACCACACACAGAGTAGGGTATTACACCACAACGGTGGCCCGAACATGTATAAATCTTGTGTCTCTTGTGCTGTGAGTTCATCGTGCTAGCTTAGAGATCGCGGCGAGGCTGAGGGCGTGTTTTGGTAGGGGGAAATCTTCATGCGCAACCCAGTGTTCGAACCTTAAGGATTTTGCCGGAACCCGATATCCGACATTTGGCGCGCCAGGTAGGGGTGCGCCGAAATCTTCCTTCCGCGATCCGGCCCCATCGCTGCCGTGATCCATGTCGACACCCATCGAGTCTGGCCGAGCGCCACGGCTGTTTCGCCGCCGCTGCCGCTTCAGACGGTTTCGCCGGTGGACCTCCTCGTCGTTATCCGTCGCCTGCCTCCACCGGCCCAGTGGGGAACGAGCAGCAAGAATCTTCCCTGCACCCCTCGGTGCAGCGGGAAGACCGCACCGCCACTCCTTCGCCAACTTAACCGGTCGTTTTCCCACGCCGCCGCGCCCCTGGACGCTTAGGGCCGCTGCCGCTCGCACGCGAGCCCAAGATACCGCTTCCGCCGATGACCTCATGAAGAATGGCTTGGCCGCATCATGTCGACTCCCGACTCAATGTCACATCGATCTAGCTCAGAATACATCATATCACTTTGCGCTCACGCACGGATCCCAACGGTGTCGCCATTTTGCCCGGGACCGCTTGCGCCTTTTGGCACACGATATGATAGTGTCGCTAGCATCCATATGAAAAGGAGCCCGGCTGACATGACTAGTCAGAACCCAAAGTGGCACGACATGTGGACAGCATCCATGACCCAAAGATCGAACGTGTTGGTCAACAAATAGTGTTCCGGCCAGAAGCGCCGCTAGCAGACTCTCAGAACCGGGTTGTAGCGGCTAACAGACTGCACTAATGCGTGATATTTCCTAGGGGACGACACTGAACGAAGAAGGACACATGCCGCCAGCCTAAGTGTTCGAGCAGAGCAAGCTACCATGGCTCAAGGGAGACACTAGGAGACATTTCCCGAAGAGAGGCTACTAAAGATAAACAACTAGATAGTCGATCCCACACATACCAAGCATTTCAATCATACACACAATATGCTCGATATGTGCAAATACAACAAGGCATCACAACATGACTCTACGACACAAGTATTTTATTTAAAGGCTCAGAGAGCCATTCATAACATACACACAAGTACGGGTCACACGACCCACATACAAGTCATACAAGCATACAAGCCAACAATGAAGTGTCTTGTCCGAGTACGCATAACTAGTAAAATAAAAGAGGCTAGGGTGCCTAGCTATACTACATGGTCCTTCTTGCACAGATCACCACCGGCCTTAGTCTACTCTCCGATGTCAACGCTCACGAAGAACCCGCCTAAGGGTTTGTGGCATCTTCAAAAATGTAAATTAAAGCAACGTGAGTACAAAGGTATCAAGAAGACTTACATCGACCCTATATACATGCATATTATCAAGAAGGGTTGGTGGGGTTATTAAAGCAAGCGCCTTTGACTCATGGCTAAGCTTATCCTATGAGACACCAAATTAAAATGGTTTTATGACTCGAGTCCACTACTCATCACTTCAATACACCACCGAGGATCCACCTCCGCCCTCCCACTGAAGAGCCATCCGACTCACGCTTATCTTGAGGCTTTAGTAGTATCCATTTACTTGTCTATGAACCGTATAAGCAACCTAGTCCTTATCATGACGCTGCTATTCAATAGATGATGTTAACCCCGCAGGGTGTACTTCTTCATACATGTTTCACCACTTAGCGTCCGCACACCCATATGTGCTCGGCACTTCTGCTTAAAGCCAACGGTGTAGACCACGACCTACCTAGACACTCGAAGTCCCTAGTCCAGTTTATCGCCTATTTGGGTTCCATCTATGAGGAGTTCCGCCAAGTCTCGCCCACAGCCCCAAACGATGGAACAAGGTTCCCGAGATACCAAACGGGCATCCGTACACCCGCCACGACTCTACCGATCACAGCTCACCCCTCACGGCCAGCGCTGTCCACGGCTCAAAGAGGCTACAAACACCGAAACTACTTGCAACTCCCGGATGAGGACTAGTGTGAATAAGAAGTCGAGCTGGGTCATATTTCAGGCCCAATGTATGGTAGTAGCTGAATCTTAAATCACACATACAGATCTCGCTTAAGGACGGCTCAATGAAACAACCCACCATGTACTCCTACATGGCCTTTCATCGATATACCTTTACCAAATCGTGTTCAACACCTTACTCTCAGAACACTCGATCATTTCACTCTAGCCATCACCCCGATGAACCAGACCGACACGACTCTAAGCATAAAGGCATAGCAAGGTAGGAACAACACAATCACATGGCTCAATCAACTCCTACACATGCTAGTGGGTTTCATCTAGTTATCGTGGCAATGACAAAGTCATGCAGAGAAATGGGTTCAACTACCGCAAAGACACGCAGCTTGAATCGTTGTCTTAATGCAAGAAACGAGAGCAGGAGCAAGAACATGGGATTTTATCGATATGATCAAATGGTTGGTTGCTTGCTCGACGGGTCGCTGTAACGGTATTGCTCTTCGTCAGGTTATCACGGTATCCTCGTAAGCGTAACTCGCCGCAATATCATCGACATACTCAAGCATTACCAAACAATATGCAACAATATGATGCATGCAATGAGACATGGCAAAATGAGTGCTTTGGCTAATGCAACTAAGATCGATGGGTTTGAATCAATTTGAACCAAAGATTCAAAATTCAAACTCATATATGATCATTTAAAGTGCTTAAACTTGTTCTGTGATAAACAGTGGGTTAGCTTCTGTAAACATGCATGAAACCAGTACAGATGGATAGATTGGATTTTTCTGATCATTTTTCATATATAATTTGTCTCATTTGGAGCTATGGTTGATTTTATATGAATTTTTGAAGTTTGAAACATTTTCTGGAATTTCCTGTGTAAAAATAATTCCAGTAATTTAAATATCATACAAGATCAAGGCCATGATGACGTCAGGGGTCAACGGGCTGGTCAGGTCAAACTGACCGTGGGTCCTACAGGTCATGGGGGTTAGTTTAATTAGAATTTAATTAAACTAAACTAGATTAATTAGGGGCTGGGGCCACATGTCATAGACCTGTGGGGTCAAACCGGCCCACCCGTGGTCAAACCGGTCAAACCCATCGCTTAGTCATGGCAGCGACGCCAAGGCGATAGTGTTTTGGCCGCTATGGCCACCAAATGGGGCGCGGAGGCCACCGAGTGCAGCTAAGGACAAACCGCAACTTGGCGGAGTCCGCGGCTCGGGTGGCGGAGCGCCGGCGGCGAAGTTTGGCGGCCAACGGAGTTCGGTGAGAGGAACCGAGGTGGAGGTGCGTGAAGGTGAAGTGCTCTTGCTAGCATCGCGATGTGGTGAACGTTGACACGGTGAAGTGACCGAAGATGGCCGCACGCTGGCGAGGTTCGCGACGGCGGTGCACGCGAAGCCAGGCGCGTCGTTGTGGTGCACGGAAGCGAGAGGGAGAGGGTTGGAAGGTAGCGAGCCGAGCTCAACGAGGCCGCTGCCGTCGGGACGAAGCGGCGGCGACGGGCGGCGGGGATTCTTCCGTGGCGCTTAAGTAGCTTGCAGCGGCGTTTTGGGCACGCGAAGCGCCGGTTCAAGTAGCTCGGTAGCGGACGGCGGCGAGCTCTCGACGATGGCGCGGCGTGGTCGACGGAGGACGCGTTACGACGGTGGTGCGGCGACGGTGGCGCCGGCCATGGCGTGGGGAGCGAGGAGACGAACCAGGAGGAGAGGTGTCTGGGGTCCGGGCGCGACGTGGAGCTCATCCAAGGCGATGGGCGGCGAGAGGGTGAAGTAGGCAGCAGCTGCGTGGCGAAATATGTGCCGCCGCCGAAAGCACTTTGGCTGCCGCTCGCAAGTTAAGCAGTCATTGCTGCACTGGCTGGGTCGTGGGCTGCTAGCGGCGCTGTAAGTTTTCTGCTTTTTTTCTATTTTCTCAGAACTTTGTTGAGTTATTTAAAATACCGAAATGTTTTAAAATTCACCAAACTACTTCCTGGTCCATTGTTGGAATATTTCCAACATGAAACATTTTAGTTTGAGATATTTGGACATTTGAAATATTTTATAAATTTTAAATGCCCAAATTCAAATAGTTATGATTTAATTCAATGACCTTAGGATGACCTAGGAAATGTGCACCACTTTTGGCAAAGCTTCGACCAAGACAAAAATGATGGACTTTAGAAGGGCATTTCGTGTTCATCGAAAATATTTTTAGTAAACCCTAGTTGTTTCAGAGGGGTCGGGGTTCTGCAATCCCATTTCAAGTTTCATGAAAAAATAGACATGATGCAACACTCTAATGCATGAACTAGGTAGGGTGTGACACATCACCGAAGCTCACAAGACCGTGGGGCTCTCCCACGCTGCCCCTTCTGCTGCCTTGCCTCCGCCAGTACAAAGCGACACGGCTCATGGGCGCCCACCACCTCCGCCTAAGACGGCGCCTGGCTTGTGGCTGCCCTCGACGTGACCCATCGCGATCCAGCTACGCCGACAAGAAAGAAGCTGCTAAGAAATCCTCGGCCTCAAGAAGGCGCCTGCTCCCTCGTGACCGCGCAACAAGACCATGTATCGCCTCATAGTGGTGGTCGGTACCATCAAGAGCAAGCTCCTTGTCAGCAAAGGGCCCCAGTGACCACAGCAGGTTGTCGCGCCTTCACCACCGAGCTGTGTAGCGTCGCCTGGCTGGGCAAGTTCAAGCCGGTCCTGCCTCCTCGCTATGACGGCACCCCCGACCCCGCAGAGTTCTTGAAGCTCCATGAGCTGAGCATCAAGGCGGCCAACGGAGACGAGAAGGTCATGGCGAACTAGTTTCCCATGACGCCAAGGATGGTGCCGCCAGGCTCTCAACCCGCCTCCCGGCTCAATCTCATCCTAGGACGAGATGCAGCCGCTTATCGCCAACTTCTAGGCACTCGCGATCGCCTCCGTCAAGGCCGACTAAGGCCAAGAAGCAACATCCTCGGGAAACCCCGAGAAATACATCCAAAGACTTCAACAAATGGGCCCTCCTCAAGATCCCTAAGGTGATGACGAGGCCATCATCTCAGGCAATATCTCGATGGCGCCCATGACGCCAAGATGAAGGAGGAGCTCGCCATCCATGAGGAGTTGTGCACATCCTCGAGCTGTTCAACTCAAGTAATTGCGCAAGAGATGAGGAGGGACGCCTCTCCCTCCTCAAGCTTCGAGCTGCTAATCCGGAAGAAAGAAGACCAATGCCAAAAACGTGAAGCGCAAGAGAGTGGCCGTGTTCGCGGCAGATCCAGACAAGAAGCACAGCAGGGACCAGCCGGAGTTATCCAAGGGCAGCCGACCGTTCTGCGCCTACCACAACCTCCACACCCACAACACCAACGAAAGTGCCGTGGAGCTCAGGCTGCTCGAGAAGGACGCTTCGTCGACGCTTGAGCGCAACGACCGGGCACGCCGAGGAGGACGGACGGCGAGGATGATAGGACAACCGTGGCTCGCCAGAGTGGCGTGACTGACCAGGAGGACTGCCGGCAGACCACCGAGAGGGCGCCTGGAGGGATCAGCCTCGCGAGGACCGCCCGCAGGGTAACGCAGACCTTCCTCCTCTCCCGCTGCTGCCAATAAGGAATGGAGACCATCACCAGGACGAGGGGGCTGGGGGCTTCCAGGAGCCACGTGCTATTGCTTGCATCTTGGGCGGAGCTCAGGCCCCAGCCTCTCAACACATCTTCAAGCAGTTTGCTCGTAAGGTAAATGTAGTCCTTCCCAAGCTCGAGGCCATACGGCCGCTGAGGTGGTCCAAGTGCGCCATCACCTTTAGCTCAGCAGATCAACTCAAGTGTGCGGCTACTGCTGGCGTCCTCCGAATGCTCTATTCAGTAGTCATCTGCAACGTGCAAGTCACTAGGACCCTCATCGATGGCGGCGCAGGGCTTAACGTCCTGTCCATTGAGATGTTTGAGAACCTTCAAGTGCCATACGATCAGCTCCAGCCTACCAAGCATTTCTCAGGAGTTACTGACGGTTCCACCACTCCAATAGGGCAGGTCCGCCTCGCTATCACCTGCGGACAGCATGATAACTACTGCATCGAGCTCATCGACTTCGACGTCGCCCACATACACCTGCCGTACAATGCCATCCTCGGGTATCCAGCCCTAGCCAAGTTCATGGCGGTGACCCACCACGGCATAACGCCCTCAAGATGCCAGAAGCGCGGAATCTTCATGGTCCTCAAGAGACAGATGTGCAGTGCTTCCTCGAGCGGCCTTCCAAGCTGCATCAATCGAGGACCTGCATAACAGGGGCGAACACTCGAGGCAGCCCCCAAGAAGAAGAAGCAACCGCCCGCACAAGGCCTCGGAGGGCGGCAAATCAGGTGGTGCCACATCGATCACGCCCATGCAAGGGGCGCCTTCCATCGCATAGAAGGCGTGGCTCGGCGCCTCCTCGGCAGGCTCGGCTCTTCTAGAGGGCCTTAGACCTGACAACATCACGAGGGAGGCGCTCGGGCACCACTTGGAGGTGTGCTTAGCGGCACGTTTCCCTCAGGAAGGCACAGGGCGTGGAAAGCCCAACGTTCAGGGGTTCATCACCAAGACCACTCAGGAGCTTCAGGAAGCAAGAGCCATGCGCGGTGATTATCCATGCAAGGGGCTGATTTGCCTTTTGTGCCTAATCTGCCTCGGATTATCGCCACCTACCACGGAGCCGCCACGCCGCACGGTGCTTGTGCACGGTCCATCCCTCGCATGCGGCTAAATTGAGAGGTCGAGCTCGACCCATTCAAGCAGCCCCACGCGCATCACCTCACCAGGCCCTCAATGCCCTCACCCTCCTCTCGGAGCAACCAAAGGTCACCGACAATCGTAATGGCAACCCGGCCTTTCTTGTGCTAATTGCAGAACCTCCAGAGGACTACAACGGCGGCACCACGAGCTCCTCTCTTCCCCATGCGATTCGCCAGCACGTAAAGGGGGGCCCCTCGAGCATCGCGATCAGAGTTTATCGGTTTCTAGCCCTCACCGCCTTGACCACTTACATCGCAATCCGCATACCAAGGGCGCTGAGCTCGCCGAGGGCCGACCCGAGGACGAGAGCACGGCGAGAGAGTGGGGAATAAAGCGGAGGCTCGCGACGGGCTGCCTAGCGCTATGGCATGGTCACGACGATAAGTCCGGGCGCAACGCAAGGGAATGACTATAGACTACCGAGATAAGTTTCACTGAACAGCTAATCGCTACAACACAAAGTTCTACTTGTTGTGGCTCGGATGGAAACGTTGCCTCTTTCACCCCCGGCGCTGCTTGCACGCTAAAGGGGACCTCTCGCATCGCTACCAGGCTCTATCGACCTGGCCGCCACTCGCCTGACCACGCATCGGACTCGCATACCGCCGACGGCCGGAGCCTGCTCATGACCGACCCACAAAGATAGAGCACTAAGTCATTGCGAGGTTAGAAAGGGGGAACCAAGCCGGGACAGGACAAGCACTCGCATGGTTTCATAATAAGGATAACATCAGCAAAAGGCACTGCAGACCCTTTACACTCCCCCGCAGGGTGTTTTCTCGATTCCTCGGAGGGAACAAAAGACAAGAACTCTGAGGAGCCCTAACTACATGCGCCTTCGTGGTCGACACCGTCATCAACAGTGGGCCATGAGAGACGGCGGCGACCCCATCTAGATCAGCGGCGGCGATGTCCCACTGCTACCGCCTTGCGTCGGGCCTGGCAAGAGCTCGTGGGTACATAGCTGTCGTTGCTCCTGTCCGGTGTCTCGAAGAGTTTGGGAGAATCGCTGGACTCCCAAGCGCCGCCGCCGCCGAGGAGCCGCGAGGAGAGGGCGGCGGCCCAGCCTCGCAGATCAATGTCTCGACCGCTCCACCGGGCAAGACCTGTGGCGGCTTCTCATGCTGAAGACCTTGAAGGACAACAAGGAAGCGCCATCGTATTCAAAATGAATCACGAGGGCGCCCCCCGTTCGGTAGACCCGGGCGGTTTCGCCCCAGCCTCGGGTCATGCAGATCTTGCCCGGGGAAACGACATCAACCTCCGCTCCGGTCGCCCGGGCACCACAATCGGCGTGTTGCAGCCAAAGCTCGAGAGGCCCCCTCGGCAGCATCTCGGTGGAGAAGAACAAAGGAAAGCAGATCCAGGTGCTTGGAGGCATCACCGCATGCAGCATGAGCTCGCGAGAGGAGTTCGTGGCTTGACCTGTGGGCGACGACACGCGCCACCACGGCGCACGACTGCGGATTACGACGCTGGCGTGCCCCGCCGCCCCTTTTCCGGAGCCCTCACCGTGCAGGGGGCAGGTACCTGTGGAGGTGGTTGCTGCACTCAATGCCTCGCCATCATCTCCAATTTCATGACTCACCTCCATGATGGTGGACCGACCTCTTCTTCAGCGGAAGCGGATTAGGTCCGTCCCGGGGAGCCTTCCCCTTCTCTCAGGCCGAGAATCTACGGATCGGCACCATTGGTATCAAGACTGGAGGTGGAGCAGGGAGAAGAAGCAGGCGGAGCAAGAAGAGATGGGAGATGAGGGGCTCTCACCCCTCCTCATTTATAGCCCAAGGGAGGCCAACCGTCGACCTCCACGATCGCAGTAATGATAACCCTTGCTTGCAGAGACTGGCTGTCGCAGCTGCCGAGGCAAAGATGGGGAAGCGGAGATGCCCACGCCCAACTGGGCCAACGCGGCTAAAGGCCACAGTTGTTTGGGCTCAAGGGCGCTCAAGACTAGCCCTTTGCTTCGCCGCCAAGCTAAGTCCGAGAGTGCCTTTGGGCCCGGGCTACTGCCTGGGAACGGGGTCCCTAGACTTATGCTCGTGGGCTCGTGGAGTGGCTCCACCAAGGGCCCAAGATGTCCTTGCCTTCATCAACCAAACACCAAGACCTCGCGAGGGGGCCAGATCTGGGCGGATTTACACAAGGCCTCTTAAGAGCGGCCTCACCAGCAAAGCTCACGAGAGGCGAGAGATCAAGGCAAAGGGTACTCGCGAGGTTTCTCAGGACGCAAGCCGCAGGTGTCAAAACCGCGGATCTCGTAGGGGGTCCCAAATGGGCGCTCTAGGCGGATGGTAACAGAGGCTAGGGACACAATGTTTTTACCAGGTTCAGCCCTCTCGATGGAGGTAATACCCACGCCCGCTTGATTAATATTGATGATATGGGTAGTACAAGAGTAGATCTACCACGAGATCAAGGAGGCTAAACCCAGAAGCGCTTTCGGGGTCCCATGTACCGCATCGGCGGTCGAGTATTCTGTCCAGATTGGGCCGGCCGGAGTTGTTCTTTTAAATGGCTTCTTCCGTTGACGGGTTTGGAGCCTCGGAATCCGGCATTGACCGCCGTATCCTCTTTGTCGCCGCCGTTAATCTGGCGCTTTGTTTTGATTCGACGTGACCTGCCGTGATTGTCCTTGGTGTCCGGACTTGCGGAATTTTTGCGGAGATTGTTGCTGCGGGCTAGCCAGGCTATCCTCTCCCGCGCAAAAGCGGGTCATTAACGATGTGAGGGCTGCCATGGATTTTGGCTTCTCCTGCCCTGTGCCGGGCTAGCCATTCGTCCCGGATGTTATGTTTGAAGGCTGCGGGGCCTCCGTGATCCGGACGGTCGACGATTTGATTTTTCTTCGTCAAGAACCGTGTCGTAATTGTCCGCCGATTTGTCCGGCTGCTGAATAATGTGGCTTAGGTCATCGGTGTCCGGTGGTCGCCGCGATGTACCTTGAAAGTTATCAAGGAACGCGCCTCGTGTCTTCCCAACACCCAATCGACTCTGCGGGCAGGCTGTTAAGCCAATGCCGAGCTGGTCCTTTAAGCTTGAGGGAGATATTTGATGGCGTGGAGATTGCCGCGCGGGCCATATGGATGTGGAGAAGATAATCTTCGATCCACACCGCGGGGTCTGTTGTACCATCGTAAGATTCGATGTTCACGGGTTTGAACCCTTCAGGGATCTGATGATCCATTACGCCGCGATGAAGCATAACGGGTGTGCGGCGCCCCTGTATTGAGCGATATCGCGATGCAGCTCGAGGGAGCGCTGTCTGCTGTGTTCGGCCCGGCCGGTGTTATGTCCGGCGCGACGGTATTCGTCGTGGGTCGTAGGGCACCCACGTGATCCATAGATGGATCTGGATTGTCTTGCTTTGTCCTCCAAGATGTCTCGCAAGTCCGGCGCGTTCCTTTTGGCCCGTACTCTGGATCGATGTCGGGCACGGTCTTGGCTGGGGCCTTGAATGCCTCTCTGTCGGGACCACGTGGTGGTCGGTCAGCCATGTCTTGCGCTGGTGATAAAGGTATGTATGCTTCCTCCTCTAATCGGGGGAGCAGCTTGCGTCTTGGGTAACTTTTGGAGGGGAGTTCGAGTTTATACTCTTCGCCGCAAGGACCTCGGTCCATCGATCGGCTAGCGATCTTGATCAGACTGAAGCTGTTGCTTGCTTTTTCTTTAGGCTGTTTGCGTGGTTATGAGCCTGCGCCTAAAGCGCTCTTGTTCGACGGGATCTCGGGTATGACGAATTCGTCATCGTTGAGGCTCGCCGTCTTGGAGGGAGGCATATAGTTATCGCCCTCACCCTTCGCTGCGCCGCCTGTCATGGGCTTGCTTCGCGGCCTCCTGCTTTGAATCTTGTAGGAGGGGTCGTCTTCGCACTCTCCGGAGTGTTATTATCTCCGTGCGGAATCTCCATTCTTGTTGTGGCGGGATTTAGAGCGGCCACGACGCCGCATTTCGGCCGCTTTTTAGAGAATCTTCCTCCGTTGCTTTTTCGCCATCCCTTCTTTTGGGGTATCCACCATGTAGACGCTATATGACAAGGTGGTTTCCGAGGCCTCTGGTGGGCGCTGGTCTCGATCGTCTCCGGCATCATCGTCCATAGCGCCGATGCCATCGAGTCGAAGTCTAGCATGTCGGTTAGATCCTCGGCGATGGCTACAAAGTGGGTGGTGGGTGGGCTCAATTTCTTCGTCGTCCGAACTCCAACCGTCCTGCCATAGTCCGCCAGGATTCTCCGATAGCAGAGATGCTTCAGAGAATTCAGGATATCGCCAAAAGGCGAAGCGTTGAAAGATGTCCGCGGCGGTGAATTCATAACCGCGCCTAACGGCGCTTAATTAGCAAGGGCGGGAGGCTCGGAGTCGGCGCCGATCACGAAGTTTTGCAAGGGACAAGATTGGTATTCGCCCATCGCCAGATGTTGAAGCCCCTGTGGCGCGCTTATCCACCGCCCTCGTCATAAGGCAACCGCCCGGCCTAGTAGCCGGAGCGGATTCGAGTCTGCCACCAAAGCACGGTTGGCGGCAGAGCTAGATCATGCCCATCGCCGCGGTCGCGCGCGCGCTTTGCTGGGCTCGGGTCCGTCAAGATCAAGTCTCCGCGTCATCGGCCGTGAAGTTTAGGCTTCGAATTTGACTGACGGCGAGGGGCGTAGCTTTCAATCTGCTCCAGACGGCCAACGGAATTGGCCCGCAGTGCAAAGCCGCCGAATATGAAGATCTGTCCGTGGAGAAAGGTCTCACCCTGGACAGCGTTGATGGTTGAAGATGCCATCGAGCCCATCGGTGATGACACAGAGGAACTCTCAATGAAAGCACCAATGTCGGTGTCAAAACCGGCGGATCTCAGGTAGTGGGTCCCGAATCGCTGCGTCTAGGCGGATGGTAACAGGAGGCGAGGACACAATGTTTTTACCTGTGTTCAGTGCCCTCTCGATGGAGGTAATACCCTACGCCCCGCTTGATTAATATTGATGATATGGGTAGTACAAGAGTAGATCTACCACGAGATCAAGGAGGCTAAACCTAGAAGCTAGCCTATGGTATGATTGTTGAGATGTAATGTTATGTCCTCACGGACTAAAGCCCTCCGGTTTATATAGACACCGGAGAGGCTAGGGTTACACGTAGTCGAGTTATAATGGTAGGAGATCTACATATCCGTATTGCCATGCTTGCCTTCCACGCCAAGGAAAGTACCTTCCGGACACGAGCCGGAGTCTTCAATCTTCTATCTTCGTAGTCTGGGAGTCCGGCGGATATTGATAGTTCGGCTATCCGGACACCCCCTAGTCCAGGACGCCCTCACAAGCCATGACGACCAAGGCCAGGCGGCTGCCAGCCCGCACAGTGTCCTCGTTTCCCTTTGGTGCAAAGGGGGCAAGCGCAGGCACGGAATACCGAGGCATCATGCAACGGTTTCCATATCGGTGCAACAAGACCAAGACCAGCAGGACGACAGGACGGAGGTCATCGTGGAGCCCAAGACGGTGTCATCACTGGCGCCTTTGACATGCGAAGACCACCTTTTGTCAGGATAGCTTGTACTAGTTGTCCCCTTTCAAAATGGCCGTTGTTGGATCCCTTCCCTCTCAATATTTGGGAAGAGGACCAGGGCCTCTATAAATAGGGCTAGCCACCACAGTAGAGGGAGATCGTCCTCACCCACACACCACACCAGCTCAAGAACACCTCTCCTTAGGAGGCTGTTCTTACCTTGTATTGTTCATCATTAGCCCAAGAGGCAATCCACCACACCACACACAGGAGTAGGGTATTACACCACAACGGTGGCCCGAAAGTGTATAAATCTTGTGTCTCTTGTGCTGTGAGTTCATCGTGCTAGCTTAGAGATCGCGGGGAGGCTGAGGGCATGTTTCAGTAGGGGGGAATCTTCGTGCGCACCCCAGTGTTCGAACCTTAAGGGTTTTGCCGGAACCCGATATCCGACAGTAGTAACTGTCTGTGTTATAATTTCTCATCGCAAACATGTCATCCGAGTGGGCTGTTTGCTGCGTATCACACGCATCTCGTTTACACGAATCATTTGTGTTCCTTTGTCTCATCGCAAATAGTTCATCTATGTGAACTGTATGCCGCATATCACACACATTTGTTAAGTTGAACCGTTTCTTTTCTCTTCCCTAATCGAAAAGAGTTCATTCAAGTGAACTGTATGTCGTATATCACACACACCTTGATCTGACTAACCTTTACTGTTGCATTCCCTAATAGCACATAGTTCATCATAGCGAACTGTATGTTTTATATCGCACACACATTGATATAGCTGCCAATTTCTGTTGTTCTCCCTCATCGCAAACAGTTCTTCTAGAACAACTATATGTCCCGCATCACACTCCTAACTGAAATCTAAACCATGTTTGATGTCTCCGCCATCGCAAACATTTGCATCTTTTTTGACGTTTTTTTAGATCCCCGTTTGTGATTAATGCATTGCGCACAGTTTCGTGAAAGGGTCTCTGATCATAGTGTCGTGTTAGCAACATCCTGCAGTAGTGTTCCTTTATTACGCGGAAAAAGTGGTACCTCTCCCTGATAGCTGGGACCCACCAGCTTCATTATGATCTATACCAAAGATGCTAAATTGTTTTCTTTTTATTCTAACTCTAAAAAGAATAAATTAAAAAAACTAGAAAACATCTTCGCACGCTAGGAAGTGCCACCTTATTACGAACAAAAAAATGATTCCCCCTGCTACTGGGACCCATTAGATTTGTAGGCTGACTTGTGGGCCTACTAAGTTGACACGTACGCATGGCTTGACAAGCCTACTAAGTTGACGCGTACGCATGGCTTTGTCAACTTAATCAAAACGATTCTAGCTGGAGTGAACGTTGGATGTTAATCCAACGGCCGTGCTGGGTCTTCAACCTCTGGTCTTCTTACTCCAGCTGCCCAAACTAGTGCCCGCCGTACCGCCTGCTCCAGCCTCCCGCAGCCGGTTGCGCTGCCCTGCAGGCCTCACTGCCCGACCATACTACCACTGGCCAGGCCTTCCCTCTACTCACCCACACCGCATGTTATTCTCCGGTGATAGCAGCCATACTCCACAGCCGAACCAGTGAACCCTCGTACCCCCTTCCGCGTGGGCATCCACCTTACTTGTCTTTTTTGTCTCTGTGTCATTCCCTTCCTAGGCCTCGCCGTCGTTCACCGCCTTGATGCTCTTGGCGTGGCGTGGTTAATGAGGTCAACGACAACCATCAGAAGAGGACTTTAGGCAGTGAGGTGGACAGCTGGACCCACCAGCTACATCTTTGAACACAAGGAATGCTTCCTTTTTACTTGCAAAATAAAAATGATTCCTCCCCCTGGAAGTTGGGACTCAGCAGCTATATCTTCACACACAAGGAAGTGCGTCCTTATCCTCCCTAATAGTTGGGACCCACCCGGTTGAAGCGTACATAGCGTTGTTTGTCTGGTCGTGAACGTGTATGTACATACTGGCCGATCGGTCTCTCTGCAACGATGAACCATGGCTGACCAAGCAGTAGCATGTGTAGTAGTAGAGCCCCCAACATAGCAGTTCAGGCGGCCCTTCTAAATCGTGTACACATACGAATAGCCACATGCCAAAAAATACGGCCATGTACATACATACAGGCGGGGTTTCAAATGCCTACTTACACATACGAACGACCAAGGCTCGTGTACATGGAGAGGCAACATACGGCAGCAACGGCGTCCTGTTCATCAGAAGCCAACCGGGTGGGTCAGAATGGAGAAACTGTGTCGTGTTCATCGGGAAGAAACATAATGCGTTGTTTTCATCGGGAGCCAACCGGCTTGGGTGGAACAACCGATACGGGGCCTAGCATACCACAAAGTGGAGAAAACAGACTTCTGTTCGAGTGCCTACGGTCGAAACGAGGTCCTATTGATCGGGAGGGGTGTGGCATACCGCAACATGGAGGAAACAAACTTTAGTTGGAGTGCCTACGGTAGAAATGGGGTCCTATTCATCTAGCGGGGTGTGGCATACCGCAAAATGAGACTCCACAGGCTACTATTCATCCACCATCTACTGCCTCACTCCAGCCTCCACGGGATACTGTTCATCCACCATCGACTTTTTCGAGCCTCCACCTGCTACTGTTCATCCACCGCGTCTTCCTCTTGCCTCCACTAGCTACTTGTCGGTGTACAAAAGTATGGGCTATTTTGTACCCCATACTTGTGCACGTGCAGTTGTAGCCACGCCTGTGGCGGGGCGCGGCAGGGCAGCAAAGGATAAAACACGAAGACTACCAGGACAGATACTCAAGTCAAAGAACAAGGAGCAAAGGGCGCATGCAAGATTTGGGGACCTCCCCCTGCAACATCCTTGCCGGGGAAACCTACATAGCACCAGCAAGCCCATCACCCATGAGGTTGAGAGTTCTGAAACCATCGACAACGTTAAGACCAAGATTTGGTGAAGCATGCATAGTAGCATGTTGATCTTCATAGAGATTGACAGCCCGCGGGTCCACGTGGGACCAGAGGACGAAGACCCCCGGCAAGACCCTTGCCGAGACGACTATGAAGCCCCCCGGCAAGCCTTGCCAGGGACGATCGCTGGGCCACGGCCAGGCCCGCGCCCGGCAAGGATTTGCCACCTCACCACCACTCTAGTGCAACGACTAGTGTGCCACCTAAGTAGGCGCCTGCGTGGCGCATGCAGATCTTCGCGGAGGCTCTACCATCGTGCAAACACAACAGCTAGTTAGCCAGCGTGGCACTGCATGCCTCGTCAGCCTGGATGCATGTCGAAGCAAGGAGGAGCGATGACGGACGGGACGTCTTCTGTTGCCATTCCCGATAAAGTAAGAGGGTACGTAAGCAACGCATTAAATGCGTTTGTCCTATGCTGCCGAGCGATAAGCTCATACACTGTAGCTTGCTTTCCACTTCCTGTGTGCCACTATGGCAACCCCTTTGCGTATAAAGGAGGCCCAAGGCGTACAGAGAGAGGATTCCAACTTTTGGACCGAGAACGCACCGTAGCTAGTTCAAAAGCTCAAGAACGCATATATCCAGACAAGCAAGACTAGGGTATTAAGCATCTTTGCGGCCCGAACCTGGGTAAAATCCCCTTGTGCTAACTGCTAGGCCTGCTCTTCCTGCAGCTACTTTCCCTGCCGAACGAAGAAGGGATTCCTGTGATCCCATAGGTGTTTGTTTCCCCAACATCTTTGGCGCGCCAGGTAGGGGGGAATTAGTTGTGAGAATCTGGTCTATTAGTTAGCGTGGCAGTTTCTTCATCACCGTGGCTCCAAAGAAGAAGATGATCGCAGCGATCAGCTCGTCCGGAGCCACTCCGCCCGTGCCTGCAGAGACGGGCAATGTGGCAGACGCCAATGGTGGAGGAAATCAAGACCGTCTGCGCCACCCAAGGATGAGAAGGCAGGCGAGCGGCATCGTCCGTAGCTACGACGGCTATCCACGCAACAATAAAAAGCTAAGTCATGCCAAAACTTTGACTAATTTCCCTTTCGTGAGGTTATTCCCCTCGGATGGTCTCAGTCCTTGTATGGAGAACCTGCACGCAAAAGTAACCCTGCCGTGATTGGCAACGCCCCTGTTCTGTTTCGAGTCCACTCAACAGCTCAGCTGCTGCGCTCTACTATGGACGGTAGGGTACATTGCCGCCACAGCGCCCCTATTCTGTTTTGAGTCCGCTCGACAGCTTAGATGACTGCGCCTAGAGTGGCAAGGTAACTTGTTGGCATCGACGCCCTCCGCGGGATGCTAAGGATCCATCCTTCTAGTGCCTGTGTCAAGGGGTGCACGCACCGGCAGGCCTATCCAATTAAACATAGGGTGCATAACATACAAGGATGAACTAAACAGGAACATAACATGCATTTAGTTCCAAGCACAACAAAAGTTATATTACATCAGTAATTGCCACAGTTCTAACTTAAGATAAAATTGTCTTGGGTGCGAACTTGCAGTAGTAACCTGAAATGAAGTAGCTAATCCCGGCGTTGGCCCTCCAGCCTCACGACTCCGCTGACGCAGCTGATGATGGGCTCGATGCACTCCTCGAGCGCCTGAAAGTCGATGCCCTCTGGCAAGCTATCAAGCACCCGGGCGAAGTCAACGTTGGGGTTCCAGTATGCCACCTTGGTGAGCACCTTGGTCAAGGTGGCTTGACGAACGTTTCGGGACTCCTCGGCCAGATAGGCCGCCCTGTTGGAGTAGAGCAGCTTCAGGGCGTTGAGGACACGGTTGAAGAACAGGGTCAGCCGAGCACTGTTAGTCATGTTCACCTCATGGGAGAACCTGAAACTTGGCATGCCCATGGCAAACAGCTGCGTCGTGAGCCTCTCCGCAACATCCACGAGGCGGCTGGTCCAAAGTTTCATGCTGGCCACAAGCTCGTTGTGGGAGGTGGTAGCGGTCTGCAGCAGGAGCTTCTCACCTGCGAGCTCCTTGGTCAGGTTCAGCTCGCGAGCCTTGGACTCCGAAAGCATCTTCTCCTGGGTCTCCAGCTTCAGCTTCAGATCAGCAATGGAATCGTTGGCCTTGGAGAGTAGTTTGGTCTTGTCGGAGATGGTGACCTGCAGCTCCGCCAAGGTGTGGGCAGTCATGTCCCTGTCCTTCTTCAGCTTCGAGGTCTCCTCCCTCAGCCCCTCCAGCTCCGGCTCTAGCTTCTCCACCTTCTCGTCCAGCTCGACCTTAGCGGCCTCTGCGGCCTCAAAGATCGCTAACGGCCTCCTTCAAATTTTGCTTGGCATGGTCCAGGTCGAGCGCCAAGTGCTTTTTATGCTTCGTGATCGATCTCGGTCTCGCTGCGTGACGAGCTTCTCAATCTCTTCGTCCTGGTGCAAAGCATGGCGGCAAGCGCCGCTTCACGAGCAACCAAGTCTTCCTCCTGGGCGTCAAGCAAGATGCGGCGCTGCTCTGGTCGGACTCGTCCTTGGAGGCTTCGCCTTTGCCACCTCTTGTGCCTTGTCAAAATCGGCCTGCTTCAAAAGGAGCTCCCGCTGGCGCTCGCTCAGTTGGATCTGGGAGGCCTTCAGATCTTCCTGGGCCTCGTCAAACTAGACTTGCATCTGGGCGACGCGCTCCTTGAAGTCTGCCTCTGGCTTGTCGACGGCAGCCATCCTGGAGTCCACCTTGTCCTGGCGGGCGCGATAGAGCACCAGGAGCTTCTGGAAATTCACGCTCATGGCCTAGAGGAGCTGATCTTCCTTGGTGCTGCTGCTGCTAGTGCTCGGTTCATCGACGACATGGAGCCCGGCAGCAGTGAGGACCTCGTCGTTGAACACCTCCGCGGTGCTCGCCGTCCCTGGGAGGCTGATGAACAAATCGTCGCCCACCTTCAAGTACCTGCTCAGGGCAGGGGCTGAGGAGGGAGAAGGCTGGTCACCGACCATCTCCTCCCCGGCAGGCCCCGTGGCAGCCTCCTTGGCAGTAGCCTTCTCGGCCACCCCGGCAGGCCCCTTGGCGGCCTCTTAAGCGGCGGCCTTGGTGACCTCTTCTACAGCGATGTTGGCGGCCACAGCCTTGGCGTCCTTAGCGGTTTCCTCGATAGCGGTGTCGATGTCCACCTGGTTTACCAGGGGAGGATCTAGGACCAAAAAGGGGAGTTAGGCAAGGACAAAATCAAAGAGTTGAAGACAGAGAAAAGAAAAGAAATCACGGCGATAATGGCGAGAAGCGGAGACAAGTAGTTTACCTATGACAAGTGGGGAGGACGCGTCCCCCTCCTCGGCAACATCCGTTGCCAGGACAGGGTCGCCAGTACCTGTGCCCTCCACCTCTTCCTCCATGCGCGTGGGCTCATTGGTGGGTGCCCTTGCCGGGGACGCCCCTCTCGTCAGCGTAGTTGATGGGGGCGGCGTGTCGGCGGTGGCCCCTAGTGGCTCCACCTGCTGCTGCTCTCCTCCTGCGGTCCCGGCAAGATCATCAATAAGGATACACACTCCAATGCCCGCCAGCAAGAAATAGGTAACAAACTTACGCTGGGGGCTGGAGTGGGAGCTACGCTGGGGGCTGGTCTCTGGGCTGATGAAGATCGTCCCCGATGCACGAAAAGTGCTTCTCGGGGGCTCACCACTCGTCGAGGCCCTGGCTCTTGTTGCCGCCCTTTGAGCCAAAGTCTCCATGTCCCTGCAACAGTGAGATCAAGTCAAGATGGAGCAAGTCAAATGAGGAATCACGGAACAGATAGGGAAGCAAGGAACTTACTCATCTTCCTCTTCTGCCCTCCTTTTCCTCCTCGGGCTGAAAGACCCAAGGTCGTAGTGGGCCGCTGGGATGGTGCTTGCAGGGGAAGGGACGGGGTCCTTGCACGCTTGGATGAGGAAGAAGCGGCGGCGCGTTTAGTCGAGAAGGAAGCAACAGCTGCGGTTTTGTTTGCTGACACGGTCTGGCGCATGGGCTGCCCCCGGGCCCCTTGCCGCTATGTGGCCTTGCCGGGGCGGACGGGCTCGCCGGAGCCGGCCCGCCGCAGGACACGTCTCTTTGAGGCTGAGGGCTCGTCCGCCTCGTCCGCCCCCTCGTTCGTCTTCCTGGCTGGCTCTTCAACAAGGGGAGCCCTGACACCACTACCGTTGGGCTACCCGGCAAACTCTGCCCATGTGGCAAGCTTCCTCTACTCTTGGGCCTCCTTGGCCTCATCCTCCACAGTGCCAAGGTTGCTGGCCTCCTCTAGAAGTGCCGCCTCCTCCAGCCTGGAGGCAATGTACTCCATTTATTTCTTGGTGGTGGGGCGGATAAGCTACGGCTCGGCATGACATATCCCTCCGACAGATTGTCTAAGAACTACTGCACTGTCTCTGCCTTTGGCTCAGCCCAAGTCGGGTCGAGGTTGTGCACGTTGAACACCGGCATCATGGCGATGATGGCAGTCAGACAGGAGTTGTTGCTCAGCGGGACCACCCTTGCTGGCAACTTGAATGGCTTGTCCACCTTGCCAGTCTTGGCAGCCTTGGCGGGCCTCTGAACCTCGCTGGCCTTGTCGACCTTGAGTTGGAAGAGCCGCTGGTAGAGATGCGCTTGCTCAATCAAAGTGAAGTTATGATTTAAGCCAAGGCGAAGCCTCATGATGTCATCCGCGTTCTTGTAGTCCCAGGCCGGCCTCCCCTTGTTGTGTAGGGGGCGATGTGGCGGCGGATGAATTCGGCCCCGATCATCTCGAGCGTGAGCCCGGCTGCAGTGAGGCGGTGGATCCTAGTGATAGCGATCATGAGCTTCCCATCGTTGGTGTCAAGCTTGCTGCTGTCGTTGCCGCGGACCGGCGGTTTCTGACGGACTTGGCAGAATTCCAGCGGATCTTTCTCCTTGATCCAACACCACCAGCCCCGTCGTTCCTCCCACTTTTCCTTTGGGGAACCCTCTAGGTACACACCCTTGCTGTGGGCCCTTGGAATCCAAGTGATGCAGCCGTCCCCCGTCTGGATGCGGGGGACGAAATAATGATGAAAGAGCACCGTGTTGGGGTGCACTCCGGCGAAGCCCTTGGAGAGATGGGCGAAGAAGGCCATGAACGCCACGACATTCGGCGTGAAGTCCAAGAGGTGGAAGTCGTAGGTGTGCATGATGTCATTGAAGAAGTCAGAGAAAGGGGGCAAAGCCCGCAGGAGAAGCAATCGACAAAGAAGGGGTACCTGCCGGGCCCGTGCTGGGCGAAGTGAGCAGGAATGATCGTCGTGGCGGGATGCCCCGTCGTTTCCCTCCCCCATAGGGGCCTGAATTTCTCCCTAAGCACGAGCGCATCGACCGACGGGACGAAGAGGGCGAACTTCTTCCGTAGCTTCACCAGCTCGCTCTTCGGCGTCTCCTTCCCCGCGACGGCCTTGGCCACTCCCTTGCCCTGGCTTGCTTTGGGCACCATAGCAACTTAGAGGAGGCAAGGGATCGAGAGGCAACGGAGGCGCGGCGGCGGCAAGCGGAGGCGTGAGACTCCATTTCTCTCTCAAGGAAGAAGAAGGGGAATGGCGGTTCCTAGATTGGGGAAGGGTGCAGAGGGTAAATGAGCAGCGCCCCTGCAGATTCCTCTTTTATGGGGAAGGTACGGGCTGCCCTTTTTTACCATTTACTGCAAAGTGACACAGGTGTACTGCGGGCGCCCAACACACGACCCCCATGTCACGCGCTCGACGTGAATCGTGGGAAAGCGCAACTGGCAAAGAGATCGTGGAAGATTAAGCCTCTGCCATGCGTGCCCGCGCACTGCTTTGGGCCTGGCCCAACTACGCATTGCGCCCACGTGTGGCCCAGGCCCGGGGGCTCCTGTCGGTGTACAAAAGTATGGGCTCTTTTGTACCCCTTACTTGTGCACGGGTAGTTGTAGCCACGCATGTGGCCGGGCCCGACAGGGCAGCAGAAGATAAAACACGAAGACTACCAGGATAGATACTCAAGTCAAAGAACAAGGAGTAGAGGGCGAGCTGGACCTCCCCGGCAACATCCTTGCTGGGGCAACCTACATAGCACCAGCAAGCCCATCACCCTTGAGTCTGAGAGTTCTTACACCATCGACAACGGTAAGACCAAGATTTGTGGACGCATGTGTAGTAGCATGCAGATCTTCATAGAGATTGACAGCATGTGGGTCCACGTGGGACCAGAGGACGAAGACCCCCAGCAAGACCCTTGCCGGGGACGACTGCGAAGCCCCCTAGAAAGCCTTGCCGGGGACGGTCGCTGGGCCACGGCTAGGACCGCGCCCGGCAAGGATTTGCCACCTCACCACAACTCCAATGTGAAGACCAGTGTACCAACTAAGCAGGCGCCTGCATGGCGGCATGCAGATCTTCGTGGAGGCTCTACCATCGTGCCAACACAGCAACTAGTTAGCCAGCGTGGCACTGCATGCCTCGTCAGCCTGGACGCGTGTCGAAGGAAGGAGGGGTGGCGACGGACAAGACGGCTTCAGTTGCCGTCCCCGATAAAGTAAGAGGGCACGTAGGCAACACATTAAATGCATTTGTCCTACGGTGCCGAGCGATAAGGTCATACACTGTAGCTGGCTTTCCACCTACTGTGTGCCACTATGGCAACCCCTTTGCGTATAAAAGGAGGCCCAAGGCGTACAGAGAGAGGACTCAGACTTTTGGACCGGGCACGCACCGTAGCTAGTTCAAAAGTTCAAGAACACATATATCCAGACAAGCAGGACTAGGGTATTACGCATCTTTGCGGCCCGAACCTAGGTAAAATCCCCTTGTGCTAACTGCTAGACCCGCTCTTCGTGCAGCTACTCTCCCCGTCGAACGTAGAAGGGATTCCTATGATCCCATAGGTGTTCGTTTCCCCGACACTACTGTTCATCCAGGGGCTACTTTTCATCCAATCTCCATGGTCTACTGTTCAGCCAGCCCTCCATGGGGTCCTGCTCATCAGCCCCCAACCGGCTCAGGTGTCTGGCGGTCTCCTTGGGGTCCTGTTCATCCAGCAGCAACGCCCTACTACCACGGGGTCCTGTTCATCCAACCCCACTGGGAACTATTTATCCAACCCCCAACTATGGTCACTGTTCTTCAAGAGGCAGGTTCGATCGGCTTCAGTTAGCATCAGTAGCGAAGGAATCACTCGGGTTCAGTTAGCAGCGAAGGAATCACTCGGGTTCAGCTAACAACCAAGGGATCGATCGCTCGGGTTCAGTAACGCAGCAAGTGTAATAGCTCGGGTTTAGTAAGTGAACGCCTCACTCGGGTTCACTTAGAGCCCAACGCCTCGCACACATGCTTGCGTACCTATACTAGAGAAACGCACAAACCTCCGTGCATCGCTCAGCCCTGACCACCATCATAACCGGGAACTCCCCAAAATTTTCCTCGCCCTCGCTTCTACCACGATTTTTTCTTCATGGACGACCCAAAGAATGTCATGCAGGTGCATCCCCGGCCCGCCCAGGATGAAAAGCCCAGTTTATGTCATGATTTTCTTCATAGAATTAGGAGCCCACCACATCTATGATGATACGTGTTTTTGTCTCAATTATCGTCATAGAAGTGTCATAACCGTGACATAATTTTTTTTGTTCAAGCCAAAATGTCACGAATGTCTTTTTTGTAGTGTGGTGATTATCTAGATCTCTCTCTCTCTCTCTCTCTCTCTCTCTCTGATCTTCATTACCATGTTCTCCTTGGAGTTCTTTTCAAATAATCTTCTTTTGCGGTACGTTTGTTGGGATCCGATGAATTGTGGGTTTATGATCAGATTATTCATTGAAAGTAATGGGTCAATTGCATTCTTGTCCCTAGTTGATTCCCACCCACGGGTTTTACCCGTACTTTTCGGGCATACTCAGTTTTGCCCTTACTTTTTTTCCTTAGCTCGCTTGAATGCCCTTCCGTAATGGCACTGCCTGGTCAGTGTCGTTTGACCAAGAGGGATCGCCGTTTTGGACACATTTGCCCCTAGGTTCGATACCCCTACCCTTTTAGTCGTCTTCTAGCTCTAGCGGCTCTCGATACACAAGAAAATAGATAAGTAGTTGGGAGGAGAAGTGTGACATCACAGTGTGAGGAGAGGAGTGAAGGAGCATGGCGATGTCGGACATCTCATCAGAGAACTCGTTGCCAGCCGCCGAACAGGTTTTAGATCTCATCTGATCACCTGATTTTCCAGGGTCTTACTTGATTTGGGGGAGGTTGTAATTTCTGGATCTTGGCTTGGTTTAGGTGGATGGGGTAGGCATTTTTCAACACAGCTCTGAGTTCTACATGCCAGACTCAACCTACTTTGGGTTGGACGAGCGCTCAAAGCACCATTGCGCGGGGCACCAGCTGGTCGCTGCTCGTCGTGTAGCATGGGGCGGCGCAAGCACTGGACGACGTTTTTGTGGTGCCCTCTACATGTATGGTTTGATTTGCATTTTATTTTCTATTTTCTGATCTAACATCTTATGTTGGTTTTAATCGAATTTATTGCTTTGGTTTCCAGATGAATGTGAATGGGTCGTTTGGGTGGACCAACCACCTCCAATACGCGTTGGTCTTGCCTTCGAAGAACTGCATGGAGTGATCGAACATAGCTGGATCAAAAGTCACAAATTTGGAGAAGAGACCACTTGATCTTGCAAAGAAGAACCATGCGTTGAGTAAGGAACCGATGAAAATGAAAGAAAATCTCAATGGATGTCAGTGCACAAAATGCACATAAGTTTATGATCTATGTTGCTCCAATGCACTTATGTATGAACCTAGCAGTCGTTATGCTATGTTATGAAGATGTATGAACCTAGCAGTTGTTATGTTATTGAGACACCCTGGTTTTTGCTGGTTTTTGCCCTCCGTTTTCTGGATTTATATGCCATTTTGATTTGAATTTGAGGTTTTGAATCATCTCGGTTGGACTTAGACACTTGGGCATGTCATTGATTTTCACCCAGGTGAATCACATCTCTCTCTCACACACACATCATTTCCTCTCTAGTTTTTCTCAAAATGGCCATAGGAATATTTTTCACAAATAAAAAATATTCATTTTCCCCTCTGGTATTCACTTCAGCACTATATGCTCCAAAGCAACCCTCATTTTTCTTGGCCATAAAAATCTGAGAAAATTCCTGAATATTCTTTGGACCTTGCCTCACCTCCCTGTGCAAAAATATTTCATAGTTCTTCGTAATATTTTTGCTACAGAAAATCATTTCCATTCTGCCCTAAAAATGAACTTTGCACAACAAGTGTATTAATCCTTGATCCAATGAAGCTGATTTTTCTTCAGCTTCATTACCCTCGTAAGAAAACTTTAACTCCAGAAGATTAGCCCTAAACTCCTTCTAGAAGCCATCCAAACTTGGTGCTCAAGTTTCTATCCAGAAACTTGCTGAGTAGCTCTAGTCTTATTTGGTCGGCCTATCTTTGCTTCCTCATCTCTCCTAGACCAAACACTGCACGGACAACACAATAGACATGGTTTGGCAACCACTGGGCACCATTTTGGTATAGTTCATGTGGTGACAGCATGTGGACACGCTTGTGGCAGCTGGTCATGTGCTTCTGTCTTGCTTGACCCTCTGTTCGTGCGTGCTTTCGTTCATCGCTTCGCACGATCGCCGCACCGCGCCACCAGCTTCATCTCATCGCCCTCGACCTCTCCTTGTCGCTCGCCGATGCCGGAGCAACTGCAGCGAGCACGTGCACGTCGCGGCCAAAGCCACAGTGCGCCCGTGCCCCTGTCTTCTTCCCCAACCGCCGCCTATGCGCGTCTTCGAGCTTCACAGTGCTTGCGTGAGCTTTGAAGCCTTGCCCCCCTCCCCGCTGTCACTCCTAGTTGTTGAGCGCCGCTTCGAGACCCCTCCGGCAGAGCCGAGACCCCCTCCCCCTCCACCTATATATTTTGACCCCCTCCAGCCTCTCCGAGCACTCCAAGCTCATCGCCCAACCTCCACAAAGCCGTAGCAAAGCTGCAACACAGCCGGGTAGGCCTCTGGTCGCCGTCCCCGACCCGAGCTCGCCGGCGATCCCCTCTGCTCCTCCTCCTAACTCCAGTGCCCCTCGAGCTCAATCAACTCCTCAGTCCACTCACTAGTGATCCTTTGGTGCCGTCTGAACTCGCAGGAGCCCCTGGTGCAGCCCTACGTCACTGTCTTCTTCAACTCAGGCGAGCTCCGCCTTTTGCAGGCGCTGGAGAAGCCCTTTCCGACCCCGTTCGTCCACCTTTAGCCACGCCACGGGTAAAGGCAGGTGCACGAGCATCTCCTCTATCCATCCATCCCTCTCGATCTGGCCACCGAGCTCTCCTCACTAAAGAAAGCACTGACAAAGCACCGCCCGCCTCTGTTTCCTCTCCCCCCCCCAACCTGACGTGTGGGGGCCATTGTCAGCCTCACCACTCGCACCCGAAGCGGTACGAGTGGAGGCATTCCAGGAATACGCCATCAACGTCACCCCCCTCTGTTTTTCTTTTAATTCAAATTTAAATCAATCTTTGACCAGAAACTTTGACTGGCTCTAACCTTTAAACCATAAGTCCAAATGATTTGATTATTTTTGCATTGTGTTTGTCTTGGAATTCCCTAGAAGCACACAAAAGTTGAGATTTTTCTCTGTTGTCTAGAATTTCTGGTGATTATCAGAAGTGTTCTTGACATTTTCTTTTGTGGTTTTAAGTATTTTTCAGAGGAGGAAACTTGCCTTGAAGAAACCAGGAGGAGTGTGACCCTCCTCTGTGCTAAGGCAAGCCACCACAAGCGTTTGCATTGTGTCATCTCAATATTTATGATTTTCCAACTTAAATATGAATTACTTTCATGCATTTAATCATTTATATGAATAATGTTTATGCTAGTTTAAGTTGCATGATAGAAGTGCTTAGTTTAAAGAAGTATTTTGCATGCATGAACTAGTATGAGGCAGTAGAAGTATTTTGATAGTATGGTCATGGCATGGTTATGATACGAGTATGATCGGTATCATTTTCATATAGGAGTTTCTAGATTTTAATATGATAATGCAAAACTAAAAATGATGAGCTAGAAAACCTGTGAAGTTGAAGCCAGTGAGTTAAAATGATGAGTAGTGTAAGTAGCATGGTTTTTTGTTGTTGATCCGTTGTTTTCGTGCTATGTGGATATGGCGCATGTCAGATAGTTGCATATTCATGGCATACCATGACTTGTAGTTTCTCTCATGTCAAGTTAAAACTGATTTTAACTCAACTTGAACATAACGTTGATCGGGTCATGGTGCCACTGAATCGAGCTTCCAAGTGCAACCACATTTGCATTTATGGGAAGGCCTTTATTCGGTTCGATGTCATGCCTCTGGTTGGTGCCTCCAACGAGGGAAGGTTATGGGCGTGCGGTACCCTGGCCGGTAAGCAGACATAACCTTGTGTGCCCATTGTTGTTGTTATGGTACCTTGTCCCCGTGTGGGACCTTAGATTTGTTTTGCCAGGACAGTGATTCTTTTGCCACCCAAGATTTAGCCCAAGACGGGAGTTGGTCGCAGCGTCAGAGGGAGTGTCATAGCAATGGGCGGTTTTTGTCCGAATGTCGTTGGTCCACTCGAATGGGAGTGCGAGGCTTGGGTTCCGTGGTGTGGGTATAGTGTGCTAACCTCTGCAGAGTGTTTATTAATCTATCGATAGCTGTGTCCATGGTTACAGACACAGCTCGTAAGTAGGTCACACCATGGGTCAACATAAATAAGTTAATCTTGCACACTAAAGAAACACCGTGACACTGGTTTGTGATGAGATCGTCGAGACCGTGAGATCTTCGTTGTTGCGGAAGCCAAAGAGTTGGTTCCGTTTGTGATCCTGGAGTGATCACCATTGTGATGATTTTGGTTACAAGGTAAGTCATTCGGTAAGTGAGTCCGAGGGACTCGGTGCACGAGCATGTTCACTGCATGAGTAGCAAGTTGATGCTTTGCAGTTGATACTTGAGTAGTATGTTCCATTGCATCTAACCTGATTAACTGTCATAATATTGTTTGCCATTATGCTTTTGTTTGTTGAAAAAAAATGAGCTTGCAAGTACATTCAATGTACTGACCTGGCGTGTCATGCCAGATTTTAGGAAAGTCGTACCGTATCGGAGTGCTTCCCGTGTCTAGATCATGTCCACATTGGTGTCCCTGTGCTATGGAGTTCCGCTTCATTGTCGTTCCGCTGCCGCGTAGTTGTCGTGTTCAAGGCCCCCTTCATATTCATTAAATAATGTACATACTGTTCAGCCGCACCGTGTGTGCCGCTTTGCCTCGCCACTGGATGTAATATCCAACATATGTTTCCGCTAGCATCAATAAAGCAGTTGTTTTCTGTTCCAAGTTGTTGTGTGTTGCTAGAATACAAGATCTCCGGGATGGCAATGCAAGGTATACCGGTTGCTCTGAGCCGGGGTGCCACAATGCTTGGTATAAGACGCGCTAGACCGCCGACACGCTAGTAAATGGTAGCTAGGCTAGAGTGGCATTAGTTTGCATCTGGTTGCTGCATTACATGCATTTGATTTGTTGTTTTTACTAAGCGGCTAATGATTTTGAGTGTAGATGGCTCCACTTCTGTACCTGTACCAGCCTGAGCCAGTACCCTACACCTCGCTGCATCTGCTTTGGAACGTGTGGCAGCGACTCTACCCTTGCGGTGCTGATCAAGTGTACCAGGTGTATCAGGAGCATCTAGCAGGCTCAGTGCACGAGTACTACGCGGAGGTTACTATGCACTACAGTTCCCTTACTGGTGCTTACAATCGTTCCTCTAAGGGTGATTTTGCTTCCACACCTTCTCAGGCCATCCAGCTAGCCACATTCGAGGCTCTTGTAGACTTGCGCTACAACGAGGTTCGCATGCAGACCCACCCAGGTTTCTTCTTCTACCTTTCTCTACACGAGAAAGGGCGTATCCGCTTCCCTTTCATTAACCCGGCGTGTGATCGTTCATCTAGCCACCTTTCTCGCTATATCACCACCAGTTACCTTCTGATTGTCGAGTTGGCCCGGGAGTTGACACGCACCCGTATCGCTCTCGCCGTCCCTCGCAACAGATCCACCCCACCTACCGTAGGCTTTACTCCGTTTGTTCCCCCAGCCTCTGTTCCACCTACTACCCCGGTTAACCATTCGAGTGCCTCGACCATACAGTCACCCCTCGGGAGTCTCCTACCAAGTGGGCTTTGCTTCTCGCTACCCCTGTAGCTCCTATGCTTCGTCCTAGATCTACCCCTGAGGGAGAGTCCTTGAGGCAGCGTCGTTGTGTCACCTTTACCCCAGAGGTTTCCGTTAACGCCATCAGTTTAGAGTCCGAGTCCGAGTCAGGAGAGGACACCGTAGGACCAGTAGAGCAGTAGATCGTCAGAGTAGCCAAAGTTTTTAGTACAAGTGTAGTCGTATTAGTCTCTATGCTTCCTTATGTATGAGTACTTCTCATGATGTTCATGTCTGTATGAGTCTATGTATAATTATGTTGGAACTCTTTTTATTCGCCCTGATTTTTATCGCTCTCTTAAGTTTTTGTCGCTTGATGTTTCCCCATTTTGGATATTGATCGTCTTGGTTGCTTCATATTTGGAAAAAAACAAATAGGATGACGAGGGGAGGTTGGCACAGCTACAGAAGCCAGGTACGGTAATACGAAAGCAACATTGACACAATGAATGAATGGGAAACCAGAGAAGCACTACAATTCAGTAATGTGCGTGATATGAGATAGTACACTCATGCAACTCAGTATGCAAAACTACCAGGCAGTTTTCCATACAAAAATCAACATTGACGCCTTTAAAATTTTGCTACAACTAATTTTAGATCAGAAAGGTTAGATTCACGCTGATTAACAAAATACATGCTGATGTAAAAAATCTTGATATACAATGTACTTACATCAAGATTTGGAGCACGAGAATTCCATCGCAAGATATTTTCCTCAAATACAATCCCAATGGAGGAAGTCTTCAATCGTTTAACCTTATTTTCTAAAAGAGAGATGGGTAAGAAACATGTAGAAAATATGATCAGAATGCTATAAAATTTCATGATGCGAGGATACGCACACGCTTCTTGGAATGGAGTTGACATTCTTTTGCTAGGCTAGAGCGGACTAGTTCTTTGGCCCTTGGAATCGCTTATTACCGATGGGTGTTGGGTTTTCTCTGTCTTTGGAGCAAGATCTATGAAAAATGGAGTTGGTTTATTATCTCCTGGCGTTTGGATCTTTTGCAAAGACCTGGTTTGTAACCCTTCAGATTCTAACATAGCCGTCTTCCCCTTGCATGACTGATATAGAAGAATGGTGATTCAGTTATAAAACATGCTACAGCAAAGATGGAATAGGTACTGAAGAATAGAAAGGCATGACATATTTGAAGGAAATATGCCCTAGAGGCAATAATAAAGTTATTATTTATTTCCTCATATCATGATAAATGTTTATTATTCATGCTAGAATTGTATTAACCGGAAACATGATACATGTGTGAATACATAGACAAACATAACGTCACTAGTATGCCTCTACTTGACTAGCTCATTAATCAAATATGGTTATGTTTCCTAACCATAGACATGTGTTGTCATTTGATTAATAGGATCACATCATTAGGAGAATGATGTGATTGACATGACCCATTCCGTTAGCCTAGCACTTGATCGTTTAGTATATTGCTATTGCTTTCTTCATGACTTATACATGTTCCTGTAACTATGAGATTATGCAACTCCCGTTTACCGGAGGAACACTTTGTGTGCTACCAAACGTCATAACGTAACTGGTTGATTATAAAGGTGCTCTACAGGTGTCTCCAAAGGTACATGTTGAGTTGGCATAATTCGAGATTAGGTTTTGTAACTCCGATTGTCGGAGAGGTATCTCTAGGCCCTCTCGGTAATACTCATCACCTAAGCCTTGCAAGCATTGTAACTAATGAGTTAGTTATGAAATGATGTAGTACGGAATGAGTACTTGCCGGTAACGAGATTGAACTAGGTATTGGATACCGATGATCGAATCTCGGGCAAGTAACATACCGATGACAAAGGGAACAATGTATGTTGTTATGCGGTTTGACCGATAAAGATCTTCGTAGAATATGTAGGAACCAATATGAACATCCAGGTTCCGCTATTGGTTATTGACCGAGAATAGTTCTAAGTCATGTCTACATAGTTCTCGAACCCGTAGGGTCCGCACGCTAACGCTACGGCGACGCTTTTATTATGAGTTTATAAGTTTTGATGTACGAAGGTTGTTCGGAGTCCCGGATGTGATCACCGACATGACGAGGAGTCTCAAAATGGTCGAGACATAAAGATTTATATATTGGACGGATATATTTGGACACCGGAAAGGTTCCGGATGAGATTGGGACTATACCGGAGTTCCGGGAGGTTACCGAACCCCGGTGAAGTATATTGGCCTTATTGGGCCTTAGTGGAAGGGAGGAGAAGGAGAAAGGGGGGCGCCCCCAAGCCCAATCCGGGTGGGAGGGGGCCGCCCCCTTCCTTCTTCCCTCCCTCTCTCCTTCCTCTCCTACTCCTAATAGGAAGGGAGGGGGCAAACCTACTTGGAGTAGGTTTCCCCCTCCTAGGGCGCGCCTCCCCCTTGGTCGACTCCCTCCCCCTCTCCCCCTTTATATACGGAGGAGGGTGGCACCCCATAGACACACAAGTTGATCTACGGATCATTCCTTGGCCGTGTGCGGTGACCCCTCCACCATAATCCACCTCGGTCATATCGTCGCGGAGTTTAGGCGAAGCCCTGTGCCGGTAGAACATCATCATCGTCACCACGCCGTCGTGCTGACAGAACTCATCCCCGACGCTTCGCTGGATTGGAGCCCGGAGGACGTCATCGAGCTGGACGTGTGCTGAACGCGGAGGTGCCGTACGTTCGGTGCTTGGATCGGTCGATTCGTGAAGACGTACGACTACATCAACCGCGTTGTCATAACGCTTCCACTTAACGGTCTACGAGGGTACGTAGACTACACTCTCCCCTCTCGTTGCTATGCCATCACCATGATCTTGCGTGTGCGTAGGAAATTTTTTGAAATTACTACGTTCCCCAACAGTGGCATCCGAGCCTAGGTTTTATGCGTTGATGTTATATGCACGAGTAGAACACAAGTGAGTTGTGGGTGATATAAGTCATACTGCTTACCAGCATGCCATACTTTGGTTCGACGGTATTGTTGGATGAAGCGGTCCGGACCGACATTACGCGTACGCTTACGCGAGACTGGTTTTACCGCCGTGCTTTGCACACATGTGACTAGCGGGTGTCAGTTTCTCCAACTTTAGTTGAACCGAGTGTGGCTACGCCCGGTCCTTGCGAAGGTTAAAACAGCACCAACTTGACGAACTATCGTTGTGGTTTTGATGCGGAGGTAAGAACGGTTCTTGCTCAGCCCGTAGCAGCCACGTAAAACTTGCAACAACAAAGTAGAGGACGTCTAACTTGTTTTTGCAGGGCATGTTGTGATGTGATATGGTCAAGACGTGATGCTATATTTTATTGTATGAGATGATCATGTTTTGTAGCGAAGTTATCGGCAATGGCGAGGAGCCATATGGTTGTCGCTTTATTGTATGAAATGCAACGCATCTGTAATTGCTTTACTTTATCACTAAGTGGTAGCGATAGTCGTAGAAGCAATAGATGGCGTAAACGACAACGATGCTACGATGGAGATCAAGGTGTCGCGCCGGTGATGATGGTGATCACGATGGTTCTTCGGAGATGGAGATCACAAGCACAAGATGATGATGGCCATATCATATCACTTATATTGATTGCATGTGATGTTTATCCTTTATGCATCTTATCTTGCTTTGATTGACGGTAGCATTTTAAGATGATCTCTCACTAAAAATTATCAAGAAGTGTTCTCCCTGAGTACGCATCGTTGCCAAAGTTCGTCGTGCCTAGACACCACGTGATTATCGGGTGTGATAAGCTCTACGTCCATCTACAACGGGTGCAAGCCAGTTTTGCACACGCAGAATACTCAGGTTAAACTTGACGAGCCTAGCATATGCAGATATGGCCTCGGAACACAGAGACCGAAAGGTCGAGCGTGAATCATATAGTAGATATGATCAACATAAATATGTTCACCATTGAAAACTACTCCATCTCACGTGATGATCGGTTATGGTTTAGTTGATTTGGATCACGTGATCACTTAGATGACTAGAGAGATGTCTGTCTAAGTGGGAGTTCTTAAGTAATATGATTACTTGAACTTAAATTTATCATGAACTTAGTACCTGATAGTATTTTGCTTGTCTATGTTTGTTGTAGATAGATGGCTCGTCTTTGTTGTTCCGTTGAATTTTAATGCGTTCCTTGAGAAAGCAAAGTTGAAAGATGATGGTAGCAATTACACGGACTGGGTCCGTAACTTGAGGATTATCCTCATTGCTGCACAGAACAATTACGTCCTGGAAGCACCGCTGGGTGCCAGGCCTGCTGCAGGAGCAACACCAGATGTTGTGAACGTCTGGCAGAGCAAAGCTGATGACTACTCTATAGTTCAGTGTGCCATGCTTTACAGCTTAGAACCGGGTCTTCAACGACGTTTTAAACGTCATGGAGCATATGAGATGTTCCAGGAGTTGAAGTTAATATTTCAAGCAAATGCCCGGATTGAGAGATATGAAGTCTCCAATAAGTTCTACAGCTGCAAGATGGAGGAGAATAGTTCTGTCAGTGAGCATATACTCAAAATGTCTGGGTATAATAATCACTTGATTCAACTGGGAGTTAATCTTCCGGATGATAGCGTCATTGACAGAATTCTCCAATCACTGCCACCAAGCTACAAGAGCTTTGTGATGAACTATAATATGCAAGGGATGAACAAGACAATTCCCGAGCTCTTCGCAATGCTAAAGGCTGCGGAGGTAGAAATCAAGAAGGAGCATCAAGTGTTGATGGTCAACAAGACCACTAGTTTCAAGAAAAAGGGCAAAGGGAAGAATAAGGGGAACTTCAAGAAGAACAGCAAGCAAGTTGCTGCTCAAGAGAAGAAACCCAAGTCGGACCTAAGCACGAATCGAAAGTGCGTCTACTACAAGCGACCGTCCTCGAAGCGGAACTGCCCCAAGTATTTGGCGGATAAGAAGGATGGCAAAATGAACAGGTATATGTGATATACATGTTATTGATGTGTACCTAACTAGAGCTCGTAGTAGCACTTGGGTATTTGATCTGGTTACATTGCTAATATTTGCAACTCAAATAGGGACTACGGAATAAGCAAGCATCGCCAAGGACGAGGTGACGATGCGCGTGGGAAACGGTTCCAAAGTCGATGTGATCGCGGTCGGCACGCTACCTCTACATCTACCTTCGGGATTAGTTTTAGACCTGAATAATTGTTATTTGGTGCCAGCGTTGAGCATGAACATTATATCTAGATCTTGTTTGATGCAAGACGGTTATTCATTTAAATCAGAGAATAATGGTTGTTCTATTTATATGAGTAATATCTTTTATGGTCATGCACCCTTGAAGAGTGGTCTATTTTTATTGAATCTCGATAGTAGTGATACACATATTCATAATGTTGAAGCCAAAAGATGAAGAGTTGATAATGATAGTGCAACTTATTTGTGGCACTGCCGTTTAGGTCATATCGGTGTAAAGCGCATGAAGAAACTCCATACTGATGGACTTTTGGAATCACTTGATTATGAATCACTTGGTACTTGCGAACCGTGCCTCATGGGCAAGATGACTAAAACACCGTTCTCTGGTACTATGGAGAGAGCAACAGATTTGTTGGAAATCATACATACAGATGTATGTGGTCCGATGAATGTTGAAGCTCGTGGCGGATATCGTTATTTTCTCACCTTCACAGATGATTTAAGAAGATATGGGTATATCTACTTAATGAAGCACAAGTCTGAAACATTTGAAAAGTTCAAAGAAATTCAGAGTGAAGTGGAAAATCATCGTAACAAGAAAATAAAGTTTCTACGATCTGATCGTGGAGGAGAATATTTGAGTTACGAGTTTGGTTTACATTTGAAACAATGCGGAATAGTTTCGCAACTCACGCCACCTGGAACACCACAAAGAAATGGTGTCTCTGAACATCGTAATCGTACTTTACTAGATATGGTGCGATCTATGATGTCTCTTACTGATTTACCGCTATCATTTTGGGGTTATGCTTTAGAGATGTTGCTATTACTTTCTTCATGACTTATACGAAGTTCCTGCAACTATGAGATTATGCAACTCCCGTTTACCGGAGGAACACTTTGTGTGCTACCAAACGTCACAACGTAACTGGGTGATTATAAAGGTGCTCTACAGGTGTCTCCAAAGGTACATGTTGAGTTGGCATAATTCTAGATTAGGTTTTGTCACTCCAATTGTCGGAGAGGTATCTCTGGGCCCTCTCGGTAATACTCATCACCTAAGCCTTGCAAGCATTGTAACTAATGAGTTAGTTATGAAATGATGTATTACGGAACGAGTAAAGAGACTTGCCGGTAATGAGATTGAACTAGGTATTGGATACCGACGATCGAATCTCGGGCAAGTAACATACCGATGACAAAGGGAACAACGTATGTGTAACACCCTCGATGCGGCTATATCTCCCACGTGTCGAAGCACGACTTAGAGGCATAACCGCATTGAAAGCAATGTCGCAAGTGAGGTAATCTTCACACAACCCATGTATTACATAAGGGAAAGAGATACATAGTTGGCTTACAATCGCCACTTCACACAATTACATGAATAAAGCATTACATCATCCAGATACAATCAAGGTCCGACTACGAAACCAAAATAAAAGAAGAACCCCAAATGCGACAAAGGTCCCCGATCGACCCCAACTGGGCTCCACTACTGATCAACTAGAACGAAACAACACAAAGGGCAAGATCTTCATCCAGCTCCTCCTTGAGCTTGGTTGCATCACCTGCACGGTTTCATCGGCACCTGCAAACTGGTTTTGGAAGTATCTGTGAGCAACGAGGACTCAGCAATCTCGCACCCGCGAGATCAAGACTATTTAAGCTTATAGGAAGGATGTAGTAATGAGGTGGAGCTGCAGCAAGTGACTAGCATATATGGTGGCTACAATCGCAAAAGAGAGCGAGAAGAGAAGCAAGGCACGGTCGATAAAAGTATGATCAAGAAGTGATCCTATAGCAACCTACGTCAAGCATAACTCCAACACCGTGTTCACTTCCCGGACTCCGCTTGAAAGAGACCATCACGGTTACACACTCGGTTGATGTATTTTAATTAAGGTCAACTTCGGGTTTTCTACAACCGGACGTTAACAAATTCCCATCTGCCCATAACCGCGGGCACGGCTTTTGAAAGTTCAAATCCCTGCAGGGGTGTTCCAACTTAGCCCATGACAAGCTCTCACGGTCAACGGAGGAATAGACCTCCACCCGAGACACTCCGATCGACTCGGTATCCGGTACAACAAGACATTTCGACAGGTAAAACTAAACCAGCAACACCGCCCGAATGTGCCGACAAATCCCGATAGGAGCTGCACATATCTCTTTCTCGGGGCACACTCAGATGAGTCTAGCTACGAGTAAAACCAACCCTCAAGTTTCCCCGAGGTGGCCCCGCAGGCAGCTCGGTTCGGACCAACACTCAGAGGAGCACTGGCCCGGGGGGGGTAGAATAAAAGATGACCCTTGAGTCTGCAGAACCCAAGGGAAGGTGGTAGGTTGTTAGTGCAAATGGTAAAACCAATGTTGGGCATTGCTGGAGGAGCTTTACTTAAGGCGAACTGTCAAGGGGTTCCCATTATAGCCCAACCGTGTAAGGAACGCAAAATCCGGGAACATAACACCGATATGACGGAAACTAGGGCGGCAAGAGTGGAACAAAACACCAGGCATAAGGCCGAGCCTTCCACCCTTTACCAAGTATATAGATGCATTAATTAGATAAGACATATTGTGATATCCCAACAAGTAAACATGTTCCAACAAGGAACAACATCTCCATGTTCCAACAGGGAACAAACTTCATCTTCACCTACAACTAACAACGCTATAAGAGGGGCTGAGCAAAGCGGTAACATAGCCAAACAACGGTTTGCTAGGACATGGTGGTTAGAGGTTTGACATGGCAATTTGGGAGGCTGACAAGCAAATGGTAGGCATCGTAGCATTGGCATAGCAAAAGAGCGAGCAAACTAGCATAGCAAAGATAGTAGTGATTTCGAGGGTATGATCATCTTGCCTGAAATCCCGCAAGGAAGAAGAACGAGTCCATGAAGAAGACAAAGCGGACGAAGTCGAATGGATCCTCACAACTCCGGAACGAAACCGAAGCTAACGAGAGAAGCAACCCGGAAAGAAACAAACAACATGGTAAACACACAAGCATAAACATGTCAAGATGCACAAACAAGTATGATGCATGTCCGGTTTAATGAGGCATGGCATGGCAAAGTGCACAAACAATACCACATCAATTATTTAGTTCTCTCTCGGTTATGAACAAGACAAGATTAAATGTTGGTTAACATGGCAAGAGGTGAAGCATAACAAAAACTATACCATCTAAACAATTTAAATGGGGCCGAATATAAAAACAACAAATCCGGTAAATCCCCATATGCATTTAGCAATTTAATGGAAACAACAAATATAAACATTTTAAATGTTGTTATCATGATGCGGATGACATATGCAAGTATTATGCAATTTTTATGAAAACGTTGACATGAGCATGTTATGAAGCATTTGTCGCCATGGCGGAAGGAAAAGGGTGCCACGGCGGCGAAACAAAAATGGTGCCATGGCAACATATCCGAAAATGATGCCACGGCAACATATCCAAAAATGATGCCACGGCAACATATCGGTTCCGGTAGCTCACGGAGATACCGGTGCAAAAGGAGGCGTGAACAAGTCATGCAAGATGGTGGGGTGATCCCGGCTTCGGGTTCCCACGGTCGACGGCATGGCAAGCGAGGAACGCACGAAACAAACGGGCGCAGTGCAAACATATCGTACATCTCATACAACATGCATTCGGTCCACGGCGGTCGTTTCGGGTTATACCTTCGAAGCGTTCAAACGGGACGGTTCGCGTTTCGTAGAGGGAAGTAGTCGTTCTCGTGATGTAGTGGAAGTAGTTGTACACAGCGTCGGTAGAGGAAGTAGTTGTTCTCGCGATGGTCGTAGTGGAAGTAGTGGTGCACGTTCGGCGGCGGTAGTTGAACACGGTCTAGGAGACGTCGATCGTTCGGGGTCCGACTTGCGAGCCTTGCTGACATGAGTGGTACTTGGCGGAAATCTCGAAGATGGCCTTGGTGTTCCTGGTACTTGGCGAATTTCACGCTCGGTGACCGTCGGGCTTGGTGGATCATGAGGGAGTCAACAGGCCGGTGGTGCAGCGGGAAGCAGCCGGAGGTGCAAGAAGGCAGCAAGGAAAAGTGGTGCTCGTGGAACTGGTTGTGACCCAAGTGGACGAGGAAGACGTGGTCAACGGGCCAAGCGGGCCATGGCTCTGGTCATGGGGATGGCCAGCAGCAGGCACCGCGGGAGGTCGAGGGCGGAGCAGCGCAAGGTCCGAGGCAAGACGGGGGAGCTCGGGCCGCGGCGGAGCTCTTGATGGTCGCCGGCGCGCAACGAGGAGACGCGGGAGGCAACGGGTCCAGTGGGTCACCGGCAGCAGAGGCTGCTACGAGCAGGGGCGACGCGAGGCAGGCAAAGGCGGCGGCAGCTGGCTCGTGGTCGACGGAGAGGCGCGAGACCATGGCGGCGGAAGGAGCGGCTCGGTGCAGAGGCGAAGCAGGGGTGACGCAGGGCGACGGAGCAAGGTGGGGAAGGCAGACATGGCACGTGGAAGGAGGCCGCGGCGGCGGGCATCGCAGGAGGGAGAGATGGGGTGCGACGACGGTGGTTTCAGGCTGGATCGAGGAGGAGGGAGGCAAGGGGATCGAGGGGAGCGGCCGCGAGAGGATCGGGCGCAGGGGAGCTCGTCTCCCTGGCTCGATGCATGGTGGCGGCGCGAGGGAAAGAGGAGAAGGGAGCGATCGAGAGGAGGGGGGTCGAGCAGAGCGAGGGGATCGAGCGCTGGCGGCGCGAGGGAGGAGACGAGGGAGATCGCGAGGACGAGGGAGTCGGGCTAGGGTTCGGTCGGTGGGGCGCGGCTGGGCCTAGCTGCGCAAATGGGCCGGCCTGGTTTGTTAGGTCCAAGAGGCGGGCTGGGCTCTCTCTCTCACTCTAAAGCAAAATAAAAACAAAACAGAGAAATAAGAGAAAGGGAGAAAGAGAGAAGAGAAGGTTAGAGGAAGAATTTGGGCATGTGGTTAATTTTCTTGGACTCACAAAAATATGCTTGGTCCAAGAAAATTAGAAAGGTCCAGATCGAACAATAAGAATTCAAACTCATTTGAATTTGATTCAAATGGGTTTGAACTAGGACGAGGTTTTAGGAGTAACCAAAAATGTGGAGAGTTTTGGTAGAGCTCCGGAAAAAGGATGAAAGAATAAAAGACAAGGTTAGAGGTCGAGAGATGTGATAACAAAGGCATTGGGATTATTTTGCAAGTGGGTTATGGTTAATTCCAAATAAATGGAATAATTACTATAGCTCTCTAAATATCGAGAGGATATGTTTTAAAGAGAATCACCATGTGAATTCCCTCGATTTAAATAGATCAACGATCTATGCAATTTATTTAGTTGAGGTTTTTAAAAATTAAATGACATGATGGCATGATGCAATGCAAATGATGCAATGATGAATGCATCAAACAAATAAATCACACGACGAAAACTCGGAGTATCTGGAAGTCTTCTGGAGCGTCGGTCTCGGGGCGTCACAGTATGTTGTTATGCGGTTTGACCGATAAAGATCTTCATAGAATATGTAGGAACCAATATGAACATCGAGGTTCCGCTATTCGTTATTGACCGAGAATAGTTCTAGGTCATGTCTACATAGTTCTCAAACCCGTAGGGTCCGCACGCTTAACGTTACAATGATAGTTTTATTATGAGTTTATGAGTTTTGATGTACCGAAGGTTGTTCGGAGTCCCGGATGTGATCACGGACATGACAAGGAGTCTCAAAATGGTCGAGAGATAAAGATTGATATATTGGACGGATATATTTGGACACCAGAAAGGTTCCGGATGAGATTGGGACTATCTGGGAGTTAGGGAGGTTACCGAACCCCGGTAAGTATATGGGCCTTATTGGGCCTTAGTGGAAGGGAGGAGAAGGAGAAAGGAGGCGCCCCCAAGCCCAATCCGAATTGGGAGGGGGCCACCCCCTTTCCTTGTTCCTCCCTCTCTTCCTTCCCTTTCCTACTCCTAATAGGAAAGGGAGGGGGCAAACCTACTTGGAGTAGGTTTCCCCCTCCTAGGGCACGCCTCCCCCTTGGCCGGCCCCCTCCTCCTCTCCCCCTTTATATACGGAGGAGGGGGGCATCCCATAGACACACAAGTTGATCTACGGATCGTTCCTTAGCCGTGTGCGGTGCCCCCCTCCACCATAATCCACCTCGGTCATATCGTCGCGGAGTTTAGGAGAAGCCCTGCGCCGGTAGAACATCATCATCGTCACCACGCCGTCGTGTTGACAGAACTCATCCCCGACGCTTCACTGGATTGGAGCCCGGAGGACGTCATCGAGCTGGACGTGTGCTGAACGCGGAGGTGACGTACGTTCGGTGCTTGGATCGGTCGATTCGTGAAGACGTACAACTACATCAACCGCGTTGTCATAACGCTTCTGCTTAACGGTCTACGAGGGTATGTAGACTACACTCTCCCCTCTCGTTGCTATGCCATCACCATGATCTTGCGTGTGCGTAGGAAATTTTTTGAAATTACTACGTTCCCCAACAATATTGACATGTATTCCCTCCATCCGGAAATAAATGGATGGGTCTAGGCGTATTTCAGTTCTAGATACATCCAGTTTTATCCATTTCTGCGACATGTAATCCAGACGAAGGGAGTATGATGTAAGAGCTAGGGATACAATAGGACAACACAGTAAAAAACACTAAAAACCCACTGCAGAACCAAAGTATTCAAACCCACCAATATGGGATAGTACACTCATGCAGCTCAGGATGCAAAACTACCAGGTAGTTTTCCTTACAAAAATCAACATTGTGGCCTTAATCATACATTTTGCTACAAATAAATTTAGATCGGATAAAGGTTGGATTCACGCCGATTAACAAATTACATGCCGATGTAAAAATATAGTGATATACAATAGGTACTTACATCTACATTGGAGCTCAGAGAATTCCTGCAAGAATCTTTCCTCATAAACGATACCATTGCAGAAATTCTTCTATCTGTTAAGCTTATTTTCTAAAAGAGAGATGGGTAAGAAACATGTAGAAAATATGATCAGCATGCTATAAAACTTCATGATGCAAGGATACGCACACGCTTCTTAGAATGGAGTTGACATATTTTTCCGGATTTGGAGCGGACTAGTTCTTTGGCCTTTGGAATCGCTTATTATCGATGGGAGTTGGGTTTCTCTGTCTTTGGAGCGGTATCTATAAAAACCGGAGTTGGTTTATTATCTCTGGCGTTTGGATCTTTTGCAAAGGCCTTGTTTGTAACCCTTTAGATTCTAACATAGTCGTCTTCCCCTTGCATGCCTTGTATAGAAGAATGGTGCTTTAATTATAAAACATGCTACAGCAGAGAGATGGAAAAGGTACTGAAGAATAGAAAGGCATGACATATTGACATGTATTCCCTCCATGCGGAAAAAATGGATGGGTCTAGGCGTATTTCAGTTCTAGATACATCCTTTTTTATCCATTTCGGCAACATGTAATCCGGACGGAGGGAGTATGGTGTAAGAGCTAGGGATCTGACAGACAACACAAAGAAAAAAACACTAGTTGAATGTAAAACTGTATGCTAGCGGAATACATACAGAAATAACTAAGGCAACATACACGTGTATGATTGGGAAACTAAGATGGCATTGCAATAGAGCACTAGAACAACACATCAATGTAAAAAAACAAGGTATGGTAGACAAATGAAGTACATACTGCTGAATAACAATGCATAAAATATTCAGAAGCATGATGTCCAAATTAAGCAGATGGCATTGCGATAGAGTAGAATGACAGTACTTGAATTTGAAAACATGTTATCATGAATGGAATAAGTACTGAAAAACAGGAAGGCATGACATATTTACATGGATGATCAGCATGCTAAGCACATGGCATTGCAACAGAGTAGATACACTCCAGGACATTATATGCATGTTGTACCCATATCACAGGCCAAGTTAGAGCAAGGACCTTGTGGGGTGAAGAGGATTCATCATCTTTACGCAAGTCTTCAAGAAGCGCCTTTACATGTTCCATCATATTGGGTATCATTGACATCTAGTTTATTGGCCTTTACATTGCTTCGTGAGGTTCTTGTGGATATATCAGTGTGTGCAATTATATCTGACATGCATGAAGACAACTAGTAGTTAGATTTATGTAATGACTGCCTGTAGGAGACGACATAAATAGTAGGACTAGGGTTAACTAGCAGCAACATGTCTCATAAACAAAAGGGAGAACACAGATGAAAGCTACAGAATATGTATCATTTGTACTCGAGATTAACTAGGTGGCACACAAAACTATTAAAGAACAACATAGGCAATACTAGAAGTGGTATAATACTATAATCACCAGCCTGTGGGATAGCATTGGCTGATGGATGATAACTATGGAACAGTGTTACCTAAAGAACAAGTATCTTAGCTGAACTATGGAACAACGTTAACTCCTGAACAAGACCCGTAAGAGATCAGCATGAATATACAGTGAAATGTGATGATCTATTTTCCATGCTTAGATGAATAACAAAGCCATAAATGTTGCACACAAGTAAGATGAGGGTACAACCTATCTGGCTGCCATCCATAGGAGTGAGCATCATGTGCTGGCTTGTCGATGGCCCTGCAGTTGTTGTGGCTATCCATGTCAGGCACGCGCATTCGATGCAGGGAACTGTTGAGTGGGGACTATAGCTCCCTTCTGGTGTATGCTTCCCTTGTTGGAGCCGCTGCGGTGAGTCGGAAGACGGTGTGTCCGAAGATGCAGATACCGCATAATGTTAAGAACAACATATCTCTTTGATCTGAAGAAATACACTAAGAGATAACAGCAAGGTACGAGAGTGGTCACATGTCTGTTGACTGAAGACTAAATTGGGGTCCCACGATTTTATTTTATTTTGGTACTTTCCGATCTACGCCGGATGGCTTGATGGCCGTCTTGTGCATCCCAGTTGACACTGTTCAGAATCTTCCCCGAAGAGCCAGCGACCAATGGCAGAGCAGCCTGCCTCCGCCGTCCGTGGCCCCGGCCAAAACCCCGCTCCCTGCCCCACCGCACTGTCGTGGTTGCGCCGCCCCCGGCCCAATCCACAAAGACTCCCTGTCATCCAGATCCAGCGGCGGCAGTACCTTCAACCCACGCAACTCTAAAAGATAGCCGTCTAAGCGCTGCTTCCGTGGCGAACTTACAGCCCCGCACCCTTACGTTAGACACCATCCAACCGGCAGCTTAGGAGCTCCGCCTCCTCGAGGGGTGCTGCTTCACATTGGGAATCGATTGGCCCAGAATAAAAATTCAGACAACTGACGCCTAAATAAAGTGATTTGAGATGAGGGTGCGACCTAACTGGCGGCATGGTGAAGTAGGCAAGTCTAGCTGCCGAGTCGGTGAGGCCGGCGCGGTTGCGGTGGCGACCAACGGCAGGGAAACAGCGATGTCACGACGGTCAACGGCTATGGGGAAGAAGCGCCAGGACTCTGGACGGATCCAAAGTTGGAGCCGCTTCGGCGCTGTGAACAACGGTGGGGATGAATCGGCTTCGATATGGTTCACGCGGCTGTCGTCGAGGCAGCACCAGCAGCACGGAGTAAGAGGCGCAAGGCCCAGTGCACGACGGCAAATGGACAGCGTCTCCGACATTAGGGAGGAGGGCGGCTATGAAATTGGTGCGATGGGGGCGTCATGGAGATGGGGCTGAGGTTTCGCGGCTCGGGAGAAGGGAGCTTCCGGGGGAGAAGGTGATTTGGCGCCCACAAGGTATGAATGGGGGGCGGGGGGGGGAATTGGGAGGGGAGTGGAACCATGTCTTAGGGACGCATTTGTCTGAAATGTGAGAGGGAGTTACAGTTCTACCCTTGCCTTTAGGCTTCTCGGCTTGGGTCTATGTACTGAGGGTCGGGGATAGTAGAGTAACTTTGCTTCTCCCCAAATAGTGGGCGGGAGCGATTTCGGGCAAGGAGGGCGTGTTTTGAACTATAGTGGGCGCGAGCGATTTCGGGCGAGGAGAGCGTGTTTTGAAATAGTGGGCGCGAGCTATTTCGGGCGAGGAGAGCGTGTTTTGCCGACCATGGTTTATGAATTATTTGGCACATGTCATTTCGGCCGAGGAGAAGGTGCGCTTGGATGAAGTTACGAACCTACCCTCGATGTACAACAGGCCAATTGATGTGTGTCCCACATAGGACGGTAATTTCGCGTCACCCATTTATTTGCTCGGGCGAATTCCACCGAGCAGAGAGGATGTTTAATGGTTCGTTCAAATTTTGGGAGAACGAGCATCCATGTCTACCTTACCAAGTCGATTCAAATCAAATTTTAAAATATTAGCTTGCCACTTCTTTTTTAGATGGAGAGATGATGCTTGGGAGTAATGTGTTTTTACATGCTCGTTGCTAGCGATTTACTATATGACAAATAGTTGACCCACTCAAAAATGTGAATCAAACCCAAAATGAAATATCTCGATTCAATAAAATAGCTCGTTCACTAGGTCAAAATAGTGAACAAAATCCAAAATTGAACACCTCAATCGAGTAGCATGTTGTACAATATTATAGTACTCCATGAACATGTTGAAAGTCAAATTAATGAACTTGTTTGATATACGCATATATCCCTTCATGTGTGGATTGCAGACAACATGCTCTCCAATTTAAATATTTGAATGCAAGTTTATATCGAAACATGGTTTATATCAGCCTTTGATGCGTAAAACGCGACCTCCCCCTCTCCCGGACCCCTATTCTCTCTCTCTCTCTCTCTCTCTCTCTCTCTCTCTCTCTCTCTCTCTCTCTCTCTCTCTCTCTCTCTCCGACAATCTTCAATTCTGTCGCACGCATCCGACACAAAGACCTTGTTGGTCCCTCACCCTTTCTCTACATCTCTCTCTCTCTCTCTCTCTCTCTCTATGTGTGTGTGGGGGGGGGGGTCTTTCTAGTTCACATGCATATATACACAATCTATAGGTCTCTCTCTCACACTATGTATGATACTCTAGCTAGTCCAAGCTAGATATCTTGGGTGCACTCATCGTACGCACACAAATTCCTTGGCTCTTTGCCCATAACTCTCTCACGCACCACTCTGTCGTCTCGGAGCTCTTCCCCCCCTCTCTCAAACTCTCCATCCACCTGGGTCACACATGCACATGCATATCTCACTCGCACTCGATAGGCCCATCTAAAACTCTATCTCTCTCCCTCGTTCTCTCTCCATCTCACACGCACACACACACAATCTCATGCCTAACTAGCCAAGTATGATGTTCTCTCACTCAATTGTAGGCACACGCAGTCCCCCCTATATGTATATGACTAGCTAATCTTAGTCTCCATCACAAACATGTGCATGGTCTATCTCGATTTCTCTCAGGGCATCTTTCTATCGCGCACGCACCTCCCTCGATCTCCCACCCATATAGTCCCCTCACGATCTCGAGGGGATCTCTCTATCACAAACACACCCTCTCTCCCTCCCCATGCGTCCATTTCCTCCATGTGTTCCTCTCGACCTTTGTTCCTTCTTGGCCATACCTCTATTGGACATGTGCTACAGGGGTGTCTCTCTCCGTTGCAAACAATCACACACTAGCTATCTTCGTGTATCTCCTCGCCTCGCTTTTCTATCTCGGAGATGCATGCGTGATATGTTTGCATAAGGAACGAAAAAAACACACTCTCTCTAATTTATCGTTTGTTGTCACTTTCTCTTTCACACACATACTCTTTTTGCACACTTACTCATTCTCCTTCACACGCACTTGATATGTCTCGACTTAGGCACTCTCCTCGGTCCATAGCATATAGATTTATTGAAAAGTCAAACATCACAAAGTTTGACCATGTACGTGGAGAAAAACAATTACATCTAGTACGGCAAACATATACCATGAGATGTAGTTTTGTATGGTGTATCTTTGGTATTGTGGATATAAATAACATTTGCGTAAACCTGATCAAAGTTTCCAAAGTTTGACTTCTAAAAAATTTACATGCACTGCATTATCGAGCGGATGGAATATCTCTTTTCCCCTCTTAGCTATTTGACGCACCACTCAGCCTTATCGGGGCTCCTCAATCTCTCTCAAACTTTATTGGTCAGTTTGGTTCGCGACCTGACCCTCATGCCTAGATGGCGATCTTGCTGGTGTGGGCGTGAGATGTAAAATATTTACGCTGGCCGGGCTTGTGTAGTCTTGAAGCGTTTGGTTCATGCCTGGGCTAGGCAAAGCATCAACGTCCCATCAATCAATCCATGCAGCAATTACTTAATGCTAATATCCATCCATGTTGCTGTTAGACTCGTGGCCGCATGACCACGCACGGCCAGGCGTTCGAAATCGGTCGCCTGGGCCAGGCTACTTGCAGTGTCTGGAGTCCAGCCAAGCTAATTAAACTGCAAGGGAACCCAGGCCGGGCGGGCTTTCTTTTTCACAGGGTAGCAACCAAACAAGTGTGCATGAAATCCAGACACAACCCCAGGCCAGGCAAAAGATGCCCAGGACGCAAGCCAAACTGACCTTATATCTCCCAGGTTCACACATACACATGTCTCGCTCACACATACACATGTCTCTCCCTTGTTCTCTCTCCATGTGACACGCACCCAGGAACACACGTATTGTCTCCTTCCATCCATATGTCTATCTTGATATCTCTTGGGGCATCTTCTATCGCGCACACACCTTGTCACTCGATCTCCCACCCATGTAGTCCCATCACAATCTCCAGGGGATCTCTCTATGACAAACATACACTCTCTCCTCCCCATGTCTGCATTTTCTCCGTACGTCTCTTCGACTTCTCTCCCTTGTTGTCAGACCCCTCTTGGCCACGTGCTAGGGGTCTTGCTCTCTCGGTTCCAAACAACCACACACTATCTCCTCACCTTGCCTCCGTTGTCAAAGATGCATGTGTGATATGTTTGCATAAGACACACACGCTTTTTCTCTACTTTTATCGTGTGTTGTCCATGTCTCTTTCACACATGCACACACACTTTTTTCACGCACTCTTTCTATCTCTCTCTCTCTCTAGTTAGGGACTCTATCACGTCCATAAGCATATGGATGTTTTGAAAAGTCAAACCTCAGAAAAGTTTGACCAGGTATATGTGGAGAAAAACATTTACATCTGGAACGATCATTAGATTCATCACAACATGTACTTACTTCATACTATCATTTATCTTTGGTATTGTAGATATAAGTAATTTCTTTATAAACTTGGTCAAAGTTTCAAAAGTCTGACTTTAAAAAAAATGTTGGAACTACATTATCGAATGGAGGGAGTAACCCTCTCTCTCTCTCTCTCTCTCTCTCTCTGCTATCCCTCACGGGCCTCCCCTCTCACTCGAACTCTCTATACCAGCGGATTATACGCTCACTATGTCAGCGTATAGTTCTGTATATTGTTTAGTTGACCAGTCAACCAATCCACGTGCTGCCTTGTTAGCTCGTGTTCTGTATCTTCGTGTGCTGGCCCATGTGGCAGTGGGTGAAAATAAGTAAACTAGAGGCCCATCTAACACGCGGTGAAGTAAACAAAGTTGAAACCACTCGGGGTAGCACCCCGCTCGCTAGTAAATTGAGGGCGCATTGTGGACACACTTCTTGCGCGTGAAGGACGCACTCGCGCACAATTCACCACTGCGCGGCGACATGCACAGAAGGACGCACTCGCGCACACCCAGCACACAACACACATCAGCACATGTGTACACCGGGGTCACCGCCGGTTGAGATGGACGGCGAGGCAGGCAACAAGCAGAGGAGGCTCGAGCCAAAACCGCATCCGGCGAGCCTAGACTTCATCAGCACACTCCCCGACGACATGCTGCTCGTCATCATCGGCCTCCTCCCCACCAAATCTGCCGTGCGGACCGCCCTGCTCTCCCAGCGGTGGTGCCCCCTCTGGCGTTGCGTCCCCCTCAACCTCACCATCGACAGCTGCCTCTGCGATGGGGATTGCAAACGCATGGCCGCAGTCTCCAAGATCCTTTCATTGCACCCTGGGCCAGCCAAATGCTTTGACATCCGCATGTTCAGTACCAACTGCAAGGTCCAACTCAAGTTCGACGAGTGGTTCTTATCCCCCGCCCTAGATCAGCTCGAGGAGCTCAGCTTTGAAGCTGGACGATGTCGCTCTCTGCCGCCGTCCGCACTCTGCCTCACGCCAACGCTGCACCGCGCCAGCTTCAGCTCCTGCTATCTTCCCCATATTAATGCCGCGCCCGCCCTTCTTCTCCCTCAACTCAAGCAGCTCGACCTCTTCGACGTTGTCATCTCGAAGAAGGCTATGGAGCACCTGCTCCGCAGCTGTACTGCGCTCAAGTACCTTCGTCTTGACCAGATCCACAGGTTCATTAGCCTCCACATCGCCTTGACGAATCTCCTATGGATTTATGTGTCTTGCTGGCCCTGCAACAAGACATCAATTGGGAAGAGATCACTCCAGCTGTTCCACGTTATGGTCATTGAGAATGCGCCTTTCCTTGAGAGATTGCTTTTATCGGATCTAGAAGGTCCAACAAAAATCAGGGTCATTGACGCGCCGAAATTGGCAGCGTTGGTGTACTCGTCTGCCAAATTCTCCGAACTCTTTATTGGATCCGTAATTGTTTAGGTACAGCACTCATCTTCTTCTCCGTCTTCTTGAAATTCACATTTTTAAATTTCTTCTTGATGTATTTACGACCATCTTCCAGAAAATGGTTCCCACAAGCTTGACCCAGTCCATGTGCACAGTGAAGATCTTGGCACTAAAATCTATCAGCCCCAATCTGGATCAAGTTGTTGGATTCCTTACATGCTTTCCGTGCACGGAGAAGCTACCCATCGAGGTGAAACTTATTTCCTATAAGCAAACGGTAATCACAACGTAGCTCAATTTTTTCGTAATTTTCCCAAATTACGATGACAAGTGTAGTGTTCAAAACTGCATATATGCACTGCACCGAAAGAAATGTTTTTAGTACTTTTTCTCACATGATCACCCGCATCGTTTTTATGCTGTACTACTATAGTAGCCTAGGCTAGTCATAGTGGAAAGTAACTTAGACTACTCCAGTAACTCTATGGTTACCCTAAGAGCAAGTACTACCTCCGTCCTGGTTTACTCTTCCAATTTTGTAGTATCAAAATTTGACCATAGATTTAACTGACAAAATGTTAATGCATGTCACTAAGAACTATATCGTTGGATTCGTATTTGAAAATAATTTCAAATGGTGTAATTTTTAGTGACATGCATTGGCATTTTCTTAGGTAAATCTATGGTCAAACTTTTATACTAAATACGAGGTAGTATTCCCTCCTTCCCAAAATTCTTATCTTACATTTGTTCAGATACGGATGTATCTAACACTAAAATGTAAGTAGATACATCCGTATTTAGACAAATTTAAGACAAGAATTTTGGGACGGAGGGAGTACAAATGTGGGCTATGTAGGCCAAAACACGTGCCAAATTCACTTGTGACGCATTTGGCATCGATGCCCCTCCATTGCTCACCTGCTGCCCCAATCTGGATCACCTACTTTGCTCCGGTGCCAAATTAACTCACGCAATGAAAAAACACTGCGTGGGAGAGAGAGAGGACTAAGGCAATAAAAACACTTGTTTGGGAGAGTGAGAGGCTGGTGTAGTTGGTTTGATTGATTTGTTTATACATGTGGCTCTGTGTGCACAGCGATGCCAACTCTCTCACATCACGAGAGCGGTGCCAAAATCTTTTGATTTGACATCGATGCGTATTATGTGGCATAATTTTGCGAAATATGGCATCGGCCACATAGTTGAAGGCAACAAATGCCCAAGCTCTTCACGTGCTCCTAGTTAAATGAGAGTAAACAAAAAGAGAGAGAGAGAGAGAGAGAGTGAAAAAATATCACTAGCCAGCCATTCCTATCGTATGAGTGAATGATATTGTACCTCTTGATGACACGGCAATCTTATACAGCCAGCTGCTCTAATATGTTCTCTTCTTTTGCAGATAAAAAAGTCCCGAAAGTGAAAAATGTGCTGCACTATAACAATCTCATCGAATGCCTTGATCTCCATCTTACAGAAATTGATTTGATGGACTATTGAGGCAGCACATCTGAGATTAAATTGGCCAGATTCTTTGTTCTAGAGGCAAGTGTGCTCAAAGTAATGAGGTTTGGCGTTCTCTGGCGCAACAATGAATGGCGTGCTGATCACCGCAAGCGTCTAAGCCTAAATGACAAAGCCTCCGCAGAAGCTGAATTTGTTTTTGAAACATCAAGTGGCCAGAGACTCGAAAACTTATTTGCCCATTAGTTACTTGTTAGGGCGGTGGATTTTAGTTTGTACGATAATGCTGCATCCACCTAAAGTAACAAAAGTTCTTACATAAACTTCCTAGTAATTCCCTCTTCGTAGGTGCAGCATTACTCCTAACATTTGTAATATTAGTTTGAAACTTGTAATATTGCTGTGTCCTATTCCTGCGTTTTCAAAATCCTGTGAATCAAACAGGTCCTGAGTTGGTGATGATGTTGAGCCTCCCATCTTTCACCAATAGCCGTCGGATCTATATCTGACGCATACAAACCAAGATTCTCCATTTTTGCAAAAAGATGCCCACACTTGTTCCCTATTTACAAACAACTCCTTGTCTCTCACAATCAGCCTTATCTCCTCCCCACCACATCTAGAAGGCCGTGGAAAAATCTGGCGCGATGGCCGCTGCCGGTGCCGTCCACCCCCAATCTTGGTGTTCCGTGCAATGCACGGGCATCTACGCACGGGAAATTATGTCGAGCAGGGCTAGTTGTAAGCAGGCTAGCTCTACGGCCATGATGATAGTGACTGCAGACGCTGAGGCTGACTATGGTATGCCGAACACGGCGCCTATATTCAGGTGTCATCTCCGGTGCAGGGTCTTGTCACTTCACTGTGAGGAGCAGCACATAATAATTTGACCAGCGGGTAGTACAGTGCTAGTACTCCTACTACATTGGTAGTACTACTACTAGTACTAGTAGCACCACCATCTGGATTTAGGAGTACTACCACGTCCATCTGGATTTTAGTATTTGACTAGCAATATCTAGTAATGCATGTCAAAAAATGTTACATGGTGTTTTATTCCTATCGGCGAGAGAACTTAATGTCTTTTTTGCTAACTAGAGTAATAGGATTACATGCAATGAACTAAACACTTCATGTCATGTTTGGTAGTCTCAAGTCATTGAAAGCATGCACGGCCCACTTCTCCCATTGGTTGATATGTCACGAAATAAGAAACAAGGAGGGAGTTAATGCACCGTGCCTAAGTGTTTTGGGATTATTTGGTTTTCGTAAGGTGACTTACACAACATTTTTGTTTACATACATTAACATTTTATTAGTTAAATCAAAGGTCAAAACTTGGCGCCAAAATGCAAAGGGACCAATAAACCGATAAACATCAAACTTCTCTCGTTTGGCCCCAACTAGAGGTCGGTGAGATGACTATCTTGCACCGGCATGGAGGGGACGCAGCTTCATTGACTTATGCAACGCCTTTGGTGAATGACATGTGGGCCCAAGGGTGGCTGGCCCACTTATCATACAACCAAAGGCAGTGCGAGGGCCGAGAGTAATACGAAATCCCACGCACCAACGCATGCTAACAAAGGGCAAGAGTGATCACTCGAATCGCAAGATCAGTTGACTAGAAGCTAAGCTAGACCCATGGAGGCGATGAGCGCGAGCATCAGCCGGCTGTGCCAGATGGTCCACAACGCCGGCCTGTGGCCCGGCACCGAGGAACATCTCCAGGTATTGCTTGAGGCTGCCAGGGCGAGGGGCCGCTTGGACAACAGCTTCGTCTCCTTGTTTCGACGAGGTCCTCGTCGGTTTCCTCGACAAGTTCACCGCCGTCAAGAAGCTCGTGGATGACTTTGACGTACGCCTCCAGTCGACGTGCCCAGGCTTTGCGATGCCCGCCACCCTCAACGGCCACTGTGGTGACAACCGCTTCGATGCACTGGTGGCCCTGCGACTGCCCGCCGTCGCGCTGAAGAATGTCCACCTCGAGGTCGCGCTCGCCGCGCAGCGCCTGGCACAGCAAGACACCATCGACATAATCACCCACTTCTACACGCAAATCGTCCGCAAGGACTACTACATGCAAGAGGAGGATGATAGGACGCTGGCCTTCTTGGACCACAGGGCAACCTTGGACGGCATTGTTCAGAAGCACATTGAGCTCGCCGCCAACGGCGCTGCTCCTCACACGTCAGTTGGTGACCCGGCGCACTAGTGCGTGAGGATGTCGTTGATGGATCCGTATGTATTTTTATCTTTCCATCAAATCCATGTAGTAGTATATGGTACTACTAGTAATTATCGTAGCTTTCGCATCAACTTCATAATTTTCGTACGTACTCCATGCATGAATGGTGCCAGAACCAAACTTCTCATTACTCTAGGAAAAATCGTTATTTTCTATCTATCGGCTGCGCCATGGAGCAGAACCAAAATTTACAAGTTACGAGTTCAAAAGGAAAAGCCTGCCGTGTTTGTGTCGCACCCGCACACGGTTGGTCCGGCACGCCGCTCAAGGGGGAATGTGTGCGGTGTTGCATTTTCACTTACAAGTGGGACCGTAGTTGAGCAAACCGACTATTGGCAAACCCCAACCCCACCCACCGCGCGATGGCTGAGAAAACAGGAGGGAGAAGAGATGGTTGTAGCACGGACTCCAAGAAAATTGGTGTCGGATGGGACTCGTGTGGCTGGCGTGTGCCGTACGGCTAGACGTGAATGCTAGTTATGGCCCATGCCACCCCACTATATCGAGCCTATATCGAGGTACAATACGTAGAACAAATTTCCTCGAGTCCATGCTCAGCCTTCCTCTATCTCTCTTCTCAGCCAGCCAGCGGACGCGCGGAGCCCATCGTCTGTTTGCTTACATGCAGTCCCACATGTCAGTGAAAACGCAAGAGGACCCACTGAACCTGCACATCTTTCACCTCGACGTGCTGGTGATGAAAAACAAATCCGATAAAGATCTTCGGTGGCGCTTTTGGAGTTACTCAAGAGTAGTAAGATTCTATTCTGATTTAACCTAAGATGCACATCACGTGGCTTCAACTACCACTCTATTTTCTTGCATGACACGACACGGATTTGGATGTCCCACATGTCGGCAAAGGAGGAAGAACCCGACCAAATCTTGGTTGTGCTCTCGGATTAGACTAGTTGTGCTAACTTAAAAATTTATTGTGTACTCCCCGTTCCAAAATACTTGACTTCCATTTGTCCAAAAAGGATGTACCTATATACTAAAACATGTCTAGATACATCTATATTTTGACAAATAGAAGGCATGTATTGTGGAACGGAGGGAGTAGAATGGATGCAAGTTTTGGTATTGGGAAGAAGAGTACATCGATATATTGATAGAGCACAATTTAGTAGATGTTCTAGCACTTTTAGCTAGCATATAGGCTAGAGATGAGACTAGTGCACTTGTTGATACTCCTCCTAGAATAGAGGCTAGACATGGGACTAGATGCGAGGAAGCAACGTCTATGTCGGTGTACTAAGGTAGGGGTACCTCAGTACCCCAACTTGTGCACGGGCAGTCGCAGCTTCCCGTGGCTGGATCCACCAAATGCTTGCCGGAGACCATTCCTGCTCCATACCCAAGCCATTCGAGAGCAAAGTGTACAAGACCGAAGGTTAAGACCCCGGCAAGAGGAGCTTGCCGGGAAGGCCGTTCCAGGCTCAAGACTACATCGCTCATGCAAGTCCCCGGCGAGAGGAGCTCGCCGGGGAGACTAGAAGATCACATCACAGAAGACACGCCTCGGCGCTTCTCGCGCCCGGCGAGGCCGAGGCGACAAGTTACAAGCCCGACAAGCTCCCGGGCCCGGCAAGATCAAGACCCCGGCAAGGTACTTGCCGGGAGAGCTGCGATACGTGCCCGCACTCCAGCTCATCTGCCCACGCGTCGCCTTCAGCCCTCTCCAAAGACGCGTGGCGGATGGTTGTGCTGCATGAAGGGTGCGGTGGCACTCCACGGTGGTGGCTTCATCGCCGTGGCGAACGGAGACGCAAGGCGGGAGCTTTTGGGGCGCACGACGACGGCATTAAATGCTCTTGTCCCCTCTGTCAAAAGTAGGTAGAGTCCTTTGTTCAAGCAGAGCCGCAGCTGCCTTGTTCCTTGACTGTTCCAACTACCACCTCTTTTACATTTTACCCCTCTACCTTACGTTGACACTGTCGGTGACCCTTGCCCTATAAAAGGAGGCCCATGCACAGCGAGAGGAGGTTCGACTCATTTGCAACTCTCACGCTCGGGTAGCTACTCATGTAGCTCTTCAAGCTCCCGGCGAATACAACACAAAGCAGCGGTAGGGTTTCTGCGACCATCGCGGCCAAGCTGGGTAAAATCCCCTCGCCCGCGTGCATCGCCTCGATCTGCTCTCGTGCATCCTCGCCCTCGCATCAACACACGAAGGGCCGTCCCGGCCCCATAGGTGTCGCGCCCATCGCGCCCGACATCTTTGGCGCGCCCGGTAGGGGCGTCGAGGTTGTCGCGGACTGATCCGGCGTTCGCGGCCGCTTCTTCATCAACCTCTCCGGCCACAAGCAACCGTCGACAAGCTGCGCCATGGCCCAAGCGAGAGCTTGAGGGTCGCAGCCCATCTCCGTTTTCCCCACCACCACCGGAGCCAGCGGTGGGCGGGAAACGCCCGGTGGGAAAGTGGGCGCGGCGAGGCACTTTCTCGCGGCGCCACAGATCGAGGGCAGGGCGGATGACCGCGCCTCGGTCTCCGCAGATCCACGTCCATCTCAGCACACGGCTGCCCAGCAGCGCCATACCACGAGAGGTGGTATCCGCCTGCTGGGGCAAGAATAGGCCGGAGGCTCGCGGGATGCTCCGGACTGCTGTCCGGACATGAGCAAAGCGAAAGTGCCGGAGCAGGGCCTTGCTCCTCCTATCGCTGCTAGGGGTCCGAGCATGTCCTGTTCCCTGCGCCGCTCGCTCCCGCTCCCCTCCGCGCCGGCAAGCGTGTCTCCTTGGAACGCCACGCTGTCGTCGAGGACGCGCCATCGAGCTCTAAGTCCGGCGAGGACGGCTCTGGCGCTCACTCCGACAAGCACGGCTCCTCGGAACGCTATAAGCCCGGCAAAGACAACACTGGTGCTCGTTCCGGCAAACGCACCTCCCCGGAGTGCTGCGCTGTCGTCGAGGACGCGCCATTGAGTTCCACCAGCAAGTGCAAAGAAGCAAGAAAAAGAAAAGCTAAGTCGCTCGAGCCTTCGTGCAGAGCACTCCTTAATTCCACGCTTTTATTCGTTATATCCCTCTCGCGTTCGTCGTTTGTGCACAAAACCTGTGCGCTGAGGAGCCTGCTTGTGAATAGCCGCACCCTTACTTTGCTTCGAACACACTCAACGAGTAAAAAGTGAGCGCGACCAGCTTCGCGCCCTTGTTTCGTTTCGAGTCCGCTCGGGAAGTTAAGTGCGTCGTGAGCTAGGCGCGGCAAGGTTGCTTGCGGAGCGGCGCCGACCAGCCGGGCTGCTGATGTCCCGTACTCAGCAAGCGCGTTAAGCGCCGGCAAGTTCCCTAGAAGCGTAGGGTGAAAGCGCACAAAGGGCGTAAAGTAGAGGGTGTAACATAGCAAGCCCTGCCGTGAGATGTCCTTCGTATGAGAGGCTTGTGCGCGAGAGGAGCCAAGTCGTGGTCCAGTTGCGTGCTTGTTTTGTTTCCGAGTCCGCTCAACAAACACAAGTGTTTGCTGCACCCTTATCTTGCTTTCGAGCCTGCTCGGCAAGTTAAGCGTCATAATCGCCCGGCGAGGTTGTTTGCGGAAGCAACACCGCCCGGTGGGCTGTCCTGCTGCAAGCGTGTTCGCCCGACAAGCTCCCGAGGCGTGGAGTACAAACATACGAAGGGCAAGACACGGCATCGTATTGCATAGTCAAGATCTACATACACATACATATACATGAAGCGATTGCATATCTACCTCAGCTGTTTTCATGACTGAAATTGCAGCGACAAGGAGGAACGAAAGATCACACGGCACACTGGGCCCGGCAAGCCCGGTCGCGGGGCTGCACTGCGCTCAGGTTCTTCCTCGGCGCGCCAGCCTCGCTGGGGGCTGCGAGCGCCAAGATTCGTCTCCGGCAAGTCAGAGTTGCTGGGGGCTGCAGTATCAGATGAGTTTTTCATCCCTCGTCATGCATCCTCTTATGGACCGGGAGATGCGGGGCTGCGTCTTTGAACGAGCGTGTCTTGTCAAAAACCCGTACGTGGAGGAACCGAGTCGCGGCCCAGTTGCGTACTTGGTTTGTTTCCGAGTCCGCTCAACAAACACAAGTGTGCCGCTGCACCCTTATCTTGCTTTCGAGCCTGCTCAGCAAGTTAAGCGTCGCAACTGGCCCGGCAAGGTTGCTTGCCGGAAGCGACACCGCCAGCGGGCTGTCCCGTGATCGGCAAGCGTGTTCGTCCCGGCAAGCTCCCCGATAGCGTAAGAACACACAAGGCACGCAGTCAAGTAAAAGACTCAGTCCGGCAAGCTTTCCCCTCTTTTCATTAAAAACATCCAGTTTAGCACAAGTCCATAGAGGATGAAAAACATGATAGAGAGGATTACAAGTTCTTAAATACAGCTAATGCCCGAGGGCTTACAATTTAAAAAGATAAGGTGCCGTAATCCCTCTCTGTTTCTCTGTTCGGGAGTTCGGGAGGTAGGTCAAGGAGCCCCGGCAAGATAAGCCTGCCGGGAGAGGAGGCCCCTGCAAGAGGAACTTGTCGGAGAAGGGCTAAAGGAGGCGCCTAGGAAGCGTGGCGGTGGCGCCGCCATGCCCCAGAGCTGCGCAAGGTGGCGGGCATGGGGAGCGATGCCCGGAGAGCCAGGCGCCGAAGACACCAAGAGAACACCCGGGGCCGCCAGAGCTTGGCGGAGTCGGAGGCGTGGGAGGCAGAGCTTGAAGACGGGGTGGTGGGACATCGGCACGAGGGCACCTCGCCCTCGTACTCCGATTTAACGGCCTTGCCGTCACTCCCCCTCTTCCTCTTCCGCAGCCTCCCTATGCCAGCCGCCAAGAAGACGGCCCCGGGGAGTTCAGAAGGCCGACGACCCAGAAGATGGGGTCGCCGTGTGCCTTGTGAGGCAGCGGTGTCCGACGCCTAGTCGGGCCCGCCATCCCCCTCATCGCCGCTGTTGCTCTCCTCCTCGTCACTCTCGCTCGAGGAGGGGCCTTCGCTATCCGAGGAGCTGTCCACACAGCAGCGCACCGGGTTCCATAGTCGCGAAGACCTTGACGGCGAGGAGGTCACCATCCATTAACTTGAAATGGAGGTGAACCCGCCGTCAAGCTATGGATCCGGCGAACGTTTTCCACCCTCGGTCGAAGAACATCACGCCCGGGGCTGGGGACACGACACTCACCCGAGTGCCGCTGATCCCGCAGCCCCTCGCGCGTAACTCCATCACGTCGGGTGGATCCGGTCCCATCGCATCCATAAGCGGGACCGGCAGCGAAGGCGACGACGAGGCGCCCGCGAAGCTTGATGAAGAACTCCGGGGTCATCTCCGGTGTGGACGCGCCGTGGTCGAGAGGCGCCGGGGAGATGGAGGAGGCACGTCACCACGATCGCCTCTCCCGGCCGCCTCGGCCACGCCCTCGGCCTCGTCACGGCCACGCCCCTCCCTCTCCCTCTCGGGCGGCTCGCCGCCACGGGAGCAGGATGGGGAGTGGTGCGCTGCCCAGAAGCGACCCTCGCCGCCACCGTCGAAGAGCGGGATTCCCTCCTTCCATGGCGGCAAGAAGAACGAAGATGAAGATGAAAGGAGAAGTGGATGAGTGTGGCGTTGTGCTCCCCTTCGCCCCTTTTAAAGGGGCGAGGTGGGGCTCAACCGCCTCGCTCAACCAATCGAAGCGAGGAGGCGGGAGGAGCGGGCCGACTCGCCCTCTCCGCCGTGGACGGCTCAGCCTCCCACCTTCGCCGCCCGGACCCCCATGCATGAGGGCAGCGTGGCAAAAAGCGGAACCGAGCGACGGGTGAAGCGACCCGCTCTGCGCCACGATCACGGGTGGATGCCTTAAAGGCTGCATCGCCGCCCACGTCTCCCACGACGCCGCAATCGACGGCGTGCCGTTTGAAGCGGCGGATCTGAAGCGATTCGGCGCGCCATGGGCCGCGTGCCGTGCCTTGTCTTGGGCCTGGCCCAACAGCGCTTCGGCACGTGTATAGCCCAGGCCGGGGCTCTGTCGGTGTACTAAGGTAGGGGTACCTCGGTACCCCAACTTGTGCCGGGCGTCGCAACTTCCGTGGCTGGATCCACCAAATGCTTGCGGAGACCATTCTGCTCCATACCCAAGCCATTCGAGAGCAAAGTGTACAAGACCGAAGGTTAAGACCCGGCAAGAGGAGCTTGCCGGAAGGCCGTTCGAGCTCAAGACTACATCGCTCATGCAAGTCCCGGCGAGAGGAGCTCGCCGGGAGACTAGAAGATCACATCACGAAGACACGCCTCGGCGCTTCTCGCGCCCGGCGAGGGCCCGGGAGCGACAAGTTACAAGCCCGACAAGCTCCGGGCCGGCAAGATCAAGACCCGGCAAGGTACTTGCCGGAGAGCTGCGATCGCGCCGCACTCCAGCTCATCTCGCCCAGCGCCGCCTTCAGCCCTCTCCAAAGGCGCGTGGCGGATGGTTGTGCTGCATGAAGGTGCGGTGGCACTCCACGGTGGTGGCTTCATCGCCCGTGGCGAACGGAGACGCAAGGCGGGAGCTTTTGGGGGGCGGCGGCGACGGCATTAAATGCTCTTGTCCCCTCTGTCAAAAGTAGGTAGAGTCCTTTGTTCAAGCAATTGTAGCTGCCTTTGTTCCCTTGCTCCAACTACCACCTCTTTTACATTTTACCCCTCTACCTTACGTTGACACTGTCGGTGACCCTTGCCCTATAAAAGGAGGCCCATGCTGCGAGAGGAGGTTCGACTCATTTGCAACTCTCACGCTCGGGTAGCTACTACTGTAGCTCTTCAAGCTCCCGAAGCAGAATACAACACAAAGCAGCAGTAGGGTTTTACGCGACCATCGCGGCCCGAAGCTGGGTAAAAATCCCCCTCGCCCGCGCGCATCGCCTCGATCTGCTCTCCGTGCATCCTCCGCCCTCATACCAAACACACGAAGGGGCCGCCCCCGGCCCCATAGGTGTCGCGCCCCATCGGCGCCCGACAGTCTACTTCTTTACACTCGAAGAAGAAAGAAGCACGCAAGATCAAGCCTCCGCAGATCAACAATGAATGCATCGAGAAGGCACTAATCCAACCTACAGGAGCAATTATAGAAGTTGGATATCTTCTAGAGTAGTAAAATGTATTCTTGTGGTTCTTGTTTTCTTTGGTCTTGCTTTTCTAGTCAAAATTATTGTTGGAGTTCGTGCAAATTGGAGGTCTATTTGGGGTCATGCATTGGAGTTGGCCTTACAAGTGGGACCGCAGTTGAGGAAACCGACTATCGGCAAACCCCCACCTCGCCCGCCATGCGATGGATGAAGTTAGAGAAACGACGAGGTTGAAGAGATTGCTCTAGTACGTATTGGGGAACGTAGCAGAAATTCAAAATTTTCTACGCATCACCAAGATCAATCTATGGAGATACTAGCAACAAGAGAGAGGTGAGTGCATCTTCATACCCTTGAAGATCGCGATGCGGAAGCGTTACAAGAACGCGGTTGGTGGAGTCGTTCACGAAGCGATTCAGATCGCGGCCGAATCCGATCTAAGCACTGAACAACGGTGCCTCCGCGTTCAACACACGTACAGCCCGGGGACGTCTCCTCCTTCTTGATCCAGCAAGGGGAGAGGAGAAGTTGAGGGAGAACTCTGACAGCACGACGGCGTGGTGTTGGTGGAGCTCGTGGTTCTCGGCGAGGCCGCCAAGCACTACGGAGTAGCGAGGAAGAGTTGGAGGAGGAGGGCTGCGCCAAAAGCAAAATGCGGCTGCCCTCTCTCTCCCTCACTATATATAGTGCGAAGGGAGGAGAGGGAGGCGCCCTAGGGTTCCCTAGGGGAGGGGCGGCGGCCACAGGGGAAACCCTAGATGGGTTTGGGCGCCCCCACCCCCTAGAAAACTTGCCCCCCAAGCCGGGAGGGGCGGCTGCCCTAGGGGTGGACGCCCCCACCTCTCCCGGTTACGTGAGATGGGGTGGGAGGGGCGCTCGGCCCCTTAGAGGGCTGATGTGCCCTCTCGCCTTGGCCCATAAGGCCCCCCAACGCTTGCCGAGGCCTCCGAAACCCCTTTCGGACACGCTGATCATCACCTGGTACCCCCGGAACAATTCCGGACTCCAATAACCTTCGTCCAATATACCGATCTTCACCTCCGGACCATTCTGGAGTTCCTCGTCATGTCCGAGATCTCATCCGGGACTCCGAACAACCTTCGGTAACCATATACTATTTCCCATAACAACTCTAGCGTCATCGAACCATAAGTGTGTAGACCCTACGGGTTCGGGAGCCATGCAGACATGACCGAGACATCTCTCCGGCCAATAACCAACAACGGGATTTGGATACCCATGTTGGCTCCCACATGTTCCACGATGATCTCATCGGATGAACCACGATGTCAAGGATTCAAGCAATCCCGTATATAATTCCCTTTGTCAATCGGTATATTACTTGCCTGAGATTCGATCGTCGGTATCCCAATACCTTGTTCAATCTCCTTACCGGCAAGTCACTTTACTCGTTCCGTAATGCATGATCCCGTGACTAACTACTTAGTCAAATTGAGCTCATTATGATGATGCATTACGAGTGGGCCCAGAGATACCTCTCCGTCTGCGGAGTGACAAGTCGATCTCGATTCGTGCCAACCCAATAGACACTTTCGGAGATACCCGTAGTGCACCTTTATAGCCACCCAGTTACGTTGTGATGTTTGGCACACCCAAAGCATTCCTACAGTATCCGGGAGTTGCACAATCTCATGGTCTAAGGAAATGATACTTGACATTAGAAAATCTTTTAGCAAACGAACTACACGATTGTCAAACCCTGCATTTTGTAACATTTCATTTGCATTATTAAAGCATGAAAATTTGGACCAACAAATTTTTTTGCATTATTTGGCTTTTATTTGGAGTTGGTTTTCTCTCTGTGATTTTTAAGTGCTCCTTAAAGTCAACACAACTCCACCTTATATACTTCATCTACTTGCCCCAAACTTCTGCCCAATGATCATGCCATGTGTATAGAGCAATATAGTATTTTCTTACAAAAGTAATTTGGCCAAATAGTACTTTCAAAAATTAGTTTTCCAAAAACCCCTAAATTGAGGTTTGCACTGCAAGTACTTGATTTGGGATATGAAAAATATTTCAAAAGGTATATTTGAATCCTATTAGATGTAGGACTCCCATAAACCACAAAAATATAATTTTAAAATCTATTTTCCTATTTTATTTAAAAGATTTTTCTTAAGGCCAGAAATGGTCTTTAATAGGGAAAAATTATTTTATTGTTTCAAAAATATTTGACAAAAATCAGGGAAACTCAGTGGACATATATTTTCCATATATAAGGGTTTCAACACATGGTCATGTTGAAAATCTTGGACAAAACCTCCCAAAACCATTTCTGCCCATTTCAAGGATTTGAAATATTTCTACAGGAAATATTTTCACAAAAATCCAAGGAAAATCCAGCAAGTCACAAATGCATATTTTGATCGCCTTGCAAAGCCTCATGTCAATTAAAGTCATTTTGGTTCACCAAAATGCCCCAAAACCCTCTCTGACCAGAATCAAATTTGAACAAGTTTGTACTACCAACTTTCTCTCCTTGATCCCAACTTTTGTGAGGATGTTCACATGACCAAATGAGACGACTACACAAAGTGGTGCATCAAGGAGAAGTGATTTGCTCAACTAGATCTACACAAGTTCATTTCTGCTAATTTCTAGGGTTTACAAAAGTTGCATTGGAACTTTGCCCAAATGAGCTCAAAATGGGTGGGAGGCCCTAAATGCATGTGCCATTTCACCCTGTGGAGTCACATGACTAATGGAAATCATCTACTTGCCCAAACCAGCATCAAACACCTTCTGCCACTTTACCAAAATCCCATTTTTGGCCTCTCCCACTAATCTCCATGAGCCCTGCTTTTTACCACAACCCCTCCCTAGTTCCCCTCTATCACCTGGATGCTTTCCTGCCCGAGGAAGCAATGATGAAGGGAGGGGGAACCCCATTTTTCTTCTCTGGACAGCAGATTCCCCCTCTCTCTCAGCCTCCTTCTCTCCCCACAGCTTTACAGAGCATCCAAGGCTCTCTCCAGCTTTTGCCCATAGCCCCTCCAGCTGCCAGACACAAGTGGACGCGCGCGGACGCGGGAAAATCGCGGATGCCGGCCAAAGTCGCGCTCTGGAGCGCCTGGCAGGGCACCCAACCGTTGACGCCGCGTCCCTCGACCACCTCGAGCCTCCCCGCGCGCCAGTCGATGCCCCTCGACGTCCGCTCCACGCCAGCAGGCTGCCCACTTGCTCCCGCACCCTCCTCTCTCTCCTGCAGCTCGCGCCAGAGCACCGCTCCGCTCGGCCAATGCGCATGCCGCTCCTGTGGCCCGCCCGCAGCTCGTCCCTCTCCTCCTCTCTCTTCTTAGCACCCTAAACCACCCCCACAAACACCCCCGAGCCCTCCATTCCCTCTCTAATGGCCACCCGAGCCGATCCCGGGGGCACCCCTAGGCCACGCCTACGGTGGACCTCGGCCAGCCTATATAAGGCGACCCCGAGCCCCTCTCTCACTCCCTGTCGCTTCCCCACACTCCTAATCAACCTCCCGCACCCCCCATTCATATCTAGAGCCGCCCGAGCTCGAGATCGAGCTCGAGCCCCGCCGCCTTGGCTCGTCGGCGTTCGCGGGTACAGTCCTCCTCCGCCCCCGTTTTCTCTCAATCTGGAACCACGCGGCAATGCTGACCCTTTCCCCTCTCTTCTCCACTCTTTTTGCAGCCAGGAATGGCCAGAACCATCGACGCCCGAAGCACCTCCACCGTGTGACCTCGTCGCCGGCGAACCAGGCTGCTCCGGCGACCATCTCCACCACCACCTGGACGGCGACATCCCCCCTAGTCCAATGGTACCAACCATGCATCCCCCCGTGCCCTATATCGCCGCCGGCGAGCTCGCCATTGCCTCTGGACGGAGGTAGACGACGACGGCCGTGGGACCTGTCCGTCAGCCTCACGCCCTAACGGGTGGGACCCACCCGTCAGGTTTAAAAACGCACGCGTGCGCACCGGTTTGCCCGTCGGCTGAAGGCGTACTTCACCTTTACGCCTTCGACGTGGCGGCCTCGCGCGGGCCGATTTCCCCCCATGGCCGGCTGTACAGTGCCATTTCCCCTTTTTCTTTTCTGTCAAACTTACAAAAATTCCTCCGGACTAAATATAAATCCAAATGAAATAATTCCAGTTCCTAAATTCTTGTAAAAATCCCGCCTATTTAGTGGTGCAACTTTCATTCAAATCCAACGACTTTTCCTTCACTATAAATATTTAAATGCGATTTTTAGCATTTAAATATACCTTTGTAAATCCATTCCTCCTGTTATGTCACTCCAAATCCAAAACTAAGGATTTTTCCCTTCTTACTTTTCACCCTAGTATTTAACAAAAATGAGTTGACATTTTTCTGAGCACTTTCGTTTTTTTGTTTTATTATTGCCTTATTTCTCTCGTTATTATTTTGCGACGATAGATTGCGTTGCTGACGAAGGAGTTGGACCAGAAGACTTTGAAGACCCAGAAGACTTTGTTGAGCTAGGCAAGCAGCCCTTTGACCATGTCTATGAAACCCTTTTTATGCATATCATATAGCACCATATTGTTGTTGCAACGGAATCATGATGAGGTAGTAACCACTTTGATGGTTTGCCACCGTACTTCCTCGTTGATACTTGCATTGTGCATGACCCTACCTTCTTATGAGGGTTATGCCGGTGGGAGTAGATAGGATGCTAAAGTAGATGCTACGCAAAAGGGACGGGAATATGTATGATGAAGGAGACAAAGTGTTTTCAAAGGACTTTTCGAAAACCCCGTCGGGTGCCACTTATGCCCGAGGGAGATGATGAGATGGGTAACCACTTGATGACAAAGTGGTGTACCGAGGCAAGTGTGTGTTGTTTTCAAAACGGGTTGGTTTAAGTTGCGACCGTTATTCCAACCTTACATGCGTAACCACTCTACCCTTATATGGGAAAGGGCATTATTGGTTACCTAGACTGATACTAGCTTGGGGCCCGCATTACTAGTGACGGGAGAGTTGTTGGTGCGCTCTCTCGGGACGGGGTCGTGCCAGGTAGGGCGGCCATGACTGTTTTCACAGGGCACTGGATACACCGTTGTGTCCCCTCTTGGATGTTACGATCTCGAGTGAGTCTCATATGATGTACATCGTGAGGATACGGAGCAACGAGTGGACTCATTGTTAGTGTCGTCTAGGGAAAGGTAGTGATCGGGTGCTTACCGGGTACTTGAGGTATCATGGTCGTGGATGACACGGAAGTTCCCCGGATCTTGTGGGTAAAGTGTGCAACCTCTGCAGAGTGTAAAACTATTCGAATAGCCATGTCCACGGTCAAGGACAGTTGGGTAACCACTCTTGGGCTACGTCCACATGTTTACAAATCGTGTGTGTGTGTTGATAAAACTACTTGGGTCAAGTCAAGGGACTTGACATGATTGAGTTGGGTTGGTGCCCTCTATATTTATGTTGATATCTGTAACCTGTCCTCATGGTTACTTGAATTCTCCTGATGCATGTCTTACAAGTTGTTGAACATGTCATTGCACTCAAAACTAGCTTTCTGCAAAAGTTTACCTATATCATGTATGATTACATCTTGGACCAAAACATGGGTTGCCACTGGTTATTTAATTGACCAGGCATGGAAGAACTGGAGTTCGAAGAAGAGTTCTTTGGAGACGAACATGCGAACTAGGGCGTATCGGTCGAGAATGCTGTAGGGTTAAGGCGGATGGCATGGGTCCTACTATCGGCGAAGATTTCCGCTGCTTGTGTTTCATTTGATGTTCAGCCCTTAGCGCTTATCAATGTAAGCTGGACCATAATGGTCATAATTTGTGTAAGGCGATATGTATGGATGTAAGACTCTTGTTATTCAGCACATGCATTCGGTGAGCATTGATCTCGGGATCCTTTGTACACGTGCATTCGACGATCTCGACTTATGGGTCGAGGTCCCCACAGAGCTGGTATCAGAGCCATCCTAACTATAGGAAGCCTTAGTTAGCATGGACGTTAGTTAGAGTGAGACTATCCATGAAATTACCTATATACCTATGTTTTCTGAAAGTATCCCAAACATAGGTCACATTCCCTCTATTGACCCTTCCCCTTCCACTTTTGTAGATGGCCGTCGTGCAGGGACTTCGACCACGGATTTCCGTGCTTCTTGAGGATAGCCTCAGGAAGTGCCAGTTCACTCGAGCCCCCACCTTCTCCAACCACGAGCACTGGATCAACATCACTAAGAAGGAGTATCATGTGGAGGTAGTCGTGAGGGCGAACGACTCCCCAACGAGCTGGTTCTTTGAGGGACCCCAGATGGCAACCCTGCTTCTCGCCGTTGAGACTGTAGCTCTCAAGGCATTGACTCGCCTTCGAGATCTTCTGCTAGAGATGGCAAGTGAGTCAGCCACTCATTACCTGCCTTATCGTAAGGAGGGTGATGACGAGAGTAGCGCACCAGCTCCACCCATGGACGAAGGACTTTCCCTCCATTTCCAGACCTACTTCAGCTTGTGTGCCGACAGCCTGGCACAACACTTGGCCTCGGAGTCGGTGGAGCTTCGGAAGGAACTCCACGAGACCAAGGAACTCCTCCGCCTGGATCAGGCGAAGTCGGACAGGATCAAGAAGGATGGTGCACCCCCTGGACAGCCCGTTGTAGCCTATCGAGGCGGGCGACCCCCACAGATCACGAATGCCAAGGGGCCATCTCAGCCACGCCGTATGACGGTGAAAGACTACCGCAACCTCTTCACGGTGCCCCCGGCGAAGCAGCGCCGTGTTCAGCTCCTCCACTCCCCCACTCCCTCAAGTGACGAAGAGACTAAGACAGATGAAGATGAGGAGGAAGACCCAGAGGAGCCGGAATACCCGACCGAGCATTCCACCACTTAGACACCGTTCAGGACTAGGATAGGCCAGTCCGTAACCCTTAAGGTAGGATAGGTCGTGTACCCCTTATGCGAAGTCGAGTCCTTGTAATGGTTCATATGAAACCATGTAGTGTTGTGTTTGCTTTTGATGTGTTTGATGGACGTCGTGCTTTCCTTCGGGAACTTGTAAACGACTACATCACCCATTTGGACTTTAATGAATGTGTTTGGCCCTTTTGGCCCTTGCATGAAAACAATTAGTGTCATACCAACCCCCTTACTAGGCATCCCATCTATATTGCTTTCCCCACTTTTTCCAATCATGAGACCTTGACCGCTCCAACAAGATGCCTGTTGTAACACGTCTTGGTACCTCTACCCGTGACAAGAAGCGGAGGTTCTGCTGAAGCGAGAGTCACCAGGACCAAGCCGAGGCAGACTCCACCCCACCACCTCCTCCAAACATGGACATGGCTCAACTTCTCCAAGCCTTCCGAGAGGAACGCCAAGCCAACACTGCAGCCTTCCGGATGATTGCTCAAGCTGTCAATCGCCCGGCCCGGTGGGACCTGACAATGGGCGTTCCACGTTGGTGGAGTTCAAAGCATGCACCACCCACCTTCATCGAGGCTGCTGAACCCTGGATGCAGACGACTGGGTCCGCACCATTGAGAATCTGTTGGCACTAGTCGGATGCACTAAGGACCGTGAGAAGGTGGCGTATCGCCCTTGTCTCGGGGGAACTGCCAGAGCTTGGTGGGATGGATTCAAGGTCATGCATGTTGAGAAAAACATCACTTGGAATGACTTCAAGGCAGAATTCCGCAAGGCCCACATTCCTTAGGAATCATGGCCATCAAGAAGCATGAGTTCGAGCCACAAGCAAGGAAGTAGCACTATCAAGGAGTACATGCGAAGTTCGGTGTTCTCTCAAGGTATGCTCACGAGGATGTCAAGCGATCTTGCAAAAAGAGCGCTTCATGGAAGGCCTTAACGGACTCTGCGGTACTCGCTTGTTGTGTGTGATTGCCCGACCATTCTGATCGGTGAACAAGGCACTCATACTTGAGGACAAGCGGCGTGCTTTGGATGATACCCATAAGCGCAAGATGATCGAGAAGGGTAGCTCCAACAACGAAGCCTCGCCGTGGCAGCCAGCCCGGTCAAGCCAACCTATCGGCTGACCAAGAGCTCCCGCACCCGCACCAACTATCCACCTCGGCGGTATGCCAACCCGAGCCAGCTTACAACAACCTCAATAACAATGCCGGCAAGAGCAGCAACCCCAACCAAGTCACTTGCTTTGGATGTGGTCAGCCAGGACACTACTCCAAGTATTGCCCCAACAAGAAGCCCGACGCCCCGCGCCCCAATGCGCAGAACCCAGGACAAGGCCGTGGAATGCCACCAAGGAACCAAGCTCCCTGCAACCTGCCCAACAATGGCAAGGGTCGTGTGAATCATGTCACTGCAGAAGAAGCCCAGGAAGACCCAGACGTCGTGTTGGGTATGTTCCTTGTCAATTCAGCACCTGCAACTGTCTTGTTTGATTCTGGAGCCACGCATTCATTTGTCACCCAAAAGTTTGCATTAAAAAGTGGCATGACCCCTACACCCCTAAATAACCCTATGGTGGTACAAACCCCCGGAGCAGAGACGAGAGCCAAGATAGGATGTAAAGGAGTCGGGATTGTCATTAATGGGGTAGACTTCCTAGCAGACCTTATCATCTTAAGATCGCAAGGCTTGGATGTGATCTTAGGAATGGATTGGATCATCAAGCACCAAGGCTTGTTAGATTGTGCCAACGGACTATCCTTTGTGACCAATGAGCAAGGAATCAAAGTTAAATTTGCCTCCAACCCTCCTCTGCTCAAGCCAACCAAGTCAACTGTCGTGAAGTTGAATTGGAGCAAGTGCCGATAGTATCACGAATACCCGATGTCTTTCACGATGAGCTAGGGAATGCCTCTGACCGAGACATTGAGTTCATCATCGAGCTCATACGGGGCGGGACCCATCTATAAAGCCTTATAGAATGGGATCGGAGGAGTTAGCGAATTGAAGAAGCAAATGGAAGAACAGTTGAGGAAGGATTTATCCACCTAGTGCCTCCCTTGGGGATCACCTATTACATTTGTGGCAAGAAGGGCGGTACCATCCGCTTGTGCATTGACTATCGCTCCCTCAATGAAGTTACAATCAAGAACAAGTATCCACTTCCCAAGATTGAAGATCTGTTTGATCAACTCAATGGGGCCAAGGTGTTCTCCAAGATCGACCTCGGATCTGGGTACTACCAGCTGAAAATCAGACCCCAAGATATTCCGAAGACGGCATTTGTAACCAGATATGGCCTGTATGAGTGCACGGTCATGTCCTTTGTATTGACCAATGCCCCATCTTACTTCATGTATCTCATGAATAAGGTCTTCATGGAGTATTTGGACAAGTTTGTCGTTGTCTTCATTGATGACATTCTTGTTTTCTCGAAGACGGAAGAAGAGCACGAGCAACACTTGAGGATGGTCCTAGACAAGCTTCGAGAGCACCAACTGTATGCCAAGTTCAGCAAGTGTGAATTTTGGCTGCGTGAAGTTGGATTCTTGGGTCATGTTTTGACCGAAGAAGGATTGTTGGTCGATCCTGCTAAGATTAAAGCCGTGACTGAATGGCAATCCCCAAGCAATGTGAAGGAAGTTAGAAGCTTCCTCGGACTCACCGGATATTACCGCAAGTTCGTTGAAGGATTCTCAAGCATTGCCCGACCCATGACTTAGCTCTTGAAGAAGGACAAGAAGTTTGAATGGATGCCGAAGTGCGAAGAGAGCTTCCAGGATCTGAAGAAGAGATCGACTACGCCCGATTCGGCCACACGGATATACACAAGGAGTTTGTGATATATTGTGATCGTCAAGAACCGGATGGGTGTGTTACGATGCAAGAAAGCGAGTCGTAGCTTACCTTTCAAGGCAACTATGGCCTCATGAAGAGAACTATGCTACTCATGATCTTGAGTTAGCAGTAGTGGTTCATGCCCTGAAGACATGGCGACATTACCTCCTAGGGAAGCGGTGTGAGATATACACGGATCACAGAAGTCTGAAGTATATTTTCACTCAAAAGGAATTGAACATGAGGCAAAGAAGATGGATAGAGTTGATCAAGGACTATGACCTCAGTGTTCAATACCACCCTAGGAAGGCTAATGTGGTAGCAGATGCACTAAGCAGAAAGGCTTGTTCCTTGAGTGCTATGCTTAAGGACAAGCTGCCCGCCTTGTATGGAGAACTTGAAAGCTTCGGGTTGGAATTGGTTGCACCAGGCTTCTTGGCCAACCTCGAAGTTAGGCCTACCTTGATGGATGATGTTAAGGAAGCTCAGAAGGGACATGAAAGTATTGAAGGAATCAAGAGGAAGATCAAGGCAGGCAAAGCCCCAGGATTCTCAGAGGATGAGCAAGGAATTGTGTGGTTTGGGAATCGCATTTGCGTACCCAATAAGATTGAGCTCAAGAATTTGATCTTGCAAGAAGCTCATGACACCCCATATTCCATCCACCCCGGAGGAACCAAGATGTATCAAGATCTGAAGGAAAGATTTTGGTGGCACGGGATGAAAAGGGAGATTGCCACCTATGTTGCAAAGTGTGATGTATGCCAAAGGGTCAAGGCTGAATATCAGCGACCTGCTGGATTGCTCCAACCACTCAAGGTTCCCGAGTGGAAGTGGGATAAAGTCGGAATGGACTTCATCACTGGATTACCCAGGTCAAATAAGGGACATGACTCCATCTGGGTCATAATCGACCATTTGACCAAAGTAGCCCATTTCATTCCTGTCAAAACGACTTACAATGGAAACCAGCTAGCCAGCCTCTACATCAACAGAATCGTAAGCCTTCATGGTGTTCCCAAGGAGATTGTGTCAGATCGCGGAACCTAGTTTACCTCAAGGTTCTGGAAGAAGTTCCAAGAGTCCATGGGGACCAAGTTGTCCTTCAGCACTGCTTTCCACCCAAAGACCGGAGGTCAGACAGAACGAGTGAATCAGATACTCAAAGACATGCTCCGAGCCTGTGTCTTAGCATATGGAGCTAGGTGGGAAGATTGCCTCCCTTTCGCAGAGTTCTCTTATAACAACAGTTATCAGTCAAGCCTTCAGATGGCACCATTTGAGGTGTTATACGGACGGAAGTGCCGCACACCCCTCAATTGGTCAGAGACCGGAGAAGGAATTGTCTTTGGGCCCGATATCCTCCGTGAAGCAGAAGAGCAAGTCCAGCTTGTCAGAGAGCGTTTGAAGACCGCCAAGTCAAGGCAGAAGAGCTACGCTGACTCACGTCGTAGAGACATGAACTTCCGAGTTAGAGACCATGTCTATCTCCGGGTCACACCTCTCAAGGGAACCCAGCGTTTCCATGTTAAAGGGAAGCTCACACCAAGATACATCGGCCCCTTCAAGATCACTGAACAACGAGGAGAAGTGGCTTACCAGTTGGAACTGCCACCTAAACTATCCGATGTGCACAACATATTCCATGTGTCACAACTCCGAAAGTGCCTCCAAGTTCTAGTCAAGCCTGATCTCTACAAGGACATCAATCACCAAGCCATTGACCTTCAGCCTGATTTGACCTACCGTGAGAGGCCCATCTGCATTTTGGATGAGGCTGAGCGACACACTCGAAGCCGCACCATCAAGTACTTCAAGGTCGATTGGAGCAACCACCTTTCAAGCGAAGCAACTTGGGAACGTGAAGACTACCTTAGATCCGAGTTTCCGTATCTCTTTAAAGCCTAGTTTAGGAATCTCGGGGACGAGATTCTTGTAAGGGGGGTAGGTCTGTCACACCCTGCATTTTGTAACATTTCATTTGCATTATTAAAGCATGAAAATTTGGACCAACAAATTTTTTTGCATTATTTGGCTTTTATTTGGAGTTGGTTTTCTCTCTGTGATTTTTAAGTGCTCCTTAAAGTCAACACAACTCCACCTTATATACTTCATCTACTTGCCCCAAACTTCTGCCCAATGATCATGCCATGTGTATAGAGCAATATAGTATTTTCTTACAAAAGTAATTTGGCCAAATAGTACTTTCAAAAATTAGTTTTCCAAAAACCCCTAAATTGAGGTTTGCACTGCAAGTACTTGATTTGGGATATGAAAAATATTTCAAAAGGTATATTTGAATCCTATTAGATGTAGGACTCCCATAAACCACAAAAATATAATTTTAAAATCTATTTTCCTATTTTATTTAAAAGATTTTTCTTAAGGCGAAATGGTCTTTAATAGGAAAAATTATTTTATTGTTTCAAAATATTTGACAAAAATCAGGAAACTCGGTGGACATATATTTTCCATATATAAGGGTTTCAACACATGGTCATGTTGAAAATCTTGGACAAAACCTCCCAAAACCATTTCGCCCATTTCAAGGATTTGAAATATTTCTCTGAAATATTTTCACAAAAATCAAGGAAAATCCAGCAAGTCACAAATGCATATTTTGATCGCCTTGCAAAGCCTCATGTCAATTAAAGTCATTTTGGTTCACCAAAATGCCCCAAAACCCTCTCTGACCAGAATCAAATTTGAACAAGTTTGTACTACCAACTTTCTCTCCTTGACCCCAACTTTTGTGAGCATGTTCACATGACCAAATGAGGCCACTACACAAAGTGGTGCATCAAGGAGAAGTGATTTGCTCAACTAGATCTACACAAGTTCATTTCTGCTAATTTCTAGGGTTTACAAAAGTTGCATTGGCAACTTTGCCCAAATGAGCTCAAAATGGGTGGGAGGCCCTAAATGCATGTACCATTTCACACTGTGGAGTCACATGACTGATGGAAATCATCTACTTGCCCAAACCAGCATCAAACACCTTCTGCCACTTTACCAGAATCCCATTTTTGGCCTCTCCCACTAATCTCCATGAGCCCTGCTTTTTACCACAACCCCTCCTAGTGCCCCTCTATCACCTGAATGCTTTCCTGCCCGAGGAAGCAATGATGAAGGGAGGGGGAACCCCATTTTTCTTCTCTGGACAGCAGATTCCCCCCTCTCTCTCAGCCTCCTTCTCTCCCCTCAGCTTTCCAGAGCATCCAAGGCTCTCTCCAGCTTTTGCCCATACCCCCTCCAGCTGCCAGACACAAGTGGGCGTCTTGACGGGCAGAAAACCGCGGATGCCAGCCAAGTCAGGCTCTGGGCGCTGGCAGGCACCCAACCGTTGAAGCCGCGTCCCCCGACCACCTCGAGCCTCCCCCGCGCGCCAGTCGATGCCCTTCGACGTCCGCTCCACGCCAGTAGGCTGCCCACTTGCTCCCGCACCCTCCTCTCTCTCCCGCAGCTTGCGCCAGAGCGCCGCTCCGCTCGGCCAATGCGCGCGCCGCTCCTGTGGCCCGCCCGCAGCTCATCCCTCTCCTCCTCTCTCTCCTTAGCACCCTAGACCACCCCCACGAACACCCCCGAGCCCTCCATTCCCTCTCTAACGGCCACCCGAGCCGATCCCACGGGCACCTGTAGGCCACGCCTACGGTGGACCTCGGCCAGCCTATATAAGGCGACCCCAGGCCCCTCTCTCACTCCATGTCGCTCCCCCACACTCCTAATCAACCTCCCGCACCGCCCATTCATCTTCAGAGCCGCCCGAGCTCGAGATCGAGCTCGAGCCCCGCTGCCTCGGCTCGTCGGCGTTTGCGCGGTAAGGGCCTCCTCCGCCCCCGTTTTCTCTAGATGTGGAACCGCGCGGCAACGCTGACCCTTTCCCCTCTCTTCCCTACTCTTTTTGCAGCCGGGAACGGCCGGAACCATCGACGCCCGAAGCACCTCCGCCGTGTGACCTCGTCGCTGGTGAACCAGGCTGCTCCGGCGACCATCTCCACCACCACCTGGACGGCGACATCCCCCCGAGTCCAATGGTACCAACCATGCATCCCCCCGTGCCCTATATCGCCGCCCGGTGAGCTTCGCCGTTGCCTCACGGGCGAGGTGAACAACGACGGCCGTGGGCCTGTCCGTCGACCTCCGCATACTCGCGGGTGGGACCCACCGTCGAGTTTAAAAGCGGAGTGCGCGACCAGTTCGCCCGTCGGTGAAGGCGTACTCAACTTCGCCGCCGGCGTGGCGGCCTCATGAGCGATTTCCCCCAGGGCTGCTTTGCCTGATGGCCTTTTTGGCCCGATGTACGATGCCATTTCCCCTTTTTCTTTTCTGTCAAACTTACAAAAATTCCTTTGGACTAAATATAAATCCAAATGAAATAATTCCAGTTCCTAAATTCTTGTAAAAAAAACCCACCTATTTAGTGGTGCAACTTTCATTCAAATCCAACGACTTTTCCTTCACTGTAAATATTAAAATGCGATTTTTAGCATTTAAATATACCTTTGTAAATCCATGCCTCCTGTTATGTCACTCCAAATCCAAAACTAAGAATTTTCCCTTCTTAGTTTTCACCCTAGTATTTAACAAAAATGAGTTGACATTTTTCTGAGCACTTTCGTTTTTTTGTTTTATTATTGCCTTATTTCTCTCGTTATTATTTTGCGGCGATAGATTGCGTTCTTGTGAAGGAGTTGGACGAAGACTTTGAAGACCCGAAGACTTTGTTGAGCGAGGCAAGCAGCCCTTTGGCCATGTCTATGAAACCCTTTTTATGCATATCATATAGCACCATATTGTTGTTGCAACGGAATCATGATGAGGTAGTAACCACTTTGATGGTTTGCCACCGTACTTCCTCGTTGATACTTGCATTGTGCATGACCCTACCTTCTTATGAGGGTTATGCCGGTGGGAGTAGATAGGATGCTAAAGTAGATGCTACGCAAAAGGGACGAGAATATGCATGATGAAGGAGACAAAGTGTTTTCAAAGGACTTTTCGAAAACCCCGTCGGATGCCACTTATGCCCGAGGGAGATGATGAGATGGGTAACCACTTGATGATGAAGTGGTGTACCGAGGCAAGTGTGTGTTGTTTTCAAAACGTATTGGTTTAAGTTGCGACCGTTATTCCAACCTTACATGTGCAACCACTCTACCCTTATATGGGAAAGGGCATTATTGATTACCTAGAACGATACTAGCTTGGGGCCCGCATTACTAGTGACAGGACAGTTGTTGGTGCGCTCTCTTGGGATGGGGTCGTGCCAGGTAGGGCGGCCATGACTATTTTCACAGGGCACCGGATACACCGTTGTGTCCCCTCTCGGATGTTACGATCTCGAGTGAGTCTCGTATGATGTACATCGTGGGGATACGGAGCAACGAATGGACTTCTTGTTAGTGTCGTCTAGGGAAAGGTAGTGATCGGGTGCTTACCCCGGGTACTTGAGGTATCGCGGGTCGTGGATGACACGGAAGTTCCCCGGATCTTGTGGGTAAAGTGTGCAACCTCTGCAGAGTGTAAAACTATTCGAATAACCGTGTCCACGGTCAAGGACAGTTGGGTAACCGCTCTTGGGCTACGTCCACATGTTTACAAATCGTGTGTGTGTGTGTGTTGATAAAACTACTTGGGTCAAGTCAAGGGACTTGACATGATTGAGTTGGGTTGGTGCCCTCTCTATTTATGTTGATATCTGTAACCTGTCCTCATGGTTACTTGAATTCTCTTGATGCATGTCTTACAAGTTGTTGAACATGTCATTGCACTCAAAACTAGCTTTCTGCAAAAGTTTACCTATATCATGTATCATTACATCTTGGACCAAAACATGGGTTGCTTGCCAGTACATTCAAAGTACTCATTGGCTTGCCACTGGTTATTTAATTTACCAGGCATGGAAGAACCGGAGTTCGAAGAAGAGTTCTTTGGAGACGAACGTGCGAACTAGGACGTTTCCCAGTCAGAATGCCTGTAGGGTTAAGGCAGATGGTATGGGTCCTACTTATCGACGAAGATTTCCGCTGCTTGTGTTTCATTTGATGTTCAGCCCTTAAGGCTTATCAATGTAAGACTTGACCATAATGGTCATAATTGGTGTAAGACGGTATGTATGGATGTAAGACTCTTGTTATTCATCTTCTGTCTGTTCAGTGAGCATTGATCTCTGGGATCACTGTACACGTGCATTCGGCGATCTCGACTTATGGGTCGGGGTCCCCACAACGATCTTGTGCTATGCTTAGGATTGGGTCTTGTCCATCACATCATTCTCCTAATGATGTGATCCCGTTATCAATGACATCCTATGTCCATGGTCAGGAAACCATAACCATCTATTGATCAATGAGCTAGTCAACTAGAGGCTGACTAGGGACATGTTTTGGTCTATGTATTCACACATGTATTACGGTTTCCAGTTAATACAATTATAGCATGAACAATAGACAATTATCATGAACAAGGAAATATAATAATAACCATTTTATTATTGCCTCTAGGGCATATTTCCAACAGTCTCCCACTTGCACTAGAGTCAATAATCTAGTTCACATCATTATGTGATTGTATTGAATCCAACACCCATGGTGTTTGATTATATCTCGCTTGTGAGAGAGGTTTATTAGTCAACGGGTCTGAACCTTTCAGAACCGTGTGTGCTTTACAAATATCTATGTCATCTCCTAGATGCAGCTACCACGCGCTATTTAGAACTATTCCAAATAACTGCTCTACTATACGAATCCGGTCTACTACTCAGAGTCATCCAGATTAGTGTCAAAGTTTGCATTGGCGTAACCCTTTACGAACAACTCTTTTACCACCTCCGTAATCGACAAAATTCCTTAGTCCACTAGTTACTAAGGATAACCTTTGACCGCTGTCCTGTGATCCATTCCTGGATCACACTTGTACCCCTTGACTGACTCATGGCAAGGCACACTTTAGGTGCGGTACACGGCGTAGCATACTGTGGAGCCTACGTCTAAAGCATAGGGGACGACCTTCGTCCTTTCTCTCTCTTCTGCCGTGGTCAGGTCTTGAGTCTTACTCAATACTCACACCTTATAACACAGCCAAGAACTCCTTCTTTGCTAATCTATTTTGAACTCCTTCAAAATCTTGTCACGATATGTCTTCATTTGAAAGTACTATTAAGCGTTTTTGATCTATCCTTATAGATCTTGATGCTCAATGTTCAAGTAGCTTAATCCAGGTTTTCCATTGAAAAACACCTTTTAAACAACCCTATATGCTTTCCAGAAATTCTACATCATTTCCGATCAACAATATGTCAACAACATATACTCATCAGAAATTTTATAGTGCTCCCACTCACTTCTTTGGAAATACAAGTTTCTCATAAACTTTGTATAAACCCAAAATCTTTGATCATCTCATCAAAGCGTATATTCCAACTCCGAGACGCTTACTCCAGTCCTTAGAAGGATTGCTGGAGCTTTGCATACTTGTTAGCATCTTTCAGGATTGTCAAAACCTTCTGGTTGTATCACATACAACCTTTCCTCAAGAAAAACGACGAGGAAACAATGTTTTGACATCCTATCTACAAGATTTCATAAATAATGCAGTAACTGCTAATATAATTCTAACAGACTCTTAGCATCGCTACGAGTGAGAAAGTCTCACCGTAGTTAACTCCTTGAACTTATCGGAAAACATCCTAACGACAAGTCGAGCTTTCTTAATGGTGACACTTACCATCATTGTCTGTCTTCCTTTTAAAGTCCATCTGTACTCAACAGCCTTACGACCATCAAGTAGTTCTTCCAAAGTCTACACTTTGTTTTATACATGGATCTTCTCTTGGATTTTATGGCCTCGAGCCATTTGTCGGAATCCGGGCCCACCATCGCTTCTCCATAGCTCGTAGGTTCATTGTTGTCTAGCAACATGACCTCCAAGACAGGATTACCGTACCACTCAAGAAGCGATCTGGCGTCCTTGTCGCCCCACGAGGTTTGGCGATGACTTGATCCGAGGCTTCATGATCACTATCATCAGCTTCCACGTCAATTGGTTTAGGTGCCACAGGAACAACTTCCTGTGCCCTGCTACACACTAGTTGTAGTGACGGTTCAATAACCATATCAATTCTCCACCATCCTCCCACTCAATTCTTTCGAGAGAAACTTTTCATCGAGAAAGGACCCGTTACTAGAAACTATCACTTTTGCTTCCGGATCTGAAATAGGAGGTATACCCAACTATTTTGGGTGTCCTATGAAGATGTATTTATCCGCTTTGGGTTTGAGCTTATCAGGATGAAAACCTTTTTTCACATAAGCGTCGCGGCCCCAAACTTTCAAGAAACGATAGCTTAGGTTTCTCTAAACCATAGTTCATACGGTGTCATCTCAACGGAATTATGTGGTGCCCTATTTAAAGTGAATGTGGTTGTCTCTAATACCTAACCCATGAACGATAGTGGTAATTCGATAAGAGACATCATGGTATGCCCCATATCCAATGGGGTGCATCTATGATGTTCGGACACATCATCACACTATGGTGTTCCAAGCTCTATTAGTTGTGAAACAATTTCCACAATGTCTCAATTGTGTACCAAACTCGCAACTCAGATATTCATCTCTATGATCATATCATAGACATTTTATCCTCTTGTCACGACGATCTTCAACTTCACTCTGAAATTACTTGAACCATTCAATAATTCAGACTTGTGTTTCATCGAGTAAATATACTCAGTATCTACTCAAATCATCTGTGAAGTAAGAACATAACGATATCCACTGCGTGCCTCAGCACTCATTGGACTGCACACATCAAAATGTATTACTTCCAACAAGTTGCTTTCTTGTTCCATTTTACTGAAAACAAGGCTTTCAGTCATCTTGCCCATGTGGTATGATTTGCATGTCTCAAGTGATTCAAAATCAAGTGAGTCCAAACGGTCCATCTGCATGGAGTTTCTTCGTGCGTATATACCAATAGACATGGTTCACATGTCTCAATCTTTTCAAAAACGAGTGAGTCCAAAGATCCATCAACATGGAGCTTTTTCATGCGTTTTATACCAATATGACTCAAATGGCTGTGCCACAAGTAGGTGGCACTATATCATTACTATCTTATATCTTTTGGCATGAACATGTGTATCACTACGACCGAGATTCAATAAACCATTCATTTTAGGTGCAAGACCATTGAAGGTATTATTCAAATAAATAGAGTAACCATTATTCTCCTTAAATGAATAACCGTATCGCGATAAACATAATCCAATCATGTCTATGCTCAACGCAAACACCAAATAACAATTATTTAGGTTTAACACCAATCTCGATGGTAGAGGGAGTATGCGATGCTTGATCACATCAACCTTCGAAACACTTCCAAACCATATCATCATCTCACCCTTAGCTAGTCTCCGTTTATTCCGTAGCCTTTTATTTTGAGTTACTAACACTTAGCAACTGAACTGGTATCTCTTACCATGGTGCTACTAGGAGTACTAGTAAAGTACAGATCAATATAATGTATATCCAATATACTTCTGTCGACCTTGCCAGCCTTCTCATCTACCAAGTATCTAGGGTAGTCCTACTTCAATGACCGTTCCCCTCATTATAGAAGCACTTAGTCTCGGGTTTGGTTTCAACCTTGGGTTTCTTCACTAGAGCAGCAACTGATTTGCCATTTCATGAAGTATCCCTTCTTGCCCTTGCCCTTCTTGAAACTAGTGGTTTCACTAACCATCAATAATTGATGCTCCTTCTTGATTTCTACTTTCGCGGTGTCAAACATTGTGAATATTTCAAGGATCATCATATCTATCCCTGATAGGTTATAGTTCATCACGAAGCTCTAGTAGCTTGGTGGCAATGACTTTGGAGAAACATCACTATCTCATCTGGAAGATTAAATCCCACTCGATTCAAGTGATTTTTGTACCCAGACAATCTGAGTACAAGCTCAACGATTGAGCTTTTCTCAATTAGTTTGTAGGCTAAGAACTTGTCAAAGGTCTCATACCTCTTGACGTGGGCACGAGCCTGAAATCCCAATTTCAGCCCTTGGAACATCTCATATGTTCCGCGACGTTTCAAAAACGTCTTCGGCGCCACAATTCTAAACCTTTTAACATTACTGAACTATCATGTAGTCATCAAAACGTGTATGTAAGATGTTCACAACATCCACAGACGACGTTCGAGGTTCAGCACACTGAGTGGTGCATTAAGGACATAAGCCTTCTATGCAGCAATGAGGACAATCCTCAGTTTACGGACCAGTCCGCATAATTGCTACTATCAACTTTCAACTAAATTTTCTCTAGGAACATATCTTGAAACAGTAGAACTAAAGCGCGAGCTACGACATAATTTGCAAAAACCTTTTGACTATGTTCAGGATAATTAAGTTCATCTTATGAACTCCCACTCAGATAGACATCCCTCTAGTCATTTAAGTGATACATGATCCGAGTCAACTAGGCCGTGTCCGATCATCACGTGAGACGGACTAGTCATCATCGGTTAACATCTTCATGTTGATCGCATCTGCTATACGACTCATGTTCGACCTTTCGGTCTCTTGTGTTCCGAGTCCATGTCTGTACATGCTAGGCTCGTCAAGTCAACCTAAGTGTTTTGCATGTGTAAATCTGGCTTACACCCGTTGTATGCGAACGTTAGAATCTATCACACCCGATGATCACGTGGTGCTCCGAAACAACGAACCTTCGCAACGGTGCACAGTTAGGGAGAACACTTTCTCTAAATTTTATGAGGGATCATCTTATTTATTCTACCGTCGTCCTAAGCAAATAAGATGCAAAACCATGATAAACATCTCATGCAATCAAATAGTGACATGATATGGCCAATATCATTTTGCTCCTTTTGATCTCCATCTTCGGGGCTCCATTATCATCATCGTCACCGGCATGACACCATGATCTCCATCATCGTGTCTCCATGAAGTTGTCTCGCCAACTATTACTTCTACTACTATGGCTAACGGTTTAGCAATAAAGTAAAGTAATTACATGGCGTTTTTCAATGACAGCAGGTCATACAATAAATTAAGACAACTCCTATGGCTCCTGCCGGTTGTCATACTCATCGACATGCAAGTCGTCATTCCTATTACAAGAACATGATCAATCTCATACATCACATATATAACATTCATCACATCCTTTTGGCCATATCACATCACACGGCATATGCTGCAAAAACAAGTTAGACGTCCTCTAATTGTTGTTGCAAGTTTTTATGTGGCTGCTATAGGTTTCTAGCAAGAACGTTTCTTACCTACGCCAAAACCACAACGTGATATGCCAATTGCTATTTACCCTTCATAAGGACCCTTTTCATCAAATCCGATCCTAGTAAAGTGGGAGAGACTGGCACCCGCTAGCCACCTTATGCAACAAGTGCATGTTAGTTGGTGGAACCTGTCTCACGTAAGTGTACATGTAAGGTCGGTCTGGGCCGCTTCATCCCACAATACCGTCGAAACAAGATAGGACTAGTAACGGTAAGCATATTGAACAAAATCAATGCCCACAACAACTTGTGTTCTACTCGTGCATAGAATCTACGCAATAGACCTAGCTCATGATGCCCTTTGTTGGGGAGCGTGGCGAAATTCAAAATTTTCTACGCATCACCAAGATCAATCTATGGAGATACTAGCAACGAGAGAGAGGTGAGTGCATCTTCATACCCTTGAAGATCGCGATGCGGAAGCATTACAAGAACGCGGTTGGTGGAGTCGTTCACGAAGCGATTCAGATCGCGGCCGAATCCAATCTAAGCACCAAACAACGGTGCCTCCGCGTTCAACATACGTACAGCCCGGGGACGTCTCCTCCTTCTTGATCCAGCAAGGGGAGAGGAGAATTTGAGGGAGAACTCTAACAGCACGACGGCGTGGTGTTGGTGGAGCTCGTGGTTCTCCAGCAGGGCTTCGCCAAGCACTACGGAGTAGGAGGAAGAGTTGGAGGAGGGAGGGGCTGCGCCAAAAGCAAGGGTGCGGCTGCCCTCTCGCTCCCTCACTATATATAGGGGAAGGGAGGAGGGGGAGGCGCCCTAGGGTTCCCTAGGGGAGGGGCGGCGGGCACAGGGGAAACCCTAGATGGGTTTGGGCGCCCCCACCCCCTAGGAAACTTGCCCCCCAAGCCGGGAGGGGCGGCTGCCCTAGAGGTGGCGCCCCCACCTCTCCTGGTTACGTGAGATGGGGTGGGAGGGGCGCTCAGCCCCTTAGTGGGCTGATGTGCCCTCTCCCGTTGGCCCATAAGGCCCCCCAACGCTTGCCGAGGCCTCCGAAACCCCTTTTGGACACGCTGGTTATCACCTGGTACCCCCGGAACAATTCCGGACTCCAATAATCTTCGTCCAATATACCGATCTTCACCTCCGGACCATTCCGGAGCTCCTCGTTATGTCCGGGATCTCATCCGGGACTCCGAACAACCTTCGGTAACCACATACTATTTCCCATTACAACTCTAGCGTCACCGAACCTTAAGTGTGTAGACCCTACGAGTTCGGGAGCCATGCAGACATGACCGAGACATCTCTCCGGCCAATAACCAACAGCGGGATCTGGATACCCATGTTGGCTCCCACATGTTCAACGATGATCTCATCGGATGAACCACGATGTCAAGGATTCAAGCAATCCCGTATACAATTCCCTTTGTCAATTGGTATGTTACTTACCCAAGATTCGATCGTCGGTATCCCAATACCTCGTTCAATCTCGTTACCGGCAAGTCACTTTACTCGTTCCGTAATGCATGATCCCGTGACTAACTACTTAGTCAAATTGAGCTCATTATGATGATGCATTACCGAGTGGGCCAGAGATACCTCTCCGTCACACGGAGTGACAAATCCATCTTGATTCGTGCCAACCCAGACACTTTCGGAGATACCCGTAGTGCACCTTTATAGCCACCCGATTCGTTGTGACGTTTGGCACACCAAAGCATTCCTACGGTATCCGGGAGTTGCACAATCTCATGGTCTAAGGAAATGATACTTGACATTAGAAAAGCTTTTAGCAAGCGAACTACGATCTTGTGCTATGCTTAGGATTGGGTCTTGTCCATCACATCATTCTCCTAATGATGTGATCACATTATCAATGACATCCTATGTCCATGGTTAGAAACCATAACCATCTATTGATCAACGAGCTAGTCAACTGGAGGCTCACTAGGGACATGTTGTGGTCTATGTATTCACACATGTATTACGGTATCCAGTTAATACAATTATAGCATGAACAATAGACAATTATCATGAACAAGGAAATATAATAATAACCATTTTATTATTGCCTCTAGGGCATATTTCCAACAGTACGGACTCCAAGAAATAATATGGTGTCAGATGGATGTCGTGGTGGTGGCGTGTGCCGTACTCCTGGACGTGAATGCTTGTTCTGGCCCATGCCACCCTACTACTCCTACTACTTACTATATAGTACTAGTATCGAGGATTCGAGGTCTTTGATTACGTCTGTGAACACATTAACATATGGCTACAGTAAAAACACCCGCCCGACGTGCGAAGCATGTGAAGCTAGTACAAATAGTGTACTACTATTGTTGATTGGCCTCATCTGATAACCTGTTGCAATGCACGTACAATTATGTATTTGGAAAATATTTTTTTGCCTCCTCGCACCACTCACTCAGAGAAGCGAATGGAAAGCCATTCATAAATTTAGTAAGTTTATCATAGGCATATCATTTTATTACATACAACAGGCCATCAACCCACATCGAGAACGAGGATACATTATAAATACTAAATTTTTCATCACACAACAAATAACAAGCAATGAAATGAACTTCAACTCAACCATTCCTCGGCATTGGAAACGCTTGCTTTGAACCACAAGTGATTCTCTGGGATGGACCATCCATTGTCGATCTCGAGACCAACGCAGGACTGATCATCCAGGATGAAGCGGCCTACTATATCAGTACCAGGGTAGGGAACCACCCAAATGTCCGAGGTATAGACACAGTTGCTTCTCGTAAATGGTAGTAACGTTTGTGTCAACAGCAGTTGGATCGCCTTTCACCATCATTGGATAGTTTTGTCCAAGGAAGAGCGAGTTTTCTCCAAGACTATCAATTCTGTACCAGGGAGAAGGAGTTGGCGCTAGCACACTAGTATCCATCCCGAATACCATGCAACGGGTGTTGGAATAGGTCCGGAGAGTGCGACCATGGGAGACTACACCTGCTTCCTTAGTAGTAACATCATCAGTGGGCTGTATACACACAAGAAGAGGTGATCCATCGGAATTAGTTGCCAGGCGCCACAGAGTATATGGGTGCTGCTCGTCCTCATGCTCGTGATCATCACCATCGTCATCTCCCCCTTGGTTATAAAAATTTTCAAGTATAGGTGGTGGAATGTTCACAGGACCTTGGAAACACAAGAAGAAGGTTAATTAGTAAAGGGAAATTTGCTAACCCGCATGCATGTGGATGAAACAATTATAATTACGGTGGAAGACAAACGTACCAAAAGCATAAGGATTCCATGCAAAAAGCGATTACAGTGCAACCAGTGGTGGCAGCAAACACAAGGCCCTCATATTGAATTGCATCACAGTACTCATCCGTGTACATAAACTGATTTTTGAGCAATATCCATCCAGTCAAACCACGAAGGACGGCAACAAGCTTGTCGAAGATAGCAACAACTTCATAGTTGTTGTAATTCCAAGAGCGGTTGGGAACTCGACAAATTGCTATCTTCCATAGAAGACAGTCACCATGATCGTATTTGAACGTGCGTACAATACCGGTGTGCTCAACCTTTAGGCAGTCCGCTGAGATTTTTGGAAGTGGAACCCGGTCACGAGTGTACATATTCACAAGTTCCCACTCGCAGTTGGACCCAATGTAAACAACCCAATCTCCATTTGCGCCTGCCCAAGCCTTACCCTCAAGTGATGGCATCTTAACATCATACGTATCATTATCAAGCGGCATCAACTTGCACAAGGCGAGGCCTCCGTAAATCCCAGCGCCCGATCATCGTGGTCACGGCGAAGAAGATAGGGGAGATCAAACCGCTCCTTGACTCTTGGGTTCCTTGTAATGATGTTATTAGTTGAGTTGAGAATGGGCTTGAACGAACCTGCCATGCTAGCCGAGGTGATGACATCGCACCGATCAATGAGTTCCTCCACCACGTCATCTTTCAGATTGGGGAAAGAATAACGGGATCGTTTCCGGCTTGTTCCCTCCATGGAGAAGAAGATCGAACAATGGCAGAAGGAAGGGTGAAGGGCTGAAGGAAAATGGAGGAGGGAGAGGAAGAGCATGCGACAGCAGTTCCAAATCAAGAGGGAAAGGCGAAGATTCGGTGGACGGTTGCCAGTTTGCCACGGTTCACGAAGAGGCGCCCAGGCCTACACGTCCATCTGGAAATACTAGTAGAATAGGACTCGCATCGTCTCACTGATATGTTGGAACTAGACCACATGTCAACGAAACATGGTGTGTAATTTCTCGTGCAAAATGCGAGCTGGCCGTGTTGGCCCGAGGTGCCGCATTAGTTATTGACCTTTATTTTTTTAATGGCGTGCAATTTTGAAGCACGACTAACTGGTACTGTACGCAGAGAAAATATAAACTACTCTACAACTACTCCACCTCCAGTACTAGTAGTATAAAAAGAAGATATATAGGCTAGAGATTCAGCGCTTTCTTGCTAAGGGCTGCCCACTTGCTTCTCATACTATCACCCTCTCTCCGGATCTAAAAAGACGGCCTCTCTCTCCCTCCTCACTGGTGGTCACAGATCCGTCGGGGAAGAAAAGGACGTGCAGTGTTGACGCACTCGTCGTCGGCGAGCGAGGTCACTCACTGACGACAAGGCCGTCCTCTCAGACCTAGCGCCCGTGCGGGATGGCCTCCGTCCCCAAGCTCGCTGCCGTAGTGTGTGCGGAGGATGACGACCACGAGCGACGCCACTTCCCGCCGACCCTCAGGTATGCTACCTCTTTTCGAACCATACCCTTGTTCTGTTGCGCCATCTGCCACGTCGTTGCATGTGGATCTTTTTCCACTCCACCATCTTCCCAATTTGCTATCCTCTCTCTGCTGGCTGCCAAGGCGAAAACCATAATTTGCACTATTAAAAAAACCCTACTTCATGCAGACTAATCCATATGCGGGTTGAATAAGGAAAGGAAGGAGGCTGTATTGTCCAAGAGAGTAGGCATCGAACCCGCATCTAGGTTGAAAAGGGGAAATCAGTATCTAAGGAACGAGTCTCGTGTCTCTTGGTTGAAGAAGGGTAGAAAGGCATGACAACGCAATAGAGAATGACCAGGTCGATCGGTTTGTTGTCCTCACATAGGAAAAAGGTGGCTAAAGAGAACAAAATGGGACATAATCCACATATGCTGCCTGGATATTTGTTGCTCTGGGCAACCATACCTCCCTCACCACTCGTATGCGTGGAGGTACATCGTCTTGGTCGCCCACTATCGAATGGGCCTCCCATGCTCTTATTGCCACTTTTTTGCTGTTAGTATAACGCCAGCAGTCAAGTCAAGCAATGCTACTGCTAAAGTGATGCCACATTTAACTAATGCTACTCTCAGTCTAATGCCACCGATAAATTTAAGCAATGCCATTTAATGTCACTTGATTATTTTAGGGTTAGCTGTTGATTGTGGATGTATTAAAGATTTTTCAGCTAAGGCATTCTAATGTTGTTGCACAGCCAGTATACCAACGATGAAACTTGTTACTACCTTCAGATTTTTGCACTATTAATGTTTATATATTAAATACCTCACTTTCATGAGATAATTTAATTTTTTTGTACAGTGTCACCAAAATGCCAAGGCGCTAATGTCATTTTATTTTGGTTAAACTGCACAAAAAATTATGAAGACAAGAGGAAAGGTCAAGAGTGAGCACCTCCTCCTCCGGCTGTTCTCTTGATTTGTTCGATCAAGTTTTTATGTTTGATTGATTATCAAGATTGGGATAGCAATTTTTAAGGTCTCCCCGAGTTCGAAATGATATTTACCTTGGAGGTACATGGTTTGCAATTTTTTATACTGTCATTAGTTAATAATGCTAGTTACCTTCAGAATTTTGTATTTGGTTTAATGCTCATGCACAGCCAGTATACCAATGCTGAAACTTGTTACCTTTACACTTTGTATTGTTAATTCTTATAGAAATCTTCCAGTGCTAGAGTTTATTGAAATCTGTTCAGTAAAACCATTGTATTGTACCTTGTAATAAACTAACTATTCTACTGTTGCACTAGCCACTGGATTAGTGTATATTTGTAGTATTCGAATGGTGTTGCATTAGCGTATGGACATAAATAAAGTGTGGCAAGCTTTCCCAGATATGTGCTCAAGAAAACTACTACCTGTTTTTCTAAATACTAGACATTTGGGTACTTTAAATTGAACCATGAAAATGTCTTATATTAAGGAACAGAGGGTGTAGAGTTCACTCAAATTATTTCGGTAAAGCTAGTCACACCTTTGTTAAAATTAATGTTCATTATGTTATCGGAGGAGGTATGTATGTTTGTCTCTAATGCCTGTCGACTACATACCTAACATCATGATGTAATGTTAAGTCATTTCCTTTTGTACAGTGTCACTGAATTGTCAAGGCGATGATGGCATTTTATTTTAGTTGAGCTGCACAAAATATGCTTAAAAGAAGAGGAAAGGTCAGGAATGGTTCAATTTTTCAGAAAAAACTATGTATGCCTTCCTGACATCAGCCGTTGTTGCTTTATTTATTCCTTCAAACAGGTGGTTAGAAACAGTCTTGCTACCTTTTCCCATTAAGAAATTGGAATGCTTATATTTGTGAGTCTATGCTTCAACTAGTGCCACTTTTATAGTAATCACACTTTCAATATCTATGCAAACAGGGATGCTCGATTTTAGTGGAACTGCACAAAAAGTCCAACTGGTTCAACATTAGGAGCATGTTTTTTTTCAAACCTTTATATTGAATTGGTGGCACTATGAGCTGTTCATTACGAAGGTGCATGGTTTGCTACTATCTTGCTACTCTTTTTGTACTGTCACTACATAGTAATACTAGTGGTTTGCATGTGAATTTATTGGCAGGGTGAACCTACATTGGAGGTGCAGGACAAGATTCAATGATTGGATGCTCAATTTCGGTTGTATCGATTTCACCTCTTCCATCACTGCGAACATGGATATCATTTGTCTAATGAAGAATAGGCACTATATTTCTGCTCTGAACCAGCAAATCAATTTAGTATGAAATTGTTCAGGGCAAAACATAACTGTATCAGATTGTCCAGTGCAGAACATGACAGATGCTAAGCGGAAGAGACATGTTTAAACCGAAAATACATGGTGTGGTATATGTTTACTAGCTGCTTGATATTTGTGCGAGCAGAGATGTACGCCCGTTGCTATTGGCAAACAAACAAAGTGTCCGCAATTTTGGTTGAACTGCACAAGAGAATAGTATAGTCCTTGCATGTAGTGCCATTTGAAAATAGACACGAAAGATTGGATAGTTACTTCATGGAATTGCGAGAAAAGTAATCTTGTACTATTTATTGGCCAACACTAGGTGCTTCATTGCTTTGGTCTGATTATACAATGGGCATCATTTTGCCTAAGTTAAAGTTTGTATTCCGGAAATAGTCTCACGGTGTGATCGAGAGAAGACCAAATCATATTGCAGTGGATTTTCCTCCATCATGTGTGGTTCATTCTCATGGTTCCAGCTATTGGTGAAACCACTTACATTTGCAAGAGGAATTGTAGACTACACAAAAAAATTTGTCTTTCAGTCTGTACTGAATGTTGGCCAAAAGAAGCATCCATGTTAGTAGGAAGAACAGATGTTTTTTCTAGATCTTTGCTTTTGGAGCTACATATTTGTATATGATCTGTGAATCATTGAGATGCATTAACATGTTGATCTTATGTATGGGAATCGTACTAGATAGTTTTAGTTGCGACGCAAGATCCGAAGTGGCTGATCTTTGCTTTTGGAGCTACATATTTGTATATGATATGTGAATCATTGAGATTCATTAACATTTACTTATTTCTGTTTGCTCAGTGTTTACAAGTTACTGATCGATCACTAGCAAGCCTACTAATGCGCTCCTGGCAATTTTATTTGCGACGCAAGATCCGAAGTGGCAATTTTTTGAATAAAAATGCCTACCTCTGAAGAAACTGACAAGCTACACTATCCTACCTACTCGATCCTACACGGATAAATAGCGGATCACGCACGTACTACCTCCTTTCCGGTTTGCAGGGCTCAACTCAAGAAACGACCTACTCGACGCTACATGAATAAACAGCCGATCACGCACGTACTAGTACCTCTTTTCCGGTTTGCAGGGATTAATTCAAACCTCTCACCAACCAAGGTACTCCCTCCGTCCGGGTTTATTAGTCCTGTGAGCAAAGCAGCAAGACCAAGGTGGCAATAATTAATGGCATGCAGAAGTTTAAGCCTAATTAATGCCAGCGATTTAAGTGGCTGCATGCATGCCCTCATTGCGACTTCGTTGCATCTTTGCTCGCGTACTAGCTGCGAGCGATTCTGAGTGCCTGCATGCAGCCGGCCGTAATTAAGGCAGCTAACTGATGCGAAAAGAGATGCGCTTTAATTGTTGTGGGATTTTTAAATCCATGGAATCATTATTGACAAGGAGGGAGATGATTCGAGTGCACTCGTTTGACGGCCATGCCAGCGTGCGACCCAGACGGGACGGGACAGCATAGTCATAATTTCAGTTTCTCTAGTTTTCCACAGCAAGCTGGGGCGCTAAGCCATTATGCATTGAATTCCAATGACCGTCGTGCTACCTTCCGCCTATAAGTATTGTTTCCCGGCCTTCTCCGATGGCATCGTGACCCACCTCACCATATCCTCGTAATCCCCCACCGGCCCGACGTTGCTCGCCAAGTCCGCCATGCCCCCGCCCGTCTGCGGTAGGTGACGCCGGAGGTGGACACCGCCGGAACTAGTGTTCGGTTTTTCACCGGAAGGCAGACGGAGGGAGGAGGCATTCTATCTATCTTTAGATGGCAATGCGGAGATCGAGGAGTTGTTGGAGCGTGACCACCTGGCGGAGGAGCAGGAGTTGTTGGAGCATGACCGCCTGGCGGTGGAGCGGCGTATCGCTAATTTGCGCCGCCAGCAGGACATGGAGCAATAGCGCACCGACGCTCTGAGTCACAAGCAGAGCTCCCGCAACTGGGCCGACTACGTGGAGTTCGGCGCCCGGACGCTGATTTTTACTACCAGCTCGTCAAGTGGGTTTCCCGCTTGGAAGCCGAAGCTTCGGTGGACCACGTCGGCATGGAAAGGGCCAACGCGTGTGAGCAATGCGCCCTATCGCACCTCTTGCAAGTCCGAGGCGAGGCGCGGGACGCCGGTGCCGGCGTTTAGCGTGTACCACAGATGGCGGCCTGCATCGTCTAGTTAGCTAAGAGTAAGTTAGTACTTGTACGCTACTAGAGTATTAGTGGGAGTAGATAGTTAACTTGGCTATGATGGTTGTCAACGTGGAAGTTCGATTACTCTATATGTGGATCGGACACATTACTTTGCTCACGAATGTTGAACTTTCCGTTTGAGCGTATGGAATGGGCTGTTATTTTTTAAATCGTTGTATTTGTCCTCCACGGGTTTAGAGGTGACTTGTGGGCCTACCAAGTTGACGCGTACACAATCGGAGATGATTATGCGTGGAGAGGATGACATGCGAGGACGCGCCAAGGTCATGGCGAGACGCAAGCAAGTGCCTCCTTATTTCAAGCAAATAAAAAAATGGCTCCTTCTAGTGGATTTCGACATCTGGGTCCCATGCCATTGTCAGCGTAGTCAATAAGCGAGAGAATTACTGTGGCGGTGACACGAGGACCCACAGCTCGCCCGATTATTTTTTGGTTAATTTGATAAATGCCACTCCAAATGTGGTCTTTCTGAGAAATGCCACTGCAATTTCCAAAGTTTGAAAAATGCCATTTCATGCCATTTCTAGTGGCATTTTTCGAAGTCTGGAGTGGCGTTATTCAAAGTTTGCAAACTTCGATGGTGTTTTTCAAATTTTGCAAAATTGCGTTGGCATTTTCAAAGTTTGGAAATTGCGATGGCATTTTTATGAATCTCCATAATTGGAGTGGCATTTATCTAATTTGTTTTTGAGGCAGGCGAGGTGTTAAGCGGGCTATCACGGGACACTCGGCTGTCTAGACAGCCTTTTCTTTTATGTTTACCACAGACCAGCCCAAGAGTTCTTTTTCTTTACGAAAATGGCTAGCCCGACTTTTTACGATTTGTCAAGTAAGTCGCTTTATCGAGCTGTTGGGCTGCAAATCTTTCAAGACGAGGAGAGCTTCATTCGGCTGGCCGAGAAAATGGCCTATCAGTAAAGAGAAATGGGTTGTACATTTTTAAAGCTATTTTTTAAAAAAATAATACATTTTCTTAATTAATTTTCATAAATATTACGCTGGATAAAAAAATTCAAAAATAATACACCGTCGGCCCACTGCAGGCCGACTGGGCCTAGTCGGCCCACAGCAGGCCGATTGGATTCCAGTCGGCCTACAGCTAGCCGACTGGCCCTTGTCGGCCAACTGTGGGCTGACTGCGTCCTGTCGGCCCAATGTGGGCCGACTGGAGCTAATTGGTTCGCTGTGGGCTAATAGTTTTTGCAAAAAAAGTAGGCATAAAAAATATATGTTTAAAAAAATGTTAATCATGTAATTAAAAATACAAAAAATGTACAATATATATGCAAAAAAGTTGACATAAAAAATATGTTTTGAAAAGTGTTAAGCATGTATTTAAAAATTGTTAAATGTGTGTATAAAAAATGTTCCTTATTTATACAAAAAATATAGAATGTGTATGGAAAAAAGTTGACACCAAAAATTATGTTTGAAAAGTTGACATTTTTTGAAATACATGATTAAAAATTGTTAAATGTGTGTATAAAATGTTCCTTATCTATAAAAAAAATATAGAATGTGTATGAAAAAAAGTTGACACCAAAAAAATATGTTTGAAAAAAAATGTTCCAGTTCCATACAAAAAGAGCAACCAATCATACTTAGGTCTGTGATGCCCCCATACCGGATCCGGAGCTGGAACATTTTTTATACACGTTTAACCTTTCATTTCTTTACATGAAACATTTTTGTGTACTCGTTAAACATTTTTTCAAATACATGATTAACATTTTTTTTTCAAACATTTTTTTTGTTGTCAACTTTTTTTCATACACATTCTATATTTTTTGTATAGATAAGGAACATTTTTTCAAATACATGATTAACATTTTTTCAAACATATTTTTTTGGTGTCAACTTTTTTTCATACACATTCTATATTTTTTTATAGATAAGGAACATTTTTATACACACATTTAACATTTTTTAAATACATGATTTTTACTTTTGAAGACATATTTTTTAGTCAACTTTTTTGCATATATATTGTACATTTTTTGTATACATCCGAAACGTTTTTTATACACATTTAACATTTTTTAATTACATGATTAACATTTTTAAAACATATATTTTTTAGGCCTACTTTTTTTGCAAAAACAATTAGCCCACAGCGAGCCAATTAGCTCCAGTCGGCCGACGGTGGGCCGACAGGACCCAATCAGCCCACAGTGGGCCGACAGAGGCCAGTCGGCCAGCTGTAGGCCGACTGGAATCCAATCGGCCTGCTGTGGGCCGACTAGGCCGACGGTGTATTATTTTTGAAAAAATTTTACCCAGCATAATATTTATGAAAAGTAATAAAAAATGTATTATTTTTTAAAAAAATAGCATTTTTAAAACACATCAAACCGGCAATCAGTTTCAAATATCTTTTTTTCATTTCAAGATTTTAAATTGCATTGATTTTTATGCGTGGACAATTTATTGGATTTTATATTGATATACATTTATTTTTAAGATCAGTCTGAATGTGACTCAAAATTTTGGGATTAAAAACAGTTCAGACCGCACCGACATATGCAAAATTTTGTATAATTTTTTAACCATGGCCACAATATGGGCTGTAATGCTAACAAAAAGAATATAGGCTCCAAAAAAACCGTAAGAATTAGCAAATGGGTTGTAAATTATTTGAAATAATGGCAGATGGCCTATATGTTGTTTTCCACAGATTTGAGGCTTTCCTAAAAAAAGGTTGACGCACAAGCAGTGACTGTTGGAAGTCCATCCAACGGTCGTCGTGCTTCTTCAATCTGCTCTTCCTGCTCCAGCCGCTCAAACAAGCGCCAGTGAGGACTGCTCGCCTCCTCCTCATGGCCATTTGTCTTTGCCTTGTGAGCCTCACCGCCCGCGTACTCCCATTGCTGGCCTAGCGATCCCTCTACTCACCCACACCTGCTGTTATTCTCCGGCAACGGCAGACAAACCAGTAAACCCTCGTACAGTCGTACTCCCCTCCGCATAGGAAACAACTGTCGAGTCTTCCCTGGCTCCGTGTCATTCCCTTCCTAGGCCTCGTCGTCGTCCACCGCCCTGGTGCTCTCGGCGTGGCGTGGTCAACGTGGTCAACGAACGACATGCACCTGAAGTGGACTGTACATGGAGAGGCTGACAGCTGGGTCCACAGCCGCACGCAAGGAAATGCCTCCTTATTACGTGCAAAATAATGATTCCTCCACCTGACATCTGGGACCCACCAAAAGAGCCGTTGTATTTCGCGAAAAAAAACGTTACCGCCGCTGACAGCTCGAACCCACCAGCTATATCTTCGCACGCAAGGAAGTGCCTCCTTATTACGCACAAAAAAGAATACTCCCCATGCTAGCTGGGACCGAGTATAGTGGGCCTACTAAGTTGACGGGGACGGAGGGCTGTGTCTGAAGGAAATATGCCCTAGAGGCAATAATAAAGTTATTATTTATTTCCTTATTTCATGATAAATGTTTATTATTCATGCTAGATTGTATTAACCGGAAACATAATACATGTGTGAATACATAGACAAACAGAATGTCACTAGTATGCCTCTACTAGACTAGCTTGTTAATCAAAGATGGTTAAGTTTCCTAACCATAGACAAAGGAGTTGTCATTTGATTAACAAGGTCACATCATTAGTTGAATGATCTGATTGACATGACCCATTCCATTAGCTTAGCACCCGATCGTTTAGTATGTTGCTAATGCTTTTATCCATGACTTATACATGTTCCTATGACTATGAGATTATGCAACTCCGTTTACGGAGGAACACTTTGGTACTACCAAGCGTCAGCGTGGCGGGTGATTATAAAGGAGTACTACGGTGTCTCCAAAGGCGGATGTTGGGTTGGCGTATTTCGAGATTAGGATTTGTCACTCCGATTGTCGGAGAGGTATCTCTGGGCCCTCTCGGTAATGCACATCACTTAAGCCTTGCAAGCATTTCAACTAATGAGTTAGTTGTGAGATGATGTATTACGGAGCGAGTAAAGAGACTTGCCGTGCGAGATTGAACTAGGTATTGGATACCTCGATCGAATCTCGGGCAAGTAACATACCGATGACAAAGGAACAACGTATGTTGTTATGCGGTCGACCGATAAAGATCTTCGTAGAATATGTAGGAGCCAATATGGGCATCGAGGTCCGCTATTGGTTATTGATCGGAGGCGTGTCTCGGTCATGTCTACATAGTTCTCGAACTGTAGGGTCCATGACGCTTAACGTTTAGTTGCGATATAGTATTATATGAGTTATGCATGTTGGTAACGAATGTTGTTGAGTCCGGATGAGATCATGGACATGACGAGGAACTCGGAATGGTCCGGATATAAAGTTTGATATATGGGATAATAGTGTTTGATCTCGGAAGGGTTCGAATTCACGGAAGGGGTTCGGATGTTTCGAAATGTTTGGGTATGAGAACCGTTATTTGGGCCTAAAGGAAAGCCCACAGGGGTTTTGGAAGGTGCAAAGGAAGTTTTGCGAGTCGAGGGGCGACGCGAGGTCCTGGCGTGTGGGTCGAGAGCAGGAACCTGGCGTCCTCGCCCCGAGTACGAGAAGGACTCTTGTCTTTCGGGTGAAACCGACTTTGTGGAGGCTTTTACTCCAAGTTTCGACCCCAAGGCTCAACATATAAATAGAGGGGTAGGGCTAGCACCAAAGACACATCAAGAAACACCAAGCCGTGTGCCGGCAACCCCGTCCCCTCTAGTTTATCCTCCGTCATAGTTTCCGTAGTGCTTAGGCGAAGCCCTGCGGAGAGTGTTCTTCACCAACACCGTCACCACGCCGTCGTGCTACCGGAACTCATCTACTACTTCGCATGTCTTCTTTGGATCGAGAAGGCGAGGGCGTCATCGACTGAGCGTGTGCAGAACTTCGGAGGTGCCGTGCGTTCGGTACTTGGATCGGTCGGATCGTGAAGACGCGTCGACTACATCAACGCGTTGATAAGCGCTTCGCTTAGCGATCTTGAAGGGTATGAAGATACACTCCCTTCTCGTTGCTATACATCACCATGATCTTGCGTGTGCGTAGGAAATTTTTGAAATTATTGCGTTCCCCAGCGGTGGCATCGAGCCTAGGTTTTATGGTTTGATGTTATATGCGAGTAGAACACAAGTGAGTTGTGGGCGATATAAGTCATCTTGCCTACCAGCATGTCATACTTTGGTTCAGCGGTATTGTGAGATGAAGCGGCCGGACCGACATTACTGCGACGCTTACGCGAGACTGGTTTCACCGTTCGAGCACTCGTGCTTAAAGGTGGCTGGCGGGTGTCTGTCTCTCTCACTTTAGTTGAACCGAGTGTGGCTCGCCGGTCCTTGTGAAGGTTAAAGCGGAGTCTATTTGACAAACTATCGTTGTGGTTTTGATGCGTAGGTAAACGGTTCTTGCTAAGCCCGTAGCAGCCACGTAAAATTTGCAACAACAAAGTAGAGGGCGTCTAACTTGTTTTTGCGGGGCATGTTGTGATGTGATATGGCCAAGGCATGATGCTATATTTTATTGTATGAGATGATCATGTTTTGTAACGAAGTTATCGGCAATGGCAGGAGCCATATGGTTGTCGCTTTATTGTATGAAATGCAAGCATACTGTAATTGCTTTACTTTATCACTAAGCGGTAGCGATAGTCGTAGAAGCAATAGATGGCATAAGCGACAAGCGATGCTACGATGGAGATCAAGGTGTCGCGCGGTGGCGATGGTGATCATGATGGTGCTTGGAGATGGAATCACAAGCACAAGAAGATGATGGCCATATCATATCACTTATATTGATTGCATGTGATGTTTATCCTTTATGCATCTTATCTTGCTTTGATTGACGGTAGCATTTTAAGATGATCTCTCACTAAAATTATCAAGTAGTGTTCTCCCGAGTATGCACCGTTGCCAAAGTTAAATCGTGCCCGGACACCACGTGATGATCGGGTGTGATAAGCTCTCGTCCATCTACAGCGGGTGCAAGCCAGTTTTGCACACGCAGAATACTCGAGTTATACTTGCGAGCCTAGCATATGCGAGATATGGCCTCGGAACACGGAGACCGAAAGGTCGGCGTGAATCATATAGTAGATATGATCAACATAAGATGTTCACCATTGAAAACTACTCCATCTCACGTGATGATCGGTTATGGTTTAGTTGATTTGGATCACGTGATCACTTAGATGACTAGAGATGTCGTCTAAGTGGGAGTTCTTAAGCAATATGATTAATTGAACTTAAATTTATCATGAACTTAGTACTGATAGTATCTTGCTTATCTATGTTTGTTTGTAGATAGATGGCTCGTCTTTGTTGTTCCGTTGAATTTTAATGCGTTCCTTGAGAAAGCAAAGTTGAAAGATGATGGTAGCAATTACGGATTGGGTCCGTAACTCGAGGATTATCCTCATTCTGCCTGAAGAGTTACGTCTGGATGCACCGCTGGGTGCGAACCTTCTTCTTGATGCAACTAACGGCGTTAGAACGTCTGGCGAGCAAAGGCGATGACTACTCTATAGTTCGATTGTGCCATGCTACGGCTTAGAACGGGTCTTCAACGGCGTTTTGAGCGTCATGGAGCATATGAGATGTTCCAGGAGTTGAAGTTAATATTCCAACAGAATGCCCGGATTGAGAGATATGAAGTCTCCAATAAGTTCTATAGCTGCAAGATGGAAGAGAATGGGTCTGTCAGTGAGCACACACTCAGAATGTCTGGGTATTACAATCACTTGAGTCAAGCGGGAGTTAATCTTCCGGATGATTGTGTCATTGATGTAATTCTTCAATCACGCCACCAAGCTACAAAGGCTTCGTGATGAACTATAATATGCAAGGGTTAGTAAAGACTATGCCCGAGCTCTTCGCAATGCTAAAGGCTGCGGAGGTAGAAATCAGAAGGAGCATCAAGTGTTGATGGTCGATAAGACCACTAGTTTCAAGAAGAAAGGCAAAGGGAAGAACAAGGGAACTTCAAGAAGAACAGCAAGCAAGTTTCTTTGCTAAGGAGAAGAAACCCAAGTCTGGACCAAAACCTGGCCGAGTGCTTCTACCGCAAGCGGTCGTCCTTTGAAGCGGAACCGCCCCAAGTATTTGGCGGATAAGAAGGATGGCAAAGTGAACAAAGGTATATGTGATATACATGTTATTGATGTGTACCTTAGTAGAGCTCATGAGCTTTTGGGTATTTGATCTTGGTTACATTGCTAATATTTGCAACTCAAAGCGGGACTACGGATTAAGCAAACACCGGCAAAGGGCGAGGTGACGATGCGGCGTGGGAAATGGTTCCAAAGTCGATGTGATCGCGGTCGGCACGCTACCTCTACATCTACCTTGAGGATTAGTTTTAGACCTAAATAATTGTTATTTGGTGCGGCGTTGAGCATGAACATTATATTTGGATCTTGTTTGATGCGAAGCGGTTATTCATTTAAATCGAGAGAATAATGGTTGTTCTATTTATATGAGTAATATCTTTTATGGTCATGCACCCTTGAAGAGTGGTCTATTTTAATGAATCTCGATAGTAGTGATACACATATTCATAATGTTGAAACCAAAAGATGCAGAGTTGATAATGATAGTGCAACTTATTTGTGGCACTGCCGTTTAGGTCATATCGGTATAAAACGCATGAAGAAACTCCATAGTGATGGACTTTTGGAGTCACTTGATTATGAATCACTTGGCACTTGCGAACCGTGCCTCATGGGCAAGATGACTAAAACCCCGTTCTCCGGTACTATGGAGAGAGCAACAGATTTGTTGGAAATCATACATACTGAGATGTATGTGGTCCGATGAATGTTGAGGCTCGTGGCGGATATCGTTATTTTCTCACCTTCACAGATGATTTAAGCGAGATATGGGTATATCTACTTAATGAAACACAAGTCTGAAACATTTGAAAAGTTCAAAGAATTTGAGTGAAGTTGAAAATCATCCTAATAAGAAAATAAAACTTCTACGATCGATCGTGGAGGAGAATATTTGAGTTCTGAGTTTGGTCTACATTTGAAACAATGCGGAATAGTTTAGCAACTCCGCCACCGGAACACCACAGCGTAATGGTGTGTCGAGCGTCATGTCGCACTTTACTAGATATGGTGCGATCTATGATGTCTCTTACAGATTTACCGCTATCGTTTTGGGGTTATGCTCTTGAGGCGGCCGCATTCACCTGAATAGAACACCGTCAAAATCCGTTGAGGCGACACCTTATGAACTATGGTTTAGCAAGAAACCAAAGTTGTCATTTCTTAAAGTTTGGGGATGCGATGCTTATGTGAAAAAGCTTCAACTGATAAGCTCGAACCCAAATCGAATGTGTCTTCATAGGATACCCAAAGGAGACAGTTGGGTACACCTTCTATCACAGATCCGAAGGCAAGACATTTGTTGCTAAGAATGGATCCTTTCTAGAGAAGGAGTTTCTCTCGAAAGAAGTGAGTGGGAGGAAAGTAGAACTTGATGAGGTAAGCTGTACCTTCTCCCTTATTGAGAGTAGTTTATCACGAAACCGGTTTCTGCGACATCTACACCAAATAGTGAGGAAGTTGATGATGTTGATCATGAAACTTGAGATCAAGTTACTCTGAGAACCTCGTAGATCAACGAGTAAGATCCGCACTGAGTGGTGCGGTAATCCTGTTCGGAAGTCATGCTACTAGATCATGATGAACCTACGAACTATGAAGAAGCGATGGTGAGCCCAGATTCCATAAAATGGCTTGAGGCCATGAAATCGAGATGGGATCCATGTATGAAAACAAAGTATGGACTTTGGTTGACTTGCCGAGGGTCGGCAAGCAATAGAAAACAAGTGGATCTTCAAGAAGAAGACCGACGCCGGCGGTAATATTATTGTCTACAAAGCTCGACTTATGCAAAGGGTTTTCGACAAGTTCAAGGGATTGACTATGATGAGACCTTCTCACCCGAAGCGATGCTTAAGTCTGTCCGAATCATGTTAGCAATTACCGCATTTTATGATTATGAAATTTGGCAAATGGATGTAAAAACGCATTCTGAATGGATTTACGGAAGAAGAGTTGTATATGATGCAACCGAAGGTTTTATCGATCCAAAGGAGCTAACAAAGTGTGCAAGCTCCGGCGATCCATTTATGGACTGGTGCAAGCATCTCGGAGTTGGAATAAGCGCTTTGATAGTGTGATCAAAGCATTTGGGTTTATCTGAGACTTTTGGAGAAGCTTTGTATTTACAAGAAAGTGAGTGGGAGCTCAGTAGCATTTACGATATTATATGTAGATGACATATTACTAATCGGAAATGATATAGAATTCTGGATAGCATAAAGGGTACTTGAATAAGAGTTTTTCAATGAAGGACCTCGGTGAAGCTGCTTACATATTGGGCATCAAAATCTATAGAGATAGATCAAGACGCTTAATTGGACTTTCACAAAACACATACCTTGACAAAATTTTGAAGAAGTTCAAAATGGATCAAGCAAAGAAAGGGTTCTTGCACGTGTTACAAGGTGTGAAGTTGAGTAAGACTCAATGCCCGACCACCGCAGAAGATAGAGAGAAAATGAAAGATGTTCCTATGCTTCACCATAGGCTCTATCATGTATGCAATCTTGTGTACCAGACCTGATGTGTGCCTTGCTATAAGCTTAGCAGGAGGTACCAAAGTAATCCAGAGTGGATCTTTGGACAGCGGTCAAGAACATCTGAAGTACACGAAAAGGACTAAGGATATGTTTCTCGTATATGGAGGTGACAAAGAGCTCATAAATGGCAGTTACGTTGATGCAAGCTTTGACACTGGTCGGACGATTCTAAATCGCAAACCGGATCGTATTTACACTAAGCGGAGGAGCTGTCGGTTGGTGCAGTTCTAAACAAAGCATCGTGGCGGGATCTACATGTGAAGCGGAGTACATAGCAGACCGAAGCAGCTAATGAAGAGTGCGGATGAAGGAGTTCATATCCGATCTAGGTGTCATACCTAGTGCATCGGGTCCAATGAAAATCTTTTGTGACAATCTTTGGAGCAATTGCTTTAGCGAAGGAATCCAGATTTTACAAGAGAACCAAACACATCAAGAGGCGCTTCAATTCCATCAGGGACTTGGTCGGTGGGAGACATAGAGATTTGCAAGATACATACGGATCTGAATGTAGCGCACCGTTGACTAAGCCTCTTCCACGAGCAAAACATGATCAGCACCAAGACTCCATGGGTGTTAGAATCATTACTATGTAATCTAGATTATTGACTCTAGTGCAAGTGGGAGGCGAAGGAAATATGCCCTAGAGGCAATAATAAAGTTATTATTTATTTCCTTATTTCATGATAAATGTTTATTAGTCATGCTAGAATTGTATTAACCGGAAACATAATACATGTGTGAATACATAGACAAACAGAATGTCACTAGTATGCCTCTACTAGACTAGCTTGTTAATCAAAGATGGTTAAGTTTCCTAACCATAGACAAAGGAGTTGTCATTTGATTAACAAGGTCACATCATTAGTTGAATGATCTAATTGACATGACCCATTCCATTAGCTTAGCACCCGATCGTTTAGTATGTTGCTAATGCTTTTATCCATGACTTATACATGTTCCTATGACTATGAGATTATGCAACTCCCGTTTACCGGAGGAACACTTTGGGTACTACCAAGCGTCACAGCGAATCGGGTGATTATAAAGGAGTACTACAGGTGTCTCCAAAGGCGGATGTTGGGTTGGCGTATTTGAGATTAGGATTTGTCACTCCGATTGTCGGAGAGGTATCTCTGGGCCCTCTCGGTAATGCACATCACTTAAGCCTTGCAAGCATTTCAACTAATGAGTTAGTTGTGAGATGATGTATTACGGAACGAGTAAAGAGACTTGCCGTAGCGAGATTGAACTAGGTATTGGATACCGACGATCGAATCTCGGGCAAGTAACATACCGATGACAAAGAGAACAACGTATGTTGTTATGCGGTCGACCGATAAAGATCTTCGTAGAATATGTAGGAGCCAATATGGGCATCCAGGTCCCGCTATTGGTTATTGATCGGAGGCGTGTCTCGGTCATGTCTACATAGTTCTCGAACCCGTAGGGTCCGCACGCTTAACGTTTAGTTGGCGATATAGTATTATATGAGTTATGCATGTTGGTAACGAATGTTGTTCGAGTCCGGATGAGATCATGGACATGACGAGGAACTCGGAATGGTCCGGAGATAAAGTTTGATATATGGGATAATAGTGTTTGATCTCGGAAGGGTTCGAATTCACGGAAGGGGTTCGGATGTTTCCGAAATGTTTGGAGTGCGAGAACACGTTATTTGGGCCTAAAGGGAAAGCCCACAGGGGTTTTGGAAGGCGCAAAAGGAAGTTTTATGAGTCGGGGCCGACGCCAGGTCCTGGCGTCGGGTCAGACGCCGAACCTGGCGTCTCGCCCCGAGTCCGAGAAGGACTCTTGCCTTCGGGTGAAACCGACTTTGTGGAGGCTTTTACTCCAAGTTTCGACCCCAAGGCTCAACATATAAATAGAGGGTAGGGCTAGCACCAAAGACACATCAAGAAACACCAAGCCGTGTGCCGCAACCCCGTCCCCTCTAGTTTATCCTCCGTCATAGTTTCCGTAGTGCTTAGGCGAAGCCTGCGGAGATTGTTCTTCACCAACACCGCCACCACGCCGTCGTGCTGCGGAACTCATCTACTACTACTGTCTTCTTTGGATCGAGAAGGCGAGGGCGTCATCGAGCTGAGCGTGTGCGAGAACTTCGGAGGTGCCGTGCGTTCGGTACTTGGATCGGTCGGATCGTGAAGGCGTCGACTACATCAACCGCGTTGATAAGCGCTTCGCTTAGCGATCTTCAAGGGTATGAAGATACACTCCCTTCTCGTTGCTATACATCACCATGATCTTGCGTGTGCGTAGGAAAATTTTTGAAATTACTGCGTTCCCCAACATTGTCAACTTAGTCAATATGCACGATTCTAGCTCGACTGACCGTACGATGTCCATCCAACGGCCGTAGTGCTTCTTCAACCTCTGGTCTTCTTGCTCCAGCCGCCCAAAGCGGCGGTCGTGCCGCCGCTGCTCCGCCTCCGTGGCGGCGGGTCTTTGCCGCGGAGGCCTCACCGCCCCCATACTACTCCCACCGCTGGCCAGGCCATCCGTCCACTCGACTCACCCACACCCCTTGTTATTCTGCGGTGATGGCAGCGCAGCCGAACCAGTGAACCCTCGTACTCCTCTCCGCGTGGGCATCCACTACCGCGTCTTCCCCGGCTCCGCGTCATCCCCTTCCTAGGCCTCGCCGTCGTCCACCGCCGTGGTGCTCTCGGCGCGGCGTGGTAAATGTGGTCAACGACTAAATTCCATCGGAAGAGTACTGTACGTGGAGAGGCTGACAGCTGGGTGCACGGCAGCCGCAAGGAAGTGCCTCCTTATTACGCGGAAAAGAATTATTCCTCCACCTGACAGCAGGGACCCACCGAACGGGCCTCCAGTATTTCGCGAAAAAACGTTTCCCCCCTGACTGCTGGGACCCACCGGACAGGCCATCGTATTTCGTGAGAAAAACGTTTCCCCCTGACTGCTGGGACCCACCGGACGGACCACCGTATTTCACAAAAAAATGTTCCCCCGCTGTCAGCTCGGACCCACAGGAAACGCCTCCTTATTACGCAGAAAAAAATGAATACTCCCCCTGCTAGCTGGGACCCACCATGGTGGAGGCTGACTTGTGGGCCTACTAAGTTGACTAGGACGGGGGCCTTTGTCAACTTTAGTCAATATGAACGATTCTAGCTCCAATGACCGTACGATGTCCATCCAACGGCCGTAGTGCTTCTTCAACCTCTGGTCTTCTTGCTCCAGCCGCCCAAAGTAGCGCCGGTCGTGCCGCATGCTCCTGCCTCCCGTGGCCGGCTGTGATGCCGTGGAGGCCTCACCGCCTCCTACTACTCCCACCGCTGGCCTGGCCATCCCTCTACTCACCCACACCCCCTGTTATTCTGCAGCGACGACAGCCTCACACCGCAGCCAGACCAGTGGACCCTCTACTCCTCTCTGCGTGGGCATCCACTGCCGCGTCTTCCCCAGCTCCGCGTCATCCCCTTCCTAGGCCTCGCCGTCGTCCACCGCCCTGGTGCTCTCGGCGCGGCGTGGTCAACATGGTCAAGGAACGACTTCCATCGGACGTGGACTATATGTGGAGAGGCCGACAATTTGGGTACACGGCCATGACAAGGAAGTGCCTCCTTATTACGCGGAAAATAATGATACCTCCACCTGACAGCAGGGACCCACCAGACGGGCCACTGTATTTCACAAAAAAAACGTTTCCCCCTGACTACTGGGACCCACCAGCTACATCTTCGCACGGAAGGAAGTGCGTCCGGGAAAAAAACGATTTGCCCCCTGACTGCTGGGACCCACCAGCTACATCTTCGCACGCAAGGAAGTGCCTGATAGTCGGGACCCACCTGCTCAAAGCGTATGTAGCGTTGTCATTCTGGTCCCGAACATGTACATACATATATACTGGTTGATGTAGAGGTGCGCACGTGTCGTAGTAGAGGCGCGCACGTAGCATGTACACGTAGTACAGCGGCTAGTGTGCAAGAAAGAAAATATGGCCACGTATGTGTACATACGGGCGGGGTCTCGAACGCCTACTCGCGCATACGTACGGCCAGGGCGCGTGTACATGGCTGGGTCGGAACAAAGAAACAACGTCTTCGTCGTGTTCCTGGGGAGCCAACCGGCTGGGTCAGAATGAAATGCGTCGTCGTGTTCATCGGGAGGGCTTGGACAGAACAAGCGATGGAAATGAGGCCTGGCGTACCACAGAATGGAGGAAACGGCCTTGTGTTCGACCGGCCATGTTCGAAACAGGATCCTGTTCATCGGGAGGGGTCTGGCGTACCGCAAAACGGAGGAAACGGACCTCCTACGGTCGAAACGGGGTCTGTTAATCGGGAGGGTGTGGCGTACCGCAAAAGCGGACGAAAGCAGACTTGTGTTGGGCGCCACGGTCAAAGCGGGGTCCTATTCGCCGGGAGGGTGTGGCATACCGCAAAATGGGACTCCACGGATCTGTTCATCTCCACCGTCGACCTCCTCCGGCCTCCACAGGCTACCGTCGACCTCCTCCAGCCTCCACGGGCTCTGTTCATCTAGCCTCCACCGCGGCGCTTACTCCACCGACTCTTGTTCAACCACCCTCCACGGGCACCCCTCCACCGCCATCGTTCATCCAGCCCTCCACGGGGTCGTCCTATTCATCCAGCCCTCCACGGGGTCCTATTCATCCAGCCCCAACCGGCTCGATTGAGGCAACGCCACGGGGTCCTGTTCATCCACCCCCACCGCTCATTGTTCATCCAAACGCCCTCCCCTCCCCGCAAGCGCTCACTATTCATCCAAAGAGGCATCTATCGGCTTGATTAACAGCGAGAGCGAAGAATCGCTCGATCGGGTTCGATTAACACCATCGATCGATCGCTTCGGGTTCGAGAACGCGTAACTGCGGTCTGCAATCGCTCGGTTCAGTTAGAGCCCAATGCCTCGCTCAGGTTCTGTCGTGGAATTGTCACGTCAGATGTCCTCGTGAAAGGACTTAGTTGTGGAGCCATCGCAACTAGGAAGCTTGAAGGGGTTAAATCGGGACAAAGGACACGAGAGAGTTTATACTGGTTCGGCCCCTTACGGTGAAGGTAAGGCCTACGTCTAGTTGGGTTGGTATTGATGTTTCGATGACCAGGAAGCGAGATACGCTATGCCCGGCTCTCGATGAGTTGTTTCTTGCCCTAAGCCGCCAGCAGATCGTCCCCTTATATACACGAGTTGACGCCCTGCGGCTTATAGAGTCCCGGCCGGCTTATACACAGTGTCCGGCTCGGTGACTAGTTAAATCTACCTTATGTTACAATTCATGCCATCATGGTGGTTTACTACAATGGGCCTTAAGCCGCCTGTGGGCCTTAAGCCCTTTATTGAATCGTCATCCTTATGCTTGGTCTTGGGCTTCCTCTGATGAGTCTTCTTTGTGTAACCCGGCCCCTCCTGGGTGGCTTACACAAATAGTCATATCCCCAACATTAGGCCCCAGATTGATTTGAACCTGTTCATATCAATCTTAAAAATATATTTAAAGAATAAATCTTTAGTCTTCTGACTATACAAAGGGTTTTCTTCAACCCGCCATGACGTCATCTTCTGGATCCGTCTTAACCCGGCGTGACATCATCCTTTCCTTAATTCATTTTTTATTCCATCGTATCCTTCAACGGATCTCAGCTTTTATTGAGTGTTCCGAAAATCGAGGCGTCGGGGCCGCTGGATAGTAATTCTTATCTCCTCGTTTCCCACGCAGTCTTAGTTATCCTCTCCCTATAAATAGCCGCGACTTAGGTCTTTCATTTTCCTCCTTCCAGTCGTCTTCTTCCTCTCCTCTCTGCCACTCGAGCTCCACCGCCGCCGCCGTCGAACCCCTCACCTTCATCGACTCAGGCCGCTGCATCACCCTGACTCTGACCAGAAATCGACAGCGAACCTCCACAGGTCGTGCGCATCTATGAGTTCCTCTCCTTCCCTTTCTGTAGATCTGCATTGGAACCCTGTTGAGTTCGTCGGCGTTCATCACTGCCCTATGCAAACCGTTGCTAGTTTGTACCTCCAATGCCCTGTTTAGATCGAAAAAACTATGTAGAACTGCGGCGGTAAGTGTTTGTGTTGATTTTGCATAGAAACCGATCTCATTTCCCTTGTTTGCAAACCCTCTTCGAGTGCATGAACTTCTCTGCCCTGTTTTTAGGTCTAGAAATTTTTCCTTTTAGAGCAATAATTTGATCCAGAATAATAGCTGTCGTCTGTCAAACTTGTTTCTATCACCCGGAAAGCTTCTTATGGTAAATGCCCTTAAACACAACTGTCCAGGTGTCCGGTTTAAATAAGTGATACTGAGCTGTAAGCCTTGCCTTCTTCTCATGACTTTAAGAATTTTGAATCACTCTTGATGTTTGTAGCGGCTTAAATATTGTTGCACAATCACCCTTATATCATTAGGCCCCTTTCTTAAGCCGCCACTTTAAGTAATTCAGATATTTCCCCCGGGTTAAAGTTGAACCGGAACTTTCTTATTTTGTCGTAGGACAACTATTGTCATGCCTCCTAAGGCAGCCAAAGCCCCTGTGACTTGCAATTGGGTTCCGTCCACAGTGACCAAAAGCAAACTTGCCGAGTTCGTGAAGTCTGGCCATCTGCCAAAGAAGGAGGTCATGTCTTATCATGCCCCTAACCCGTCTGAGGAGATACCTCAACCCAAAGATGGGGAGGTAATAGTTTTCACGGATCACATGAACCGGGGATTTGCCCCTCCCGGCCCAAAATTCTTCAGGGAAGTTCTGAATTTCTTTGACCTTAGACCTCAAGACATTGCACCCAAGTCCGTGTCAAATCTTTGCAATTTTCAAGTCTTCTGCGAGGTGTACCTGGGAGAGGAGCCAAGTCTATTTTTATTCAGAGAACTTTTTTACTTGAACCGGCAGAATGAACGTGCCAACGGGCCTAGCCTTGAACTTGGCGGCATCTCAATCCAGCGGGGGAGAGATTGCCTTTTCCATATCTTTGAAGCGCCAAGTCACCCGAAAGATTGGAACCAGACGTGGTTCTACTGTCAAGACACGTCACCGGCTGATGAGAGTCCTCTGCCTGGCTTTCGCGCCCTACGCCTTGAATCCAACCATCAGCTAGCGGATAAATTGACTGCTGTTGAGCGCCTGCCTCTCAACCCCTCCATTAAGAAGATTAAAGCTCTTTTAGGCAATGGGTTAAATGGCATTGATTTGGTCCGGGTCTGGGTCACCTGGCGGATACTACCATTAAGCCGCCGCTCCGGCTTAATGTGTACTTACACAGGCGAGAAGGATGACGCAATGCGTCATAGTCCTGATGACTCACCAGATGATGTGGTAGATGCTACAGTCTAGTCGCTGTTGAAGGAGGGCACTGTAACTAGTAATGCCTTCGGCTTACTTCCCTTCTGCAAGAAAAACCCGGCCCCTGCGGTAATTTACCAATCTCCATAAGCACTCTTTAACATGTTATACCTTCTTGTACTTATGATTCCTGATCTTTTTCCACAGGCCGGTGACAATTTCTGGAAGGTCAAATATGACCATGAGGCTGCCAAACAAGCCAGGGCAGCCAAGAAAACCGAAAGGAAAGCCGCCAGGACGGGCACCTCTAAGAAGAAGAAACCCAGCGCCTCCGATATGCTTAAATTGGATGACTCTTCGTCAGATGAGGAAGAGGTAATATTTTGATTTTCTTTAACTCCTTTGTCATTATTTTACTGACATTTTATCCTTTCAGGAGGATATAGGGAACAGTCAAGCAATTGACGAAGAGGTAACTATAATCTCCTCCCACTCAGAGCCTTTGCCAACGCAAATAATCTGAAGGGTGGCCCGGAAAGTAAGATTTTCACATCCTCTAGTTTACCAAGACCCTCAATTTCTTTTGAAGCAACAACAGCTTGAAAACCGGCGGCAGACTCGGGCCAACCAAGACGCAGAACTCTCCTCCGGCTTACCCGATGCAACCAGGAAGCGTCGGACCGAGGTTATCTCCGATTTACGTTCTCTTTTACCTTTGGCGGGTTTGATTCGCCAACCTCTCAATTCATCTGACTCCAATTATTAGGATACCTCTCCTTCTTCTGACGAGTCGATGCAATCAAACATGCCGGCTTTTAAAACAGCTCCCGGGTAATGTAACCTTTCTTACTTTAAGTTTTTCCATACTTATACTTTGATATTCATCCTTCCACTTTGATTGACAGCCTGCAAGTGAAGCCCAGCAAGAGGGCAAAGAAGAATAAGCCGTCCCGAGACCCAGTGGTCATCGAACCGGAGCTTGACTCATCCGTCCGTGACAGCTCCACTCATCAGCCACCGCTTGAACCGGCTTCTGATATTCCAATGCCAACCTCTGACCCGCCTGCAGAAGACGTTATCCACAACTCTGATAACCCAGAAAGCCCTAGCCCGGTCAAGACGACTAACCCGGAGGTTGAAATTCTGAAAAGTCAATATGTTGAACCGGGCCGGCCTACTGCTCTTGCCCAATGCACTGCCAAGGAGGAGTTTGCCCAACGTCGGAAAGCCAAACAGGACATCACTGATTATACTCATCTAAGCATTGGTGATATAGTCTCGGGTTATCTAAACCAAGTACACAATAGTCGTGACCTGGAAATTGACATGGTGAAGCAAATACAGCACAAATCTGAGGTATGCTTTTTTCCTGAACCTTACTTACTGTACCAGCCCCCAAGTCTATTGCTTATGAATGAATATACTGTAGACTTATAAATATACTTACTGTTAGGTTGTCTGGTTTAAAGTGAATGCATTTAACCCGGTGATAGCATGAGACTTTGAATTTGTGTTACACATTAGCCCCCAAGTGTCAAGTATCTTTACTTGTAAAGTGCTTGAGACTTAACATGTATAACTCAGTAGGATAGGTTAGAAATTCCTTAAGCATACATTAGCCCCCAAGTGTCAAGTATCTTTACTTGTAAAGTGTTTGGGACTTGAGTGTTACCTTATCATGATTCTTACACTGGCGATGTCATCAGCCACCATAAGTCAATTTGAGTCGGAGATTGCTGATCTGAAGAGCCGCTAAAGACCCAAGAGCTTGAAACTCAGAAAGCCAACTCCAAGTTTGAATTCAGTGTCTCTGAACAAGAGAAGCTGAAGAACAATTTTGAGTTAGAAAAGAAGATTTGGGCTGATGAAAGGGCTTCACTTGGTGACCGGGCGAGGCGCGAAGCATCTCTTCTGAGGCAACAACCGAATCTGTCAGGCTTAAAACGGCAGATATCCCAAATGGTCTCAGCCATCTTCGGTAAGTCACTCTGGAAAACCTTCAATATTGTAATCTTCCAAGGATTATTGTAATAGTTATCTCCGGCTTATTGTTATGCCCATGAACATACAGGCCCCAGGAGTACCAACCTGAAGCAAAATATGTTGATGAAGCTTAAGGCGGTTTACACCTTGGTGGAGCAGCTGTACTCCAGGTCACAACGTGCTTTAGCCATTGTGGCCTTATCAAATACCACTCATCGCCTCCTACAAGATGTGTTGAGGCATCTCTCAGTGCTACCTCAACGAATTCAGGATTTAAGGCGGGCATCTGCGAGAGCCGGAGCCGTGGCCGCATTAAGCTGGGCAAGGGCATGGGTACCAGAACTTGACTTGGCTGATCTCTCTCTTGGATATCCAAGCCTGAAGGAGGACGGCACTGCTTTTGACGACCAAGACTTCACTGCATGTGTCAAAGTCGTACGTCCCCTGGCGACTCGCATTGGGAATGATACTGATCTTACTAAGTATTTGTCGGGCTATGATAGCGAGAACCGGAGAATCCCAAACGTCCCATACGACCAAGTCAGCCTGATCCCTCCAACGCGTAAGCATACCTTTGCCCCTGAAGTGGACCCGGCCGGTTTAATAGATGATGAGGCTGATTTTGAAGCCTTGAGCGGCATTAACTGGGCCTCATCCACCTTCCAGGGCAAAGCAACCGACGGAGAGGCGGAGAAGGATAACCCGAAGCCGTCAAGCCTGCCGAAGGAATGAGCCGCCAGGCGTCTTATAACTTTGCCAAAACAATGCTTCATTTATTCAGACTCGGGGAGTCTTGTAATAGGATAGAAAAACTTCTCAATGCTGGTCATGCCCTTGCGCATGTTTATGATGCTTATTACTCCTGTAAGCCGCCATCACTATATTTCTCTGGCTTATGTTAACCATGCATTTCCTTTGATGTTTAACTTGTTCTGCCTTATCCTGCACATAAAACAAGCAAAGTTTTCTGGGCGATTTACTGCACCAGTGGGTTATAGAGTATTGATAACCCGGAACATGATCAAAAGACATCATATATAGGCCGACTCATGATTATTTAAAATATAATCACAATAGCATACCTGTGACCCTTTTGATAGTCTTCCCAGCTTATTTGATGCTTTACCTAGCACTTTTAGAACCTGGGGTAATCAATATTAAACCGGAAGAATCAAGAACCATCTCCTCAAGAAGGTTTCAATGATAAATAAAGTAATTATATTTATAAGCAACGTTCACAGGCTCCTGATTCGAATACGGTCAGAAAACCGTCCCAAAGGGGTTAAGCTAAGATTCGGATACGATCATATAGCCCCCAGTGGCTTTGGCGATGCCGATCAAGTGGGTATCGACAGCTATGTTCTCTTTGGTTCGAATACGACCTATGTTTGAACAGGAAGCCCCCAATTGAACATAAGAGTTGTTTAATGACGCTGATTCGAATACGACCCACGTCAGATCCAAAGGGGTTAAGCTGTGATTCAAATATGATCAAGAAGCACCCAAGTGGGTTTGGCAGTATGCCGATCAAGTGGGTATCGACAGCTATGTTCTCTTTGGTTCGAATACGACCTATGTTTGAACAGGAAGCCCCCAAGTGACCATGGCTAGATTCAGATATGATCATAAGCCAGTCCAAAGGGTAAGCCAGATTCAGATGTGATCCGCTCCCTATTGGTTGTCTCCACTACCTGATCAAGAAGACACATAGAGTTTTGAGGGTAAAAAGGACGGAGGTCCTGCTTTATTTCTTTATATAATATATACATCGTCAAAAAATATATACATCTTGAAAGCCGGTGGCTTAAGTATAATAAGGCCAGAGATGAGCTATATTCCACGGCCGGCGGGTCTCCTCCTCTGACTTAAATGAGTCTTTGTGCTCTCGAATATCGATGAGGTAATATGACCCGTTGTGCAGATTCTTGCTGACCACAAAGGGCCCTTCCCAAGGTGGGGATAGCTTGTGCATATTAGACTAATCTTGGATGAGCCGGAGCACCAAGTCGCCTTCCTGAAAGGTTCTGCTCCTAACCCGGCGGCTATGATAGCGACGCAGGTCTTGTTGATAAATCGCCGAGCGGGCTATTGCCAAGTCTCGCTCCTCATCCAACAAGTCAAGTGCATTCTGACGAGCTTCTTCGTTGTCAGCCTCAACGTAAGCCGCCACGCGGGGTGAATCATGCCGGATGTCACTTGGCAAGACCGCCTCTGCACCATACACCATAAAGAAAGGTGTGTAGCATGTAGATCTGTTAGGCGTAGTGTTGATGCTCCATAACACGGAAGGTAACTCCTCCACCCAACAACCCGGAGTCCGCTGTAAGGGGACTAAGAGCCGGGGCTTGATACCTTTCAGGATCTCTTGATTAGCTCTTTCTGCTTGACCATTGGATTGAGGATGAGCAACAGCCGAAACATCAAGCCGGATATGTTCTCTTTGACAGAACTCTTCCATGGCACCCTTGAAGAGATTAGTGCCATTATCAGTTATGATGCTATGTGGGAAACCAAAACGAAAGATCACCTTTTTCATGAATTGAACCGCCATGGCTGCATCACACTTACTGACCGGCTCTGCCTCAACCCACTTTGTAAATTTGTCCACTGCCACCAGTAGATGTGTCTTTTTATCTTTAGACCTTTTGAAAGGTCCAACCATGTCAAGCCCCCAGACTGCAAACGGCCAAGTGATTGGGATCATCCTCAATTGTTGAGCCGACACATGAGCTCATTGTGAGAACTTTTGACAACCATCACATTTGCTGACCAGATCCTCCGCATCAGCATGAGCCGTCAGCCAATAAAAACCATGACGAAAAGCTTTGGCTACGAGAGATTTTGACCCGGCATGATGGCCACAATCCCCTTCATGGATCTCACGAAGTATTTCTTGGCCCTCTATAGGGGACACACAACATTGAAACGCCCCCGTGACACTTAGGTGATGTAACTCGCCGTTAACAATCGTCATAGACTTGGAGCGCCTGATGACTTGTCTCGCCAAGGTCTCATCCTCAGGCAACTCACCTCGGGTCATATAAGCCAAGTAGGGCACTGTCCAATCCGGGATAACGTGAAGAGCCGCCACCAGCTGTGCCTCCGGGTCTGGCACTGCTAGCTCTTCCTCGATAGGCACCTTGACAGAAGGGTTATGCAAACCATCGAGAAAGGTGTTGGGCGGCACCGGCTTACGTTGGGATCCCAACCGGCTTAAAGCATCAGCAGCCTCATTCTTCCTTCGATCGATGTGCTCCACTTGATAAACCGTGAAGTGACCAGCCACAGCATCTACTTCACGACGATAAGCCGCCTTAAGGGGGTCCTTGGAATCCTACTTGCCTGACACTTGCTGAGCCACAAGATCTGAGTCGCCCAAGCACCTTACCCGGCTTAAGTTCATCTCCTTAGCCATCCGGAGACCATGGAGTAAGGCCTCGTACTCAGCTGCATTGTTAGTACATGGAAACATAAGCCGGAGTACATAACAAAATTTGTCACCTCGAGGGAAGTTAACACCACTCCACCCCGAGCCTTCTAGCTACTGGACCCATCAAAGTGAATCGTCCAATATGTGTTATTCGCTTCTCATCGAGGGCACTGTAACTCTGTCCAATCATTGATAAAGTCCACCAAGGCCTGAGACTTAATAGCAGTACGTGGCATATACTTCAAATCGTGAGGCCCAAGCTCAATGGCCCACTTGGCGACTCGTCCTATGGCCTCCCTGTTCTGAATGATGTCTCCCAAAGGGGCAGAACTTACCACAGTTATAGGGTGGCTTTGAAAGTATTGCTTCAACTTCCGGTTGGCCATAAACACCCCGTAAACAAGCTTCTGCCAATGTGGATACCTTTGCTTAGATTCAATGAGCACCTCACTGATGTAGTAAACCGGCCGTTGAACTGGATGCTCCTTGCTAGCTTCCTTACGCTCCACCATGATGGCAACGCTGACGGCTCATGAATTGGCAGCCACATATAACAGCAAAGGCTCCTTATCAATTGGAGCCGCGAGAACCGGCGGTTCAGACAATTGTCTCTTCAGGTCTTCAAAAGCAGCATCAGCGGCCTCGCTCGAGACAAAAGTGTCAGTTTTCTTCATCATATGATACAATGGAAGGGCCTTCTCACCTAACCGGCTTATGAACCGTCTTAAAGCGGCAACACGACCCGCCAGTCGCTGAACATCGTTGATGCACGCCGGTTTAGCCAGAGAGGTAATCGCCTTAATCTTCTCCGGGTTAGCTTCGATGCCTCTGTTTGACACCAGGAAACCCAAGAGCTTGCCCGCAGGTACGCCAAATACACACTTTGCCGGGTTAAGCATCATCTTGTAAACCCGGAGATTATCAAAGGTCTCTTTCAAGTCAGATATCAAGGTTTCCTTTTCTCTGGACTTCACCACAATGTCATCCACGTAAGCATGAACATTACGCCAATTTGATTGTGCAAACAGTTCTGCACACACCATTGATAAGTTGCCTGGGCACTTTTGAGTCCAAACGGCATAGATACATAGCAGATGGACCCAAACGGAGGGATGAAAGTCGTCTTCTCCAGGTCCTTAACTGCCATTTTGATCTGATGATACCCAGAATAAGCATCCAAAAAGCTCAAACGTTCACAACCCGTCGTAGCATCAATGATTTGATCAATATGGGGGAGAGCGAAAGGATCAGCCGGACAAGCCTTGTTTAAATCCGTGTAATCCACATACATCCGCCAAGTGTCGTTCTTCTTGAGGACAAGCACCGGGTTAGCCAACCACTCTGGGTGAAAAACCTCAACAATAAACCCGGCCGCCAAGAGCCGGGCGACTTCTTCTCCAATAGCTTTCCGTCTCTCTTCGTTAAAACGCCGAAGAAACTGCCTGACCGGCTTATACTTTGGATCAATATTGAGAGTGTGCTTAGCGAGTTCCCTCGGTACACCCGGCATGTCAGAAAGTTTCCATGCAAAGATGTCCCGGTTCTCACGGATGAACTTCGATGGCGCGCTTTCCTATTTGGGATCAAATTGCTGCGATCTTTGAAGCGCTTAGAAGGGTCACGGGGTAAAGTCAGCGAGCATTGTCTCATTTGCCGACTTAAACCTCAATGCCGAGTCGTGCTCTGTAGTTGGCTTCTTCAGGGATGTCATATCCGTCGGGTCAACATTATCTTGATAAAATTTGAGCTCTTCCGCCGCGCAGGCCGACTCAGCATAAGCCGCGTCGCCTTCTTCACACTCCAGTGCTACCTTTCGACTGCCATGTACAGTGATGGTGCCCTTGTGACCCGACATCTTGAGCTGCAAATAAACATAACACGGCCGGGCCATAAACTTAGCATAAGCCGGCCGCCCGAATAGAGCGTGGTATGGGCTCCTGATTTTGACCACCTCAAACGTCAACTTCTTAGCTCTGGAGTCATATTCGTCTCCAAAGGCCACCTCTAGTTCAATCTTGCCAACTGGGTAAGCCGACTTACGGGACCACTCCATGGAAAAGCAGTGTTGGATGTTCTCGATTTTTATCAGTTAATCCCATGCGTCGAAAGGTCTCATAGTAGAGGATATTGATGCTACTACCCCGTCCATGAGCACCTTAGTGAACTTATACCCACCAACTTTGAGGTGCCACCACCAAGGCCAAGCCCGACCGGGTTATCGACCAGCGGAGGATGATCTTCTCTGCTCCATATGATGGGCTGCTCGACCACCTCAAATAACGAGGGATTGCGGCTCAACAGTAATTGGCGACCCTCTTATGAACCTTACGGTCACGTTTGCAAAAGCTAGTGGTAAATACGTGATACCGCCCACTATTCAACTGCTTCGGGTTGCTTTGATAACCCGACTGCTGCTGCTGCTGCTCTCCTTGACCAGACTGCTGCTGGTTATAGCCTCCTCCTTGACGTCCCTGAAAGCCGGAACCTGAGCCGTCACCTGGGCCATGGAAACCGCCATCTCCTGAACCACCACCAGACCCATTATGGCCATCATAGGTGTTGGAATTCTTTAACGCCTTCATGATAGCGCAATCTTTCCACAGGTGCATGGCGGGCCGCTCCCTGGTGCCGTGCCTCGGGCAGGGCTCATTGAGTAGTTGTTCAAGAGATGGGCCTGACCCGCCGGATCGAGGCAGTTTGCCCTTACGTCTCTGATTGTTACCTTGTGCATTGGCATTGGCCACAAACTCCGGGTTACCGTCCGCCTTACGCTTATTGCCGTTTTGATTCCCCGGGTTATGCTGTTGACCCTTTCCATTGCCGTTCCTTTTTACCTTCCCTATCTTCTCATCGTCAGACGCGGGATCCTTGGTACTATCAGAATCGGCATATTTAACTAAAGCCGCCATCAGTGTGCCCATATCCTTGCAGTCACGTTTAAGGCGCCCCAGCTTCTGCCTCAACGGCTCAAAGCTACAATTCTTCTCCAACATAAGGACTTCAGAGCCGGCATCCATATTGTCGGATGAATGAATTATCTCCTTGACCCAGCGCACCCAATGGGTGGTGGATTCGCCCTCCCCCTGCATACAATTCGTTAAATCCACAATCGACATAGATTGCTTACAGGTGTCCTTGAAGTTCTGGATGAACCGGGCCTTTAACTCTTCCCATGAGCTAATGGAATTGGGTGGCAAACCTTTTAACCAAGACCGGGCTGTTCCATCTAGCATCATGGTGAAATATTTAGCCATCGCCGCATCACTGACTTCCAACAGCTCCATGGCCATCTCATAACTCTCGATCCATGTCCCGGGCTGTAAGTTGGCCGTGTAATTTGGTATTTTTTGAGGCCCCTTGAAGTCCTTGGGCAGACGTACATTGCGCAGAGCCGGTACCAAACAAGGAACACCACCGGTTCTAGTGGCTACTCCCGCCTCAACAGAAGTCGTTGGATACTCCGGGATGTCCTAATAAGCCGCCTGTTGAGCCGCTGCCTGAGCCGCCCGTTCGTTCTCCTGATGTATTCGGTCTTGCACCGGGTGATAGCCACCGGGCTGGTTATGGCGTTGGGCGTTGCTTGACAAAGCTTCGGACTCCTTGTGCCTGCTGTAACTCGGGCTCCGGTTCTGACGAGGCGGTGCTAACCAAGGCGGGGGAGTTGAGTGTGTCCCGGCTGTAAGAATAGGTCTCCTGCTGGGCTAAGGCCGTCTGGAGGAGTTCTCTAACTCTCCGGGTCTCCACTGTCGCCGGGTCTCCACTGTCGCAGGGTCATCACTGTCCATAGGAAGAGCCGCCAAACGTGTTGAAGCTGCGATTAAGTTCTCCATGGGGTTGGAAAAGTGACCCGATGGAATTGGCACATAACGCGGCGGTGGCATGCTCACGTGAGGCAGTGCCATCTCCCGAGGCTACGTCGGCCCTCCTGTTCCGGCTATCATAAGCTGATTGGCCTCTGGCGGGTTACTTGGGCCGGCTCCGGGTGTGGCAAAAAGAACCCGAGGGTCGTAATTTGGAGGTAAACGGGACTGAGCTTTCTGATGTCTCCTCCTGATTACCTCATTGGATGCGTTTAGGCTCATCGTGAGCTGGTAAGCTCGACCGCAGCCTTGTGCCCGGCGTGAGAGCCGCCCGCTCAGTAGCTAGTCTAGTATCCTCAGCTGCCAAGGCCTCCTTAGCCTGAGCTATCTCCTCATGCACCTGCACTACTGCTGCATCATGCTCATCCTTGTCTGCAGGAATAACCGTGGCGGTTAATAGGGCCGTAAGCTTGTCCATGAGATCTATCGCCACTTTGAGCGGTGGGGCGACGGGCTGCTCGCCTGCTGCTCCTAACCCGGATATTTTCTGCGGCATTGTAGAGTTTGAGCGGGTGAGTCCCAGCCATGAAGACTCCAGCCCATCTTGGCGATTCACAGGGGTCCGGAATACTTATGCCATCGGAACAGCCCTCGAGCACGCCATCTTGCACTTGATGCAACGAATCTATTGAACCGGCGGACGAATCACCGTCTGAGAGGACGGCCGTCTCACCCCTATCTTCAGATCCTTCAGAAAGTTCCTCTCCGTGGATGCAGCCCATGAAGGCACGCCTCATGACCGGTTGAGTCCGGGTCTTCCTCGCACGCTGAGCCGTCTCGACGAGGTCGGTGCAGTTGTCCGGCTCAGGGCCCGGCTCACCGATTCGGCCGATGAAGACGTGGATTCCGCCGAAGGGGACCCGGTATCCGTACTCAATTAAGCCGGCGTCGGGACCCCAGCCTTCGTTGTTGATGTAGATCTTGCCGCGAGGACTCTTGGTCATCCGGCCCACTACGTATCCCTTGAGCCCTTCGAAGTTGCCCTTCAAGAACTCAAATCCACCGTGCGCTGGCCCCACAGTGGGCGCCAACTGTCGTGGAATTAACACGTCAGATGTCCTCATGAAAGGACTTAGTTGTGGATCCATCGCAACTAGGAAGCCTGAAGGGGTTAAATCGGGAGAAAGGACACGAGAGGGTTTATACTAGTTCGGCACCTTATGGTGAAGGTAAGGCCTATGTCTAGTTGGGTTGGTATTGATGTTTCGATGACCAGGAAGCGAGATACGCTATGCCCGGCTCTCGATGAGTTGTTTCTTGCCTTAAGCCGCCAGCAGATCGTCCCCTTATATACACGGGTTAACGCCCTGCGGCTTACAGAGTCACGTCCGGCTTATACACAGTGTTCGGCTCGGTGACTAGTTAAATCTACCTTATGTTACAAGTCATGCCATCATGGCGGTTTACTACAACGGGCCTTAAGCTGTCTGTGGGCCTTAAGCCCTTTATTGAATCGCCATCCTTATGCTTGGTCTTGGGCTTCCTCTGATGAGTCTTCTTTGTGTAACCCGGCCCCTCCTGGGCGGCTTACACAAATAGTCATATCCCCAACAGGTTCAGTTAGAGCCAACGCCTTGCACACATGCGCGTACATGTATGAGAGAAACGCGCATCGCTCGGCCCCCGACCACCCACCGTAACCGGGAACTCCCCGAAATTTTCCTCGCCCTCGCTTCTACCACGGTTTTTTCCGACATGGACGGCCCAAAGAATGTCATGACGAAAAGCCCATTTTATGTCATGATTTTTTATCATAGAAGTAGGAGCCCACCAAATCTATGATGATACTGGGTTTTTTCACAATTATCGTCATAGAAGTGTCATATGTATGACAAAAAAAAATTCGTTCGGCCCCAAATGTCACGGATGTGTCTTTTTTTGTAGTGATAGGCCCTTCGCAGAGGGGAGCAGGGATTTGTAGAGGTGCCAGAGCTCGATTTTGAAATAGAGATAAATAATATTTTGAGCAGTATACTTTCATTGTCAACATAACAACTTAGAGATCTCGATATCTTCCATGCTACACACATTATAGGCGGTTTCCAAACAGAATGGTAAAGTTTATACTCCCCCTCCACCAACATACATCAATCCATGGCTTGACCGAAACAACGGGTGCCTCCAACTAACAACAATCCTGAGGGAGTTTTGTTTGCATTTATTTTGATTTGATTTGAGCATGGGACTGGGCATCTCGGTGACCAGCCATTTTCTCATGAGTGAGGAGCGGAGTCCACTCCTCTTGAGAATAACCTGCCTAACATGGAAGATATAGACAACCCTAGTTGACGCATGAGCTGTTCGAGCATACAAAACAGAATTTCATTTGAAGGTTTGGAGTTTGGCACATACAAATTTACTTGGAACGGCAGGTAGATACCGCATATAGGAAGGTATGGTGGACTCTTATGGAATAACTTTGGGGTTTATGGAAGTGGATGCACAATCAGTATTCCCTCTTAGTACAAGTGAAGGCTAGAAAGAGACTGGGAAGCGACCAACTAGAGAGCGACAACAGTCATGAACATGCATTAATATTAATCAACACTGAGTGCAAGCATGAGTAGAATATAATCCACCATGAACATAAATATCGTGAAGGCTATGTTGATTTTGTTTCAACTACATGCGTGAACATGTGCCAAGTCAAGTCACTCGAATCATTCAAAGGAGGATACCACCCTATCATACCACATCACAACCATTTCAATAGCATGTTGGCACGCAAGGTAAACCATTATAAGCTCCTAGCTAATTAAGCATGTCATAAGCAACTATAATCTCTAATTGTCATTGCAAACATGTTTATTCATAATAAGCTGAATCAGGAACGATGAACTAATCATATTTAGAAAAACAAGATAGGTCGAGTTCATACCAGCTTCTTTCATCTCAATCAGTACATCATATATCGTCATTATTGCCTTTCACTTGCATAACCGAATGGTGTGGATAATAATAATAGTGCACGTGCATTGGACTAAGCTAGAATCTGCAAGCATTCAATTCAAGGGAGAAGACAAGGTAATATGGGTTCTTGGTTAAATCAACAATAATGCATATGAGAGCCACTCAACATTTGCATCATGGTCTTCTCCTCTCGACCCCCAAAGAAAGGAAAAGAAATAAAACTATTTACACGGGAAAGCTCCCAACAAGCAAAAGAAGAACGAGTAATCTTTTTGGGTTTTCTTTTAGTTACTACCACTACAGGCATGGAAAGTAAACTAGCTAAAACCTACAACTAAATTTTGCTTTGGTTTTTCTTAAGGTTATTCAAACACACAAGAAGAAAGCAAGAAAAATAAAATAAACTAGCATGGATAGTGCAATGAAAAAGTATGAGCACTGACAACTGGAATGAGTGTGTGAACATGAATGTAATGTCGGTGAGAAATACGTACTCCCCCAAGCTTGGGCTTTTGGCCTAAGTTGGTCTATGCCCATGGATCAAAGTTATAGTTGGGGTCGTACTGAGATGCAGCAGCTACTGCCTCACGAGCTGCAGCTTGGAGGCAGGCTGCCTCCATCCTCCTCTCGTACTCGTTCGCCTTCTCCCTAGTTATAATATATCTCCTTTTTGCCTGAAAGTCAAATAAACCAGGAGCAGGGAGAGCAACATGGACAGTGCGACATCTGTCAAAGATTAGTCAGTATTGGAGGAACTATTCATTCCTCTCTAGAAACTGATGGTTAACCATGGCATTATAATCTCGATAAGCAGGAGGCAACTCCCTATCACTTCCATGTATGGGTATACCAAGCTAATTACCCACACGGGTTGCATAAATCCCTCCAAACAAGTCTCCATCTAAACCATTATTATGCAACCTTCGTGCAACAATTGCCCCCAAGTTATATTGTTTATCACCTAATACAGCACTCTTGAGAACACTAAGATCCGGAACACACATGTGACAAGCTTCATCTTTACCGTTAATGCATCTACCTATGAAGAGAGAAAAATAATGTATAGCATGAAAATGAATGCTCCCTATGGTAGCTTGTGCTATTTCTCTGGATTCTCCCATAGTGATACTAGCAAGAAAGTCTTTATATTCAGATTTACGAGGTTCATTGACATTGCCCCACTGCGGGAGTTTACAAGCAATAGTAAAATCTTCTAGGTCCATGGTATATGATTTATCATAAAGATCAAATAAGACAGTGTGAGTATTGCGTGTAGACGTGAATTTAAACCTTCTCACAAAGGAGTCAGTAAGGTAGTAGTGTTGGGAGCACTTATCTGACATGAACTCCTCAAGATCGGCATTACGCACATACGCGTCAAATTCATCCTTAATGCCCGCTTTGACCATAAACTCCTCTGACGGCCATTCACAAGGCCGCACTTGAGCTTCCCTCGGTGGTTCATCGTCCTGCTCACGTATTGCGAGCATGGGTCCTTGCTTCCTTGAAGAACCGCCTTGGTACATTTTCCCAGACATATTTCTTCCTCAAAGAACAATCCCCCAAAGCAGTTTTGTGAATGGAGCCTTGAGCAAGGAGATCAAAAATGGCAGCAAGATGAGCTAGAACTCGTGCTTGAGCTGGTTGGTGATTTTTTGGGAGGAAGATGAAGTGTGTGGGTGCAGGAATAGGTGGAGGGGGCCACCATGGGCCCATGAGGCAGGGGGCGCGCCCAGGGGGGTGGGCGCGCCCTGGACCCTCGTGGCCAGATGCTTGCCCCCCTGCTGTGTTCTCTGTGCTAGATATTCTCAAATATTCTAAAAAATCATATTAAATTTTCAAGGCATTTGGAGAACTTCTATTTTGGGGGCATTTTTATTGCATGGATAAATCAGAAAATAGACAGAAAATACTATTTTTGCTTTATTTAATCTAAATAACCGAAAGTAAAAAGGAGGGTACAGAAGGTGGTGCCTTCTAACTTCATCCATCTCATGCTCATCAAAAGAAATCGACTAACAAGGTTGATCAAGTCTTGTTAACAAACTCATTCCGAATAACATGGAACCGGAGAAATTTTGAATAACACTAGGTTAGCTCAACGGGGATATGTACATCCCCAATAATAAGAATATCATATTTCTTCTTGACAGTAAGAAGGGGAAATTCAAAACCTCCAATAATAATCCATGGAATTTTTCCAATAGAATTGATACTATGAACTTGAGGTTGTTTCCTTGGAAAGTGTACTGTATGCTCATTACCATTAACATGAAAAGTGACATTGCCTTTGTTGCAATCAATAATAGCCCCTGCAGTATTCAAAAAGGGTCTTCCAAGGATAATCCACATACTATCATCCTCGAGAATATCAAGAATAACAAAGTCTGTTAAGATAGTAACGTTTGCAACCACAACAAGCACATCCTCACAAATACCGACAGGTATAGTGGTTGATTTATCGGCCATTTGCAAAGATATTTCAGTAGGTGTCAACTTATTCAATTCTAGTCTACGATACAAAGAGAGAGGCATAACACTAACACCGGCTCCAAGATCACATAAAGCAATTTTAACATAGTTTCTTTTAATGGAGCATGGTATAGTGGGTACTCCTGGATCTCCAAGTTTCTTTGGTATTCCACCCTTAAAAGTGTAATTAGAAAGCATGGTGGAAATTTCAGCTGCTAGAATCTTTCTTTTATTTGTAATAATATCCTTCATGTAGTTAGCATAAGGATTCACTTTAAGCATATCAGTCAAACGCATACACAAAAAGATAGGTCTAATCATTTCAGTGAAGCGCTCAAAATCCTCATCATCCTTTTTCTTTGATGGTTTAGGAAGAAAAGGCATGGGTTTCTGAACCCATGGTTCTCTTTCTTTACTGTGATTCCTAGCAATGAAGTCTCTCTTATCATAACGTTGACTCTTTGATTGTGGGTTATCAAGATCAACAACAAGTTCAATCTCTACATCATTATTATTGTTAGGTTGAGCATCAACATGAACATTATCATTAACGTTATCACTAGGTTCATGTTCATCACCAGATTGTGTGTCAGCATCAGAAATAGAAATATCATTGGGATTCTCATGTGTGTCAACAACAGGTTCACTAGAAGCATGCAAAGTCCTATCATTTTTTTCTTCTTCTTAGAAGGACTAGGTGCATCTACATTATTTCTCTGAGAATCTTGCTCAATTATCTTAGGGTGGCCCTCAGGATACAAAGGTTCCTGAGTCATTGTACCCGTTCTAGTCATAACTCTAACAGTATTATCATTTTTCTTATTATTTAATTCACTGAGCAAATCATTTTGAGCTTTAAGCACTTGTTCTACTTGAGTGGTAACCACATAATCATGTTTACTAATAAGTTAAGTTCATTCTGAACTCTAGACATATAATCACTCAAGTGTCCAATCATATAAGCATTACTTTTCAATTGTCCACCAACATAAGCATTGAAGTTTTCTTGTTTAGCCATGAAGTCATCAAACTCATCCAAGCATTGGCTAGCAAATTTAGTAGACGGGATTAGAACTTTATCATATCTATAGAGAGAATTTACCTTTACTACCGGTGTCGGGTTATCAAGACCATGTATTTCTTCAATAGGCGGTATATTAAGGCCATGTATTTCTTCAACGGGAGGTAAATTCTTAACATCTTTAGCTTTAATACCTTTTTCTTTCATAGATTTCTTTGCCTCTTGCATATCTTCAGGACTGAGAAATAGAACACCTCTTTTCTTCGTAGTTGGCTTAGGAGTTGGCTCGGGAAGTGTCCAATTGTTTTCATTAGTCAACATATTATTCAATAGCAATTCAGCTTGATCAACAGTTCTTTCCCTGAAAACACAACGAGCACAACTATCCAGGTGGTCTCTGGAAGCTTCGGTTAGTCCATTATAAAAGATATCAAGTATTTCATTTTTCTTGAGAGCATGATCAGGCAAAGCATTAAGTAGTCGGAGAAGCCTCCCCCAAGCTTGTGGGAGACTCTCTTCTTCAATTTGCACAAAATTATATATTTCCCTTAAAGCAGCTTGTTTCTTATGGGCAGGGAAATATTTAGCAGAGAAGTAATAAATCATATCCTGGGGACTACGCACACAACCAGGATCAAGAGAATTAAACCATGTTTTAGCATCACCCTTTAATGAGAACAGAAATATCTTAAGGATATAATAGTAGTGAGTTTTCTCATCATTAGTGAACAGGGTGGCTATATCATTAATAATATGTGCCACAATAGTTTCAAATTAATAGACATAAAAAGGATCAGATTCAACCAAAGTAATTATCTCAGGGTCGACAGAGAAATCATAATCCTTGTCAGTAACACAAATAGGTGAAGTAGCAAAAGCAGGGTCATATTTCATTCTAGCATTCAGAGACTTATGTTTCAGCTTACCTAATAACTTCTTAAGATCAAATCAATCATTGCAAGCAGGAAAATCTCTAGCAGTTTCTTCATCCATAACATAACCCTCAGGCACAATAGGCAATTCATACTTAGGGGGAGAATCTTCATCATCACTTTCATCAATATTATTAGTTTCAAGAATTTCATTCTCTCTAGCCCTAGCAAGTTGTTCATCAAGAAATTCACCTAATGGCACAGTAGTATCAAGCATAGAAGTAGTTTCATCATAAGTATCATGCATAATGTATGGCATCATCAACAACTTTATACATATCGTAATTAATAGCGAGTAGGTTTAGGTGTTGCAAGCTTACTCAAAATGTAGGAGAATAAAGTGCAGAGCTAGATGGCGTTCCTTACCTCCCTCGTAGTTGAGGGAAAAATCTTAGTTCTTTCGTCTTTCAAGTTCCTCATAGTGATCAGCAGATATAAATCCCAAGTGACTCAAAGAATAGAGCTATGCTCCCGGCAACGCGCGCGAGTAAAATAGTCTTGATAACCCACAAGTATAAGGGATCGCAATAGTTTTCGAGGGTAGAGTATTCAACCCAAATTTATTGATTCGACACAAGGGGAGCCAAAGAATATTCTCAAGTATTAGCAGTTGAGTTGTGAATTCAACCACACCTGGATAACTTAGTATATGCAGCAAAGTATTTAGTAGCAAAGTAGTATGGAAGTAACGGTAATATGAAGGCGAAATGTGAGAGCAGTTTTGTAGTAATTGTAACAAAGGGCAACGGCAAAGTAACTAAGCAAAGAAAAATATGTGAAAAGCTCGTAGGCATTGGATCAGTGATGGATAATTATGTCAGATGTGATCCTCATGTAATAGTTATAACATAGGGTGACACAGAACTAGCTCCAGTTCATCAATGTAATGTAGGCATGTATTCCGAATATAGTCATACATGCTTATGGAAAAGAACTTGCATGACATTTTTTGTCCTACCCTCCAGTGGCAGCGGGGTCCTATTGGAAACTAAGGGATATTAAGGCCTCCTTTTAATAGAGTACTGGACCAAACATTAACACTTAGTGAATACATGAACTCCTCAAAGTACGATCATCACCGGTAAGTATCCCGGTTATTGTCACTTCGGGGTTAACGGATCATAACACATAATAGGTGACTATAGACTTGCAAGATAGGATCAAGAACTCACATATATTCATGAAAACATAATAGGTTCAGATCTGAAATCATGGCACTCGGGCCCTAGTGACAAGCATTAAGCATAGCAAAGTCATAGCAACATCAATCTCAGAACATAATGGATACTAGGGATCAAACCCTAACAAGACTAACTCGATTACATGGTAAATCTCATCCAACCCATCACCGTCCAGCAAGCCTATGATGGAATTACTCACGCACGGCGGTGAGAATCATGAAATTAGTGATGGAGGAAGGTTGATGATGACGACGGCGACGGATTACCCTCTCTGGAGCCCCGAACGGACTCCAGATCAGCCCTCCCGAGAGAGTTTAGGGCCTGGCGGCGGCTCCGTATCGCAAAACGCGATAAATCCTTCTCTCTGATTTTTTTCTCCCCGAACGTGAATATATGGAGTTGGAGTTGAGGTCGGTGGAGCTTCAGGGGGCACACGAGGGAGGGGCGCGCCTTGGGGGGCACCCCCACCCTCGTGGACAGGGTGTGGGCCCCTGATGTTGATTCTTTCGCCAATATTTTTTATTAATTCCAAAAAGTTGCTCCATGTATTTTCATGTCATTCCAAGAACTTTTATTTCTGCACAAAAATGACACCATGGCAGTTCTGCTGAAAACAGCGTCAGTCCGGGTTAGTTCCATTGAAATTATGCAAGTTTGAGTCCAAAACAAGGGCAAAAGTGTTTGGAAAAGTAGATACGACGGAGACGTATCAGGTATACTCAATGTGGGTCGGACTAATGGGCCGTGAAGATAAAGCAGAAGATCATCCCCCGTGTCCGGGTAGGACTCCTGTATGCATGGACGGCAAGGTTGGTGTCCGGATATTCTGTTTCCTTTCCTTGTAAGCCGACTCTGTACAACCCTAGGCCCCTCTCGTGTGTATATAAACCGGATGGTTTAGTCTGTAGAGGCAATTAGAATAATCATAGGCTAGACAGCTAGGGTTTAGCCATTACAATCTCGAGGTATATCGACTCTTGTAACACCTATACTCATCAAATACAATCAAGCATGACGTAGGGTTTTATCTCCTTTAAGAGGGCCTGAACCTGGGTAAACATTGTGTCCCATTATCCCTTGTTACCATTGATCCTTAGACGCACAGCTTGGGCCCCCCTATCCAAGAACTGCCGGTTTTAACACCGACATTGGTGCTTTCACTGAGAGCTCTGTTGTGTTGTCAAACAAAGGAATTGATGGCTTGCCTCATCATCAACGAAGATGTTGTTTCTAGAGAGACCCTTCTCCCCGGTTAGCTTTTTGTGTTTGGCGGCTTCATCTACATGCCAACTCGACCGGCCACCTTGAGCAGGTCGACAGCTACGCCCCAGGTCACCAGATCAGGTTTGGAAGCCTGAACTACATTGCTGATATCCGAGGAGACCTGATCTTCGAGGGGTTCGCGGCCTCGGCCGCCGCTCTCCACTCTTCTGAAAAAGAACCATCGAATCCACTATCAGATCCCGTCCAGGGGTCGATGCTCACACCTACCTTGGCCTTAGATCCAGGGCAGGCCACATCATGCGAAGACGGGAGGATTAACCCCGTCGGACTCTCTTTTGTCATGGAGCTCCCAACCGAAAACCCAGGTGCGACAACATCGTCTGCGAACCCGAAGTCAAATAGGACTCACCATGTTATCAGGAAAGTCGGACTCGCCTCTGGACGTCAACTCTGAACTATCGAGGTCTGCGTTCATCGGGCTCGATCAAGTGATTATCACCAACCCCGGCTCCGCAGATCCACAAAATCATATCCAGTTTTCGCTCCTAAACAAAATGTTGGACTTAATACAATCTCTCGCTATCACGGAAGCGTATCCTTTGAACTACCTCCAGCTCGGACGGGGGGCTGAGAGCAGGGAATTCTACTCCCCACCCACCACCCACTTAATAGCCACTATCGAGGATTTAACCGACATGCTAGACTACGCCTCCGAAGACATCGATGACATGGACGATGATGTTGACGCCAAACCAGGTCAGAACCCTCCCATCACGGGGCGTTGTACGACCACTTCTACCTATGACGGATACATGGTGGATACACCTGAGAAGAAGCACGACGATGGCACTCAAGATCCAGACAAGGACAAGCCCATCGATTAACCACCAAAGCGCCGGCGTCAGCGGTGCCGCTCACGATCGCGTTGGGCAAGGGAAAGTAATACTGGTACTGCTACCTCTTGAGCATGTGTTGGTTTTCCCTTGAAGAGGAAATGGTAATGCAGCAAAGTAACATAAGTATTTCCCTCGGCTTTTGAGAACCAAGGTATCAATCTAGTAGGAGGCTACACTCAAATCCCTCGTACCTGCACAAACAAATAAGAACCTTGCAACCAACGCGATAAAGGGGTTGTCAATCACTTCACGACCACTTGCAAAAGTGAGATCTGATAGAGATAATAAGACAAATATTTTTGGTATTTTTATGATATAGATTGAAAAGTAAAGATTGCAAAATAAAATAGATCAGAAACTTATATGATGGAAAATAGACCTGGGGGCCATATGTTTCACTAGTGGCTTCTCTCAAGATAGCATAAGTATTACGGTGGGTGAACAATTTACTGTCGAGCAATTGATAGAGAAGTGCATAGTTATGAGAATATCTAGGCATGATCATGTATATAGGCATCACGTCCGCGACAAGTAGATCAAAACGATTCTGCATCTACTACTATTACTCCACACATCGACCGCTATCCAAAGATGCATCTAGAGTATTAAGTTCATAAGAACAAAGTAACGATTAGGCAAGATGACATGATGTAGAGGGATAAACTCAAGCAATAAGATATAAACCCCATCTTTTTATCCTCGATGGCAACAATACAACACGTGTTTTGCCGCTTCTTGTCACTAGGAAAGGACACCGCAAGATTGAACCCAAAGCTAAGCACTTCTCCCATTGCAAGAAAGATCAATCTAGTAGGCCAAACCAAACTGATAATTCAAAGAGACTTGCAAAGATAACAAATCATACATAAAAGAATTCAAAGGAGATTCAAATATTATTCATAGATAATCTTTATCATAAACCCACAATTCATCGGATCTCGACAAACACACTACAAAAAGTATTACATTGAATAGATCTCCAAGAAGATCGAGGAGAACTTTTTATTGAGATCCAAAAAGAGAGAAGAAGCCATCTATCTAATAACTATGGACCCAAAGGTCTGAGGTAAACTACTCACACTTCATCAGCGAAGCTATGCTGTTGATGTAGAAGCCCTCCGTGATTGATTCCCCCTCCGACAGAGCGCTGGAAAAGGCCCCAAGATGGGATCTCATGGGTACAGAAGGTTGCGGCGGTGGAAATAGGGTTTCGTGGTGCTCTCTGATGTTTTCACGGTATATGAGTATATATAGGCGAAAGAAGTCGGCCAGGGGAGCCACGAGGGGCCCACGAGGGTGAGGGCGCGCCTACCCCCCCCCCCCTTGGACGCGCCTCCCTGCCTCGTGGCTACCTCATTGCTTCCTTGACGTCCACTCCAAGTCTCCTGGATTGCGTTTGTTCCAAAAATGACTCTCCCGAAGGTTCATTCCGTTTGGACTCTGTTTGATATTCCTTTTCTGCGAAACACTGAAATACGCAAAAAACAGCAATTTGGACTGGGCCTCCGGTTAATAGGTTAGTCCCAAAAATAATATAAAAGTGCATAATAAAGCCCATTAAACATCCAAAACAGATAATATAATAGCACGGAACAATCAAAAATTATAGATACGTTGGAGATGTATGAGGTACCAGAGATAATGACACTCCAGACAACAGCGAGGACCCCGTCAAACCCGTGTCCGGACAGGAGCGAGGGATGAGGGCCAATACAGACCTGAACACGCTGATCACGAAGATTCGGAAGATAGTAACTACTTACCTGCCTCCAAAGAGGATGTAGCCTTGGTGAAAAAGATTTTATCATCCCAGAGGAACCCCTTGAACAAGAACGCTTCAAGCGAGCCACTGCACGGAGCCTGAAAAAGAAATAGCAGTAGCTTTGAGCCGAACAGGATACGCTCAACAACAGATGGACCAAGGTCCTAGTCACTGAAGAATACGGCCTCGAGTGACCAGTAAAGAGTTACCCCAAACGCAGGTTGCTGCCACAATTCAACGACGAAGCCCTTGAGCCAATACCGTCAAAATACAATTATACTGATCAACTAGACCGACCACCACGTGGGCGGGACAAAATGGCTCATCATGCTGAACATCAACACGTGCCCCCTCACCATAGAGGCAAGGAGACAGCGGCTCCGGGCTACACATACGATTTACGTCAGGACCTAGCCAATAAAGACGATCAGAATAAATCAATCTATGTGTCCACAGGATGCGCCCCGGCACGAGATGATGACCATCAAGCCTGGCATGATGAGCATCATCAAGTTCGGGGATAGCACCGAACATAGATGTCATCCGAACTCCATCGGGATGTCGCCCGGTATAGAGGTGTCGCACACCCTATGTGCTTTACCGATGAAGTAATGCAGCACCAATTTCAGGAAGGGTTTAAACCCATAAACATCGAGCAGTACGATGGAACGACAGACCCTGCCGTATGGATTGAATATTTTGTTCCCCACATTCAAATGGCTCGCAGAGATGACCTCCATGCCATTAAATACCTCCCTCTAAAGCTGAAGGGACCAGCATGGCACTGGTTGAATAGCCTCCCAAAGAACTCCATTGGGAGTTGGGAAGATCTAGAAGATGCTTTCTGGGCCAACTTTCAGGGCACCTATGTGGCCACCAGATGCTGATAACCTAAGTCACATAGTCCAGCAACCCAGAGAGTCAGCTCGCAAACTATGGAATTGGTTCCCAATTAAAAAGAACCAAATCATGGACTGTCCAGATGCTGAAGCCTTAGCGGCCTTCAAACACAGCGTCCGTGACGAATGGCTCGCCCGACACCTTAGGCAGGAAAAGTCGAAGACCATGGCAGCTCTTACTACACTCATGACCCGCTTCGTGTAGGCGAAGATAGCTTGTTGGCTCGTAGAAGCAACAGTTCCAGCGACCCCGGCACTTCTGAAGCCAGAGACGGTAATGGTAGACCACGACGCAACAAAAACAAGTGTTTAATGACGAACAGAAGATATGGCAGTCAACACCGGATTCAGTGGTTCCAAACCCGGTCCACGGAAGAAGTCTTTCAAGGGCAACAGAGATGGTCCATCCAACTTGGACAAAATCCTCGAGAGGCCTTGCCAGATTCATGGCACCCCCGACAAGCCCGCCAATCACACCAATAGAAATTGCTGGGTTTTCAAGCAGGCCGGTAAATTAAACACCAAACATAAGGGGAAAGGACCTCCAAGCGAGGATGATGATGAGCCCCGTCAGCCGAACACTAGGGGGCAGAAGAAGTTTCCCCCCGAGGTGAAAACAGTGAACATGATCTTTGTCACCCACATCCCCAAGAGGGAGCACAAGCGCGCATTAAGGGACGTCTACGCCGTAGAGCCTGTCGCCCCAAAATTCAACCCATGGTAGGCTTTTCCAATCACCTTCGATCGCATGGACCACCCAACTAGTATCCTTCACAGAGGTTCGTCTGCCCTGGTACTCGATCCTATCATCGACGGATACCATCTCACTAGATTTCTTATGGACGGTGGCAGCAGTCTTAACTTGATCTATCAAGATACTGTCCGTAAAATGGGTATCGACCCGTCAAGAATCAAGCCTAGTAACACTACCTTTAAAGGGGTGATACCTGGCGTGGAGGCCCGCTGCACGGGCCCCTTAACACTAGAAGTAGTATTCGGCTCTCCAGACAACTTCTAAAGCGAAGAACTGATCTTCAACATCATCCCTTTTCGTAGTGGTTATCATGCATTGCTCGAACGAACTACTTTCGCCCGCTTTAATGCAGTCCTGCACTATGCTTATTTGAAGCTCAAAATGCCTGGAACGCGTGCCGTCATCATAGTAAATGGAATTATGGAGCGCTCCCCCGGTCCCGAGGAGCACACCGCAGCCCTAGTAGCCGAGGTGCACGGCGGCCTCATCAAGCCGAACAATTTATCGGTGATCAAGACCAATGACATTGCTAAGCGAGTCCGGTCCGCATCTCAGTGCGATAGCTGGATGGATCCGGAGATTGAATAGCAGTTCGGCCTCCGCCGACTGCCCCATAAGGTGGCGACATACGTACCGCATGTACATAACTACGCACTTGAAATACCTTGGGCAACACCGGAGGCACACTGCAGAAAAAGTCCGTAGTATGGCTTGACCCAATTTGGACCTTAAATTTTTTTTCTCATTGCAGGTTCGTTAAAAAAACCTATCGAATCTACGGTTGCATGGGGGCTCCTTTCTAGGTCCCTCTTTCTCCATTTGGCAGACAACCATCTAATCCTCCTCTCAAAGGATTCCCTACAAAGGAGCAACAGCGCAGATGTGCGGCAGGGCACCACTGGGATCTTCAAACCACTACTTTTAGGCCCTGTGTAAACCTTTCCCTTATGTAAACTTTTGGCATGTAACATGGCCATGATATTCATGGCATTCTATTGAAACATGTCTCAACGTATTAACCAGAGTATAAAGGAAGCAACTGATCACCACTTCTATTTGGTACTTATTTTATATTATCATCTGTATTTCCTCCCTACTTCAGACTGCCACACATGCTTTAGTTCGGCCTTAATGCCGGGGGCTGTAATCGGCCTTGCACATTCAAAAGTCTGAACACCTATAGGGAGCTCATCGTGTCCCGGATATTGCATTATATGCATCAGCTTTGAATCATGTCTTTGGTCCATAGTTGGGTTGCCCGGCTCCTGTGCTTCCCACCTTACATTCCGCCCGTTCGGCTAAGGTAGTAAAGGGAGAACTACTACGATTGTATTTTTGGTTCGTCTGCTCAAGTACGTCTGTAGAGATAGCCGAAAACTGACCGTCATGATAAGCGAGAGCTGGTCAGGGATCTGGCGACTTAGTATTACACTACAAATTGTTAGCGATTCTCACCGTGTTATACGAGAGGCTGGTCTTCATCCAGCCGCGTGGCGAAGGCACCGTAGTCCGGATAGCCGCACATGCAACAGGTGCTAGTACTTAGCACCACATTAAGACTCCTATGGCTAAGTGAAGGTAATAAAGCTGCATAGTCCGATTGCCTGGTTCACCCCGCGCATGCCTTCTTTATGGACCAAGACGTTGGATAAAGTGCGGTCACGCGTTATGTAGAACACCCCTGTAGCATCTACATGGGGGCAGAAGCCGACGACTGGCAACTTTCAGAAATATAAACAATAAACGGCTGCACAGGAGGAAAAAATCACTTAAAACAAAGGGCGCAAGCATAGATATCTCAAAGCACAGGTTCATAACATAGTTTATACAACCCGAACATATTTAATCAAATATCACGTCCTTAGAACATTGGCCCTCTACTACGCGGGCTCCTTCTAGGACGTTGTCAAAGTACCTCTCCGGCTTCCGATGATCTTTGCCTTCGGGCAGACCTGCGGTCGCCACTTCGATGGCCTTCATCTTTGCCCATTGCATCTTCACGCGGGAGAAGGCCATCCGAGCACCCTCTATGCAGGCTGAACGCTTTATAGCATCGATCCGCGGCCGCACGTTGACAAGTCGGTTCACTAAGCCGAAGTAGCTGCTGGGAATAGGCTCGGCTGGCCAGAGTTGGAGTACTAGATTTGTCATGGCCAAGCCAGCCATCCTATGCAGCTTCGTCGGCTGCTTCAGCTAGTCGTTTAGAGGTGTCGGATGCTCCAGCGCGAGATACTGCAACCAGAACAACTTCTCGGTCGAATTCCCCTCCCGGGCTCGAAAAAACTATGCGGCATCGGCGACGCTCCTCAGAAGATCCGCAAACGCGCTTGGAGAACTCCAAACTCAGGTAAGCAAGATATACCTCTTACCTCCAAAGATACTCTGCAAAAGAAAGGCCTTAACAGCCGCTATCTGTCTCGCCTACTGGATCTCCTCGCGAGAACTCCGGGACTCGATCCGCGCCTCTTTGGCATCATGGAGAGCATTGGCAAGCTCGAATGACTGGTCCGAAGTCTTTTGCTCCAAGGTATCGCATTTGCGGATGGCATCCTTCAGCTCCTGCTCGACTTTGGCCACCCGAGCTTCATGTTGACGGCGGGCAGTCTGCTCGGCCTCCAGCTCTGCAGCCGCTTTGTCAGCGGCTGCCTTATTTGCCTCTGCCTCCTTCTTGGCTTGGGCAAGGGCGCCCTTGAGGGTCTCGACCTCGGCTGCGCCAACTATGATCATAATCAAAAAATTCCATGAGTTAACTACTCAATATACATATCACTTCTAATATGAAAATAAATTCTTCACAATTTCCGCATACCTTGCGTTTCCTTGAACCGCTTGTTGATGCGGTCGAGCTCCTCATCGGCCACTCAAAGCTTCCGATTGAGTTCAGAAACCTCTGCGACATGGGCGGTAGCCGCCAACATGGATTCCCGTTACAAAAGTAGTACAGTATATTATTATCCGGATTACTATATGGATCCTTTGTCCAGCTTTTTCTAAACCGGACAGTGCCTTAGGGGCTACTGTCTATATATAGGTTTATCCTTTCATATGAAAAGTGCTTCCTCCACAGCATGAGACGCCTCCGGATTAACTAAGGCTGCTGATAGAGCTGCTGCTCCTCCCCCTCTTTCGAAGGGGGCCGCTTATCCTACCCAAGAGCCGCGTTGGTCTCCAGAACGGTGTTTGATGGGGGCCCGGATTGATGGGATCCCCACCGTCGGTTGTCATGGAGGTCGCCTCCCCCAGGTCTTCAGCGACTGAGGTGTTAACCTCAGACGCTTTCTCGACGGCCTCGTCCGCCCCTCCTCGGCCAGGAAAAGTCCTTCGGGCGACACTTCGGTGTCCTCCATGGCGATAGGTTAGGGGGCTCGCGGCGGCGTGTCACTCTCCTCCTACTCAGGCGGCAGAGAGTTCCCCTCGGATAATGGAGTATGTGGAAGCTCACGGGGAGGGCTGAAAGGCACACAACAGAACAACTTACATAACAGGAGGCAGAAAGACTAAAGACGAACAATAAGTCTATGAATAATTACGATTCAGCCAGGGGCTTTACCCTCGGAGGTCTCTTGGGGACTTGTTCGGACTCTGAGTCCGAACTATCCATGAGGGCTAGCTTCCCTCTTTTTGGCATCTCCCCCTCTGGGTCTTTGGAGACCGTCCTCTTCTTCCTCCTCCCCTTGTGGGGGGAGTCGCTTTCCACTTCTTCTTCCTCCTCCTCTTCCTCGTCTCCCTCGTGGGAGGAGAGGACTTAGGTCTCTATAGACACTGTGTCCGAAGGACCTTTGCGGCAGGGGGCGCCCTTGGCCTCCTTGCCCTTCTTCTTGGCCTTCTTCTCCGGCGCGCACCTGATAAGGCGCCGGGACCAGCATCTCCGTTAGCTGGGGTGTGGATGGGTTCTCCGGCAGCGGTGCCGAATAGTTGATTCGCTCCGCCTTTGCTATCCAACCCTGTGCGGAACGCAGGTGATAAAATCTCTATTAATTAAAGCATCGGCCGAATAGGTCTTCGGAGAAACTAATACTTACCTATGAGGCCGGATTCTTGATGTCGATGATGTCTACTACGCAACCTTCTTCTTGTAGAGGTTTGAAAGATCGAGGATGTCGCCTAGAGGGGGATGAATAGGCGCTTTAAAATAATTACGGTAGAGGCTTGAACAAATGCGGAATAAACCTAACGTTTAATTTGTCAAGCACAAAACCTACAACAACTAGGCTCACCTATGTGCACCAACAACTTATGCTAAGCAAGATAAGTAACTATGTGATAGCAAGATATCTAACAAAGAACAATATGGCTATCACAAAGTAAAGTGCATAAGTAAAGGGCTCGGGTAAGAGATAACCAAGGCACGCAGAGACGATGATGTATCCCGAAGTTCACACCCTCGCGGATGCTAATCTCCGTTTGGAGCGGTGTGGAGGCACAATGCTCCCCAAGAAGCCACTAGGGCCACGTCAGAATCTCCTCACGCCCAAGACAATGCAAGATGCCGTGATTCCACTAAGGGACCCTTGAGGGCGGTCACCGAACCCGCATAAATGGCGACCCTTGGGGCGGTCACCAAACCCGTACACTTTGGCAACCCTTGGGGCGGTCACCGATGCCGATCAAATTGCTCGGGCGATCTCCACAACCTAATTGAGACCCGACGCTTGCTTGAGCTTTACACCACAATGATTGAGCTCCAACAACTCCAACCGTCTAGGGCGCCAAGGCACCCAGGAGGAACAAGCTCTAGGGTGTCCAAACACCCAAGAGTAACAAGCTCGAGGGTACCAAGCACCCAAGAGTAATAAGCTTCTCAACTTGTAACTTCCACGTATCACGTGGAGAACTCAAACCGATGCACCAAATGCAATGGCCAGGGCACACAGAGTGCCCAAGTCCTTCTCTCCCAAATACCACCAAAGCAACTAATGCTAGGGAGGAAAATGAGAGGAAGAACGAAAGAAGAACACGAAGAACTCCAAGATCTAGATCCAAGGGGTTCCACTCACTTAGAGGAGAAAGTGATTGGTGGAAACGTGGGTCTAGATCTCCTCTTTGCTTTCCCTCAAGAACTAGCATGAATCATCGGAGGGATTGAGAGTTAGCAAGCTCGAAGAAGGTCAACAATGGGGGAAGAACACGAGCTTAAGAGATGAGGTTCAGTGGGGAAGAAGACCCCCTTTTATAGGTGGGGAAAATCCAATCGTTATGCTCACAGCCCACACCGAGTGGTACTACCATTCCAAGGAGCGGTACTACCGCTAGGGCGGAAGTAGCCCTTTGAAACACAACAGCAAGGAGGCAAAAAAGCCAGAAGAACCGTCGAAGCAGTAGTACCGCTTGACATCATGGTACTACCGCTAGGGGTAGCGGTACTACTACTAAGGGTAGTGGTACTACTGCTTGCGAGCGGTACTAAAAAATTACATCCGTGCCTACCACCGCTGGACTTGTGACGAGTTTTTGGTCCCGAGCGGAAGTAGCCATGGATGTAGTCGCGGTAGTACCGCTCCCAAGAGCGGTACTAAAAAATTACATCCGCAGCAGCCCCTTTTAAGGACACCAAAACTGACACAACTTCTACAAACGGACTCCGAATTCGACGAAACCAAGTTTGTTGGAAAGCTAGCGACAAGGGCTAACACAATCTTGAAAGAAATACCAATAAGAAGCAAGTGAGAAAAGCCCGAAAAGAAAATGGTGAGAACCCTTCCTCGGATAAGACCGGTAAAACCTCCAACACCGAAAACATCATAGAAGATGCATGCGAACTCCGTTTTCGATGAACTCAAGCTTGTCATCAAGATGACCATAAGCTCTAATACTCATAAAGAGAACCAAACAAGAACCAAGAAACATGATGCAAGGATGCAATGGTTTGAGCTCTCTACTAACGATATGATCAAGCTACCAACTTGAGAGCCCCCCTTGATAGTACGGCAAACGATCCTATAACCCGGTCTCCCAACTACCACCATGAGACCGGTAAAATAGAAAACCTATCAAGGGAAAACCTTTGCCTTGCACATGGTACACTTGAGCTAGATGATGACGATCTTGACTCCCTAAAGTTGGACCACCTTTCTTGATTGCCTTGGCTCGATGAAGACTAGATGATTGCTCCCCCATAGTCCACTATGGGTGAGCCACTCTTCGGCTCATCTTCACAAGTCCATTGTCACCACGATGGGCGGCAAGCTTCGAGCACTTGATCTCTTCGTGATGCATCACTTGAACTTGCACACCGCATCCTAACCCCACAAAGAACTCTCACGAAGACCATGGGTTAGTACACAGACCGTAATTGACAATGTTTACCATACCATGGGATCACTTGATCCCTCTCGGTACATCTTCTACGCTTTGTGAGTTGATAAACTTGATTCACTCTTGACTTAGTCTTGATCAACCTTGAATCTTTCCAACTCTCTTCATTTGGATGATGTGTTGAACGTAAAAATGAATGATCACATAATCTTCTTCTTCAAGACATGCTTGCAATAAGCTCAACACTCACATGACCAATCTTTGGATAATTCCTTAATAGCACCTTGCTCAACTCATAAGCTCCTTGAAACCAACACATGGACTTCAAGAAAAGCCTATGGACAAAACCTTCAAATATAACTCAAGGCAAACATTAGTCCATAGAGATTGTCATCAATTACCAAAACCAAAAATGGGGGCACTGGATGTTCTTTCAACGTTGTTGGGCCTCCAAGTGCAGAGTTTTGTAGGACAGTAGCAAATTTCCCTCAAGTGGATGACCTAAGGTTTATCAATCCGTGGGAGGCATAGGATGAAGATGGTCTCTCTCAAACAACCCTTCAACCAAATAACAAAGAGTCTCTTGTGTCCCCAACACACCCAATACAATGGTAAATTGTATAGGTGTACTAGTTCGGTGAAGAGATGGTGATACAAGCGTAATATGGATGGTAGATATAGGCTTTTATAATTTGAGAATATAAAAATAGCAAGGTAACAAGTGGTAAAAGTGAGCAAAAACGTTATTGCAATGCTTCGAAAGAAGGCCTAGGGTTCGTACTTTCACTAGTGCAAGTTCTCTCAACAATGATAACATAATTAGATCATATAACAATCCCTCAACATGCAACAAAGAGTCACTCCAAAGTCACTAAAAGCGGAGAACAAACCAAGATTATTTTTTGGTACGAAACCACCTCAAAGTTATTATTTCCAACGAATCCATTGGGCTATTCCTATAAGTGTCACAAACAGCCCTAGAGTTCGTAGTAATAACACCTTAAGACACACATCAACCAAAACCCTAATGTCACCTAGATACTGCAATGTCACCTCAAGTATCTGCGGGTTTGATTATACGATATGCATCACACAATCTCAGATTCATCTATTGAAACCAACACAAAGAACTTCAAAGAGTGCCCCAAAGTTTTCACCGAAGAGTCAAGACGAAACATGTGCCAACCCCTATGCATAAGTTCACAAGGTCACAGAACCCACAAGTTGATCACCAAAACATACATCAAGTGGATCAGGTGAATTTCCGATTGTCACCACAGATAAGCACATGCAAGACATACATCAAGTGTTCTCAAATCCTTAAAGACTCAATCCGATAAGATAACTTCAAAGGGAAAACTCAACCCATTACAAGAAGGTAGAGGGGGAGAAGCATCATAAGATCCAACTATAATAGCAAAGCTCGCGGTACATCAAGATCGTGCCAAGTCAAGAACACAAGAGAGAGAGAGAGAGAGATAGAGATCAAACACATAGCTATTGGTACATACCCTCAGCCCCGAGGGTGAACTACTCCCTCCTCATCATGGAGAGCGCCGGGATGATGAAGATGGCCACCGGTGATGGATCCCCCCTCCGGTAGAGTGTTGGAACAGGGTCCCAATTGGTTTTTGGTGGCTACAGAGGCTTGCGGCGGCGGAAATCCCGATCTAGGTTCTGTTCTGGAAGTTTGGGGATATATAAGAGGTGTTAGCGTCGGGAACAAGTCAGGGGGTCCACAAGGCATCCATGAGGTAGGGGGCGTGCCCAGGGGGTAGGGCGTGCCCTCCACCCTCGTGGTGGCCTCAAGACTCTTCGGGTCCATCTACGATGCTCCGTTGGCTTCTTCTGGTCCAAAAATAATCTCCATAAATTTTCAGGTCAATTGGACTCCGTTTGATATTCCTTTTCTGCGATAGTCAAAACAAGGAAAAAACAGAAACTGGCACTGGGCCCTAGGTTAATAGGTTAGTCCCAAAAATCATATAAAATAGCATATAAATGCATATAAAACATCCAAGATGGATAATAAAATAGCATGGAACAATAAAAAATTATAGATACGTTGGAGACGTATCTGTTGAGTCTGATGTCCTCGGTCTTCATTGGCCAACTTTTCTGGGCCTTGAAGAGCAGCTTCCATATATCTTCGTGCGTGGTGCCAAAGAAGCACCTCAGGGTCCATGGCTCCTCCGGATTGAACTCCCACATGGGGGAGGCCCAGAGTTGGCAGGGAAGGACGCGGCGGAAGAGCATCACTTGAACCACGTTCGTAAGGCCGATGTTCGCACCCAACACGTTGGTGATGCGTTTTTGTAGCATCTTCACCTCTGTTTGGAACCCCCAATCAAGGCCCTTGGCGGTCCACGAGGTGAGTCTCATAGGGGGTCCGGATCTAAAGTCAGGAGTGGCGTCCCAGCTGGAGTCGCGGGGTTCAGTGATGTAGAACCACTCCTGCTGCCACACCTTGATAGTCTCAACAAATGCCCCTTTGGGCCAGATGGCATTGGGGAGCTTGCTTACCATGGCCCCGCCACAGTGCATGTGCTATCCGTCGACCACCTTTAGCTTCAGATTGAATACCTTGAGCCATAGGCCGAAGTGTGGCGGGACGCGGAGCAGAGCCTCACACACGACGATGAACGCCGATATGTGGAGGAAGGAATTAGGGGCCAGATCATGGAAATCTAACCGTAGTAGTACATGAGGCATTGGACGAAGGGGTGGAGGGGAAACCCTAGCCCTCTAAGGAAATGGGGAAGGAACACGACCCTCTCACCGGGCCTCGGAGTGGGAACGACCTGATCCTTGTTGAGGAGCTTGTGCGCGATATTTGCGGACAGATAGCCCGCGCTCCGGAGATCTCTGACGTCCTTTCCGGTGACGGAGGAGGCCTCCCATTTGCCCTTAGAGCTGGAACCGGACATGGCTGGGGATAAGGATGGCAATGGGTCGGGTTTGGATCGGGTTGAACAATATCAAATCCATATCCATATCCATGAAGACCGTCTTTGCCCGCCCATGGAAAATCCATGGGTGGAAATTTGTGTCCATGTCCAAACCCGATGGATATCCATATCCACTGGATATCCATTGGGTCCTCTGGAGACATATAATAAGACATAACATAATGTTAACATAAACTCTTCCATTCTTCACCTCGTGGCAGGCTAGGCCTCACTTATGGTAAACATCAACTTATGGTAAATCAACGTCCACTAACAACCTAAGATCATTTAGTATTTTTCTAATAGATGAGAATGATGTGTCATTTAACAAGGAGATAAATTAAGGAGCGCTGGAGTATGTTACGGAGGGGATTAAATGTCAACTAATAAATTTTACGATGGGGATTGTGCAATTTATTTTGCATGTTTCAGATAACAAGTGTAAAATTGTGGAGTGACATATGACTGTGGGGTAGAGGGATAGCAAATTTTTGCCCATTAAGTCATACTATCGGGTCGGGTTTGGGTATACCCACGGGTACAAGATTATACCCATGCCCTACCCATGAGTAATCGGGTTGGGTTTGGGCGCCGCCCATGGGCACAAAAGCATATCCAAACCCTATCCATTCGGGTCGGATATCCATGGATATCCATGTCCATGGGTAAAATTTCCATCCTTAGCTGGGGAAGGTGGTGGCAGTGGGAAAGATCGGAGTTTTTTGGCCGCTAGAGCTTGGGGGTTGAAAGACAGAGGCTAGAGGAAGGCGTGGGGAAGGAAGGAGGGATCTTTGTCCTCTTATAGACAGTGAAAATGCCAACCGTCCCCCTCTCAAGCCATAAACCTCGCCTGTTCCCAACAAGATCGTGCGTAAGGCGCGGTTGGTTACCCAAATCCCATTGATGAGTATCCCGTAATGAGCAGGAATGATCTCTGTTTTGACAAGACGTGCCAATGGAGGCTCGATCTCCTAATGCAAAACGGGAAGCGTGAAAACGGTTCGAAATATTGAAGGGTCAAGTGTGATACTTCATCGAAAAAAGTTGTCAGTAAAAGACATTGTTTCTGTTTTGACATCTTGCCTTCGTGGCTAAGGGTTGTATTGATTATGCAAAGTCGGACACAGTAACTTTACAAGGAAAGCTAATTCACAATATCCAGGAGGAGGAACCCGCCTTGCAATGCCGAAGACAATCCGCGTGCCGAACACATCATCATTGAAGACTGGTTCAGGGGCTACTGAGGGAGTCCTGGATTAGGGGGTCCTCGGGTGTCCGGTCTACTCGATGTGGGCCGGGCTGATGGGCCATGAATATAAAGCAGAAGATCATCCCCCGTGTCCGGGTAGGACTCCTATATGTGTGGACGGCAAGATTGGTGTCCAGATATTCTGTTTCCTTTCCTTGTAACCCGACTCTGTACAACCCTAGGCCCCTCCGGTGTGTATATAAACCGTAGGCTTTAGTCTGTAGAGTCAATCAGAATAATCATAGGCTAGACAGCTAGGGTTTAGCCATTACGATCTCGAGGTAGATTGACTCTTGTAACCCCTATACTCATCGAATACAATCAAGCAGGACGTAGGGTTTTACCTCCTTTAAGAGGGCTCGAACCTGGGTAAACATTGTGTCTCATTGCCCCTTGCTACCATTGATCCTTAGACGCATAGCTTGGGTCCCCCTACCCGAGATCTGCCAGTTTTGACACCGACACTCATCCTCCTCCGCGTCTGCATGTCCGCATCTCGCCCCGCCTCTACTAGGCTCCCACCCGCCGTGCTGCACCGCTGGCTCACCGTGTCACACCCATCCGCCGCTCCCCTAGCCTCCAGCGCCACCCCGCTGGCCTCCTGCACCGCTGGGTTGCCACACCCACTTGCAAGCCGGCTCTGGCTTCCCAAGCCGCCCACTTTCCTGGTCTGTCCGCGCTGGATACAGCCACGACCCACCGCCGGCCACTACCGCCCCCCGTGCCGTGTTGCCTCCGCCAGCTACATGCCCTAGTCTTTGCTCCCACACGCTCCCCATTTGGCTGAAGAAACAGACAAGAGGAGATCGGCTGGAAGAAAAGTCAAGTGGACAGGAAAAATAAAAAACCTCGGTGCCGCAGTAACAATGCTCGACCTTACTATGGTCCGACCTATTCCTTGTTGATGACCCGGTTGGCATTCCAGCGTGCGTTGATACCGGAAGAAGCACAAGAAATTTTACCATGCCAGGCTACCAGAAAAAATTATCAGGGCCTATGTTCGACGAAAAGTGATGGATGTTTGTGACGCCCCCGATTCAATCATACACTAATCATACACGCAAATGTGTACGATCAAGATCAGGGACTCACGTGAAGATATCACAACACAACTCTAGACACAAATTAAAATAATACAAGCTTTATATTACAAGCCAGGGGCCTCGATGGCTCGAATACATAAGCTCGAAACACAAGAGTTAGCGGAAGCAACAATATCTGAGTACAGACATGAGTTAAACAAGTTTGCCTTAAAAAGGTTAGCACAAAAGCAACATCGATTGAAAAGGCAAGGCCTCTCGCTGAGGAGCCTCCTAACTACTCACCCGGTCGTCGGCGTCCATCACGTGGTAGTAGGCAGCCTCGGGGTAGTAGCAGTCGTCAAAGGTGCCATCGGCTCTCGGACTCAAATCATCTGGTTGCGTCATCCGAGAAGAATGGAAAAGGGGACAAAGAAGGAGCAAAGCAACCGTGAGTACTCATCCAAAGTACTGCAAGCAAGGATCTACACTACTGGATGCAACATTATCAAAGGTAGGTCAGATATGTGGTGGGCTGCGAAATGCCGTAATAGAGAGAAGGCCTAGTCCTATCAAGACTAGCATCTTCGAAAACCACCATCTTGCAAAGAACAGGGGGAGTAGAGTAGCATAAAGTAAAGTAGTAGTAGTGTTATCAACCTCGCCGAGATCCTTTCTCGACTCCCTATGAGAAAGCAATCCCAGAGCCATACTATCCGGTTATCACCTCATCACAATCCATTACTCATCACCATCCAATTCTCATCACAAGTATCCAGTTCTAGTTGTATCGATCGATACAACCCAAGTGTCCGCTATCAGAGGACAGGCTATGCATAGATTAGTTCTTCCTGCAGGGTGCACCAACTTACCCACCACGCTTGATTAACTCCGCCGGACACACTTTCTGGGTCATGCCCGCCTCGCCAAACAATACGCCGCAACCCGACCTAGACTTAATAGAGAGGTCAAGACGCGGACTAAACCTATGCCCCAGGGTCATGGGCCATCTCCCGGGAACTCTCTGACGCTATGACGCTGTGCCGGTGAGCGACCTAGATACCTCCTTTAAAAGGAAGGTGCTTACCAGTCCAACCGGGCGCGCCGCTCGATCGCCGACGCCTAATAAGCTTTACCGATGCATATGACGCAGAACGCCCATACTATGCCCACGTGATGGTTAGTGCTATCAGGCCAGAGGCCCCTCGGATCAAATATCCAAATCATAGTGGATTAGGAACGCGCGGTAACAAGCAGAGACTCACAAAAGATGTGACCCCGTTGCCCCGTCTCGAGGACTTGTGGCAAGGGCTAAGAATGCCCGGCCACGCCTCATAATTATCTCTCGAGCACCTTCCAGGTCAACCCGACTCCACATCACTCGCAATTATGCTCGTGCGGGTACACCTCAGGGTCGACCCGTCTTTAGTAACATGGTTCAGTGTAAAGTCATAGTAATCATAGTAACTGTGTGTCTGAACATCAAGGGGAAAACCCGAGGAATCACCCCCGGTGAACTCCACTCGATGTAATCATCAAGGTGAACGTAAGAGGAATCACCCCCGAGGTTCACACTTGAGGGGTTGCACGACAGAGTCGTATCGGAAGTGGTTAAGGTGGAATCACCCTCGATGACCACAACCGAATAGCTACACTACAGGGTTAACATCAGAAGTGTTGTAGAGGTCTCACCCTCGGCACTCGATAGTAACCCAAAGAAATGTCGAGCAACTAAGGGAAAGTGATGTGCGATGTCGGGGCCTGGTCTTCAATCCCGTTGATCGGGTCTTCAATGATGAAGCAGGGGCAACAAGGACAAGGTGGGGGTCACTGATGGATCACTAACCAACCTATACTAAGCAGTTTAGGATAAGCAGGTAAGGTACAACAACAAATACAAAAGCAGGCTATGCATCAGAATAGGAGCAATCAATAACAGTAGCAAAATCTAATGCAAGCCTGAGAGAATGGAATGGGCGATATCGGGATGATCAAAGGGGCTTGCACGGTTGCTCGGCAAGGAGGGGTCGTCGTCCGCGTAGTCGATCACGAGGGCGAAAGATCGGTCTCGGGGTCTACCGGAGAGAAAAGGGGAAGAAGCAGTAAATATAAAGCAAACATAGCATCACAAAGCATAACGTGGCAATAAGCTGTGCCGGGTGTGATCTAACGTATGGCTACACGATATAGGTGAAGGGGAATTCAACCGGGAATGTTTTCCCGGTTCCGGACCTGTGTCAGAAGATGACCGGAGGGGAAATGTTCCATGTTCAGATAGTTAGAGGCATCTGACAGGTAAACGGACTGTGTATTCGGATTCGCCTCATCATTCTGAACAAGTTTCATGTAGAAAACATTTTCATCCGAGTTACGGTTTATTTTCTATTAATTTTCAAAGTTTAAACAATTTTCTGGATTTATTTATATTAACAGAAATGGAATATGATGTCAGCATGATGTAGAGGTGATGTCAAGATCAACAGGATGGTTGATCGGGTCAAACTCGACTGTGGGTCCATGGGATCCATCGTCGCTGATCGACTAATTAACCAGTGTTAATTGGACTAATCTAATACTAATTATCAAGCGGGGCCCACTGTCAGTGTCTAATTGGTGAACAGATTAATTAATCAATTTAATTAACAGATTTTCTATTTATCTAAAACGTTTTATTGACTCGCCCCACATGTCGCTGGGTCGACTCACCAACGAGTCAATCGGGCCCACTAAATCGCTGGCTCAAGAGCCCCATACGTCGCTGCTGTGTCACCTCACAGCGTTGGCGCCGGAAGTGCTCCAGCGAGCCTCCCGCGGCAGCGCACGTCGGGAGAGGGGGTCGGGTTTCGCGCACAGGGGGTTTCCGGGGTCATAGCTAGGTGCGTTCGACGCGGTTCGACGTCGCACGCAAGATGGAGGCGACGGCCGGGGCCAGGAATGACTGGAACGGCGCCGGCGAGGAGTAGAAACGGTGCCGGAGTACGGGCACGAGCGGGTTCAGCGTTAGAGCGCGCGAGTGGCCAAACTAACCAACTAGGCGGGGTCTACGACGCTCCAGGAGCTCGTCGGAGCTACTAGCTCGAGCGGAGGAGATCGATGGCGAGCCCTACGACGGCAATGGCGGACGGCGGAGCTCGGCTTGCGGGCGAGCTAGCTACGGCGAAAGGCACGGCGCGAGGAGAGGAAAGGAGGAAGGGAGGAGCTCACCGGGCGGCCAAGAAAGTCCTGTGCGAGCTTAGGAGCAGCAGCATTGGACGAAGACGACGGCGGGCGTCGGCAACCGAGAAGGAGAGGTGAGGTCGATCCCGAGCGTGCGGTCGTTCCCGAGCTCGATGACGAGGTGTAGTCGAGGCAGCCGAGCGAGGCGGAGCGGTAGGGCGCGTCGGCGAGGCAATCGGTAGGCGGTGGCCGCGGGATCGACGACGGCGCGTCGACGACCGCGCATGGGCGAACGAGACAGAGAAGAAGAGGGGTGAACGAGGGAGAGCGAGGGTGCGGATGGATGACGAGGCCAGGGGGGAGGAGAGGTGGATCTTTATCCACCCGCGGCACCTGTAGCGGCGTGGTCGGCGAGGTGGGTTCGGCGGCGACGGCGGGCGTGCCTCGGTCGCTTGAACAGAGAACAGAGGGGAGGCGGAGGAGGCCGTGGTGGGCTGGGCTCTAGGCACTGTGCACTTAGGCCAGTGCACACTGGCTTTTTTATTTCTTTTTACAGAAGGGGTTTAGTAATATTTTGAGCTTCCATAAGATTTTGCAAAAATGTGAAACTTGGTCACATAATTACTTTGCAATATCCAGCACTGCCACAAAAAGTTTGGGTATTTCAGGAGTTGTCCAAGCATTTTAGAAAATAAAAGGACATCTTAAATCTTCCGCCGACCAGATAATAAGTTCCTGTGGGCAATTTGGGAATTCCAAAATGTTATTTCAACATGACAAATATCTTGGGATTATTTGCCATAGGATGAACTATTTTATTTGCATGAAAGAAGAAGCAAATATTTGACATGAACTTTGAATTTGAATTTGAAGCAGATTTTGGACAAGTGGCATTTTGGCATGATGATCATGATGACATGACCTTCATTAGGGGGAGATTACTGTAGTGTGATTCTGGGGATGTTACAAATCTCCTCCACTACAAGAAATCTCGTCCCGAGATTTAAGTGGGGAAGTAAAGAGTAACTTCAGTGAACCGACCCTTATAGGGTTAATTGTCCGTGAACAAAGGTGGAATGTGATGTAAGTATCTCTCGAGTTGAAATTTAAGAAAACGTCGAGAGCAAAATATGAATGTACAATAAGAAGTTTCAAGCGACTGGACAAACGATAGATACCTGGACTGAGTGTGAGAATGGGTTCAGAGCATCGGGAATAGATCATCTCTCGGAGGGTGGCTCGTGATAACACACAAAGCCAAGAGCATAAGATACTTCGGCATCAAGGTTGTACAGGAGAGTCAGGTTTCGATCCTGTGGAACTGTGGGTTATGAGCCCACCATCTGGGTTAAAAGTAGAAAGGGGCCCGATAGCAAGGCATGTCAGATGATAGAGTGTTAGTTATGTTGTCAAGAACATTGGTACCAAGGGCGAGGGACGGAGAGAACTATTTTCCTGCTCGTTGAACGAGGCGGACCAATAGGCAAAGTTCTCGTCCATCGATGGTTACCGGAATGTCAACAGCAACAATAACAAGGTCTTACTGACAAATTGTACACCAAGGTGTTTTCATAAGCAGGGAACTATTACTGCGTAGATCTCATAAATCACAAGGAAGGTTAAACAAAACAATGTAAAGGTAAAAGTGATTATCGAAATTAAACAGAACATTGGAAAGGAAAAATGTGTTTACACACAAAAAAATTGGGAGTATAACCTTCCCAAGGAAAAGTGGAGCATGATATACATGTTAGGACAGCAAGTACAAAGACATTTAGGTAAAGGGGCGAGGGAAGAATCATGATATTACCCATACAACGGTGTTTGGATAATAGATCAAGAAACATTTGGCAATGTGCTTCCAATGTTCTTGCCGATATTCGGAATACCACAATCATGCTTCGTGGTAGCAAGAATATGGTGTTTCAAGCAAAGATTGGATTTGAGGATCACAAGAAATACACAAGAAACAGTTCCAGGAATAATAAGGAACTCAAGGTATGACCAATACATGATCAAGTCGGTGTTGGTAGGAAGTCAAGGATGACATCGTTGATAATACAAATCATCGAAGGACAAGGATGGTATTTCTCATCATGAATTTGTTTGATATCCTAGAACAAGTCAGTATATTGGTGGTGATCACGACAAATTTTGTCGAGATGCTCTATGAAGATGCCATTGAGCAGCGACGACATCAAACAAAATGGATGATGAAGTGAGAGGTTATTGGAACCATGGATATGACACAAGCTTGAAATCAAGCCTGTTGTTCGAGGTGAAATGAGAAGATGAGGAAGATCGACGTAAGCTTAGCTCATCGTCGGAAGTTGCTCCAGGCATAAGGACGAGGTAGTCCTGTTAAAATTAGCATGATAAGGAGATAGCCTAATAGGCTAGGAATGACGTGATGGAGTATAAAACTTTCCAGCAACAAAGTACTAGGAGTGCTAAATCTCAGTGTGGATTCGAGTCACTTGTCAAAGTTCTTGAGTTTCGGACAATGTAGACTTACGGAGTGACTAAAATGGTGAGAGTAATATTCCAACAAGAAGGCCATAAAAGACAATGCAATGGCACGATATCCTCGAGATAACAGGGGTAATACTCGAGGTAGATCATAATAGAGGATGAAGAGGCATATTGAATTGCCGGAGACAAGTGCTGGAACATGTCCGAGAAAGGGAATCAAGAAAAACAATTGTGGTCGGAGCCACGGTTGCAAAGAATCGATTCACAGGTACAAGATGAACTTATACCAAGGGAACAATTGATTTTAAGAGAAGCTTCCATGATAAGATCTACATTGTGTCCATGGGCACGAACACAAAGTTCAAGGTCGACTCCCACTTCTCTAATGCATAACCTTTCATTCACTTCTCGCATTCAATGAAGTTGTAGTGTTGAAATCTTATCTGGCAAAATGTCAGAAGAGTATGACTCACATCTCTTTCGAGTTCATGCGGATTAGGGAAGGCATAGGTTCAACCCGTAGGGGTATCTTAGGAACATATACCACTAAGTTCCAGAGCATATAACATCAGCTCAATAGCAGAGCATGGCCGAAAATAAGCAGAGGATACAATTTACCAAAGGCATTATGTGTTAGGGGAAAACTCATGAGAATTTAGAATGCGAAAGACACGGTCGGATAATAATCCCACAAAGGATTTGGCGGTCCACAAAGGATCTGATGTGATTATCGGTACTCAACCAGAGGAAGAAATAATGCAAAGGCATCGGATTATAGATATATCTGGATAACTTCACAGCCTAAATACAGAGGGATTACAAATTTTAAATCAGAAGATCAGAAGCAGAGGCTTTGATCAAAATATAATTGAGTTGAATCGATATAGATCGACAATCGATCAAGGTTTGATTTGCAAAGAACAAGCTCAAGTTCGGAGTGACGTCTGAGCCGGAAGGGTGAATGCTAGGATCTGATTGTGGATTGCGGGCATTCGCAACATATTGGATCAAGGGACTCAAAACAATAGTGACAGAGGATGTCAATGGAGGTTACTACAAATATGGAATTAACCATAATTCAAGCAAGCAAGAATTTCAAGAGCAAAAAGGCTGCTGAGGATTTTTGAAAGATCTAATAGTATTTCGAAGACCTTTGTGAAACACATGAACAACTGGGGATGAGCGGGTACTCGGTAAGTGCGAGGAATTATCCAAGGGGTATTCATGTGACAAGGAACTGCGAGGCAATAGATACAGTATTCTCGGAACAATAGAGAGAATTTCAAGGTATCTTGTAATAACAAGATCAACGAGGAATGATTGTATGAATGGCAAGTGTAGGTGGTTATCCATAGGGGTTTATCGATGGAAGGTAATTTCAAAAGAGATGGCACAAGTCTCGAGAGAACATCGGAGAGTAGCTTCGAAGTCTTCGGTGAAAGCAAAGCGATCATCCGAATGAAGGGGCTCTCTGTGGAAGTGGTTACGAGATCCTAGAGTCAGAGTTAGCAAAATCATTTAACCCGAATAAGGGAGAGATCAGAATCCCAGAGTAAAGACGAGGAGTAAAAGATCCTAATACCACCCAATGGCGACGTGGGCCCGTAAGCCACACAGCCAAGTTAGTAAAACAGTTTTGGATGACTAGACTCAACTTCGGCCAAGGAGTTGGAAAGGGGGCTACCTACAGGCAGTCGGCTCTGATACCAACTTGTGATGCCCCCGATTCAAGTGTACACTAATCATACACGCAAATGTGTACGATCAAGATCAGGGACTCACGGGAAGATATCACAACACAACTCTAGACACAAATTAAAATAATACAAGCTTTATATTACAAGCCAGGGGCCTCGACGGCTCGAATACATAAGCTCAAACACAAGAGTCACCAAGCAACAATATCTCGAGTACAGACATGAGTTAAACAAGTTTGCCTTAAGAAGGTTAGCACAAAAGCAACATCGATCGAAAAGGCAAGGCCTCCTGCCTGGGAGCCTCCTAACTACTCCTGGTCGTCGGCGTCCATCACGTGGTAGTAGGCAGCCTCGGGTAGTAGCAGATCGTCAAAGGTGCCATCTGCTCTGGACTCAAATCATCTGGTTGCGCCATCCGAGAAGAATGGAAAAGGGGAAAAGAAGGAGCAAAGCAACCGTGAGTACTCATCCAAAGTACTCGCAAGCAAGGATCTACACTACAAATGCAACATTATCAAAGGAAGGTCAGATATGTGGACTGGCTGCAGAAATGCCGTAATAGAGAGAAGGTTTAGTCCTATCAAGACTAGCATCTTAGAAAACCACCATCTTGCAAAGAACAGGGGGAGTAGAGTAGCATAAAGTAAAGTAGTAGTAGTGTTATCAACCTCGCCGAGATCCTTTCTCGACTCCCTATGAGAAAGCAATCCCGAGCCATACTATCCGGTTATCACCTCATCACAATCCATTACTCATCACCATCCAATTCTCATCACAAGTATCCAGATTCTAGTTGTATCGATCGATACAACCCAAGTGTCCGTTATCGAGGACATGCAATGCATAGATTAGTTCTTCCCGCAAGGGTGCACCAACTTACCCACCACGCTTGATTAACTCCACGGACACACTTTCTCGGTCATGCCCGCCTCGCCAAACAATACGCCGCAACCCGACCTAGACTTAATAGAGAGGTCAAGACGCCGGACTAAACCTATGCCCCTGTGGGTCATGGGCCATCTCCCGAACTCCTCGCGACGCTATGACGCGCCGGTGAGCGACCTAGCTACCTCCTTTAAAAGGAAAGTGCTTACCAGTCCAACCCGGCAAGACGCCGCCTCGCCGACGCCTAATAAGCTTCGGCTGATGCATACGACGCAGAACGCCCATACTATGCCCACGTGATGGTTAGTGCTATCAGGCCAAAGGCCCCTCGGATCAAATATCCAAATCATAGTGGATTAGGAACGCGCGGTAACAAGCAGAGACTCACAAAAGAAATGACCCCGTTGCCCCGTCTCGAGGACTTGTGGCAAGGTCTAAGAATGCCCGGCCACGCCTCGTAATTATCTCTCGGGCACCTTCCAGGTCAACCCGACTCCACATCACTCGCAATTATGCTCGCGCGGGTACCCCTCAGGGTCGACCCGTCTTTAGTAACATGGTTCAGTGTAAAGTCATAGTAATCATAGTAACTGTGTGTCTAAACATCAAGGGGAAAACCCGAGGAATCACCCCCGGTGAAATCCACTCGATGTAATCATCAAGGTGAACGTAAGAGGAATCACCCCCGAGGTTCACACTTGAGGGGTTGCACGACAGAGTCGTATCGAAAGTGGTTAAGGTGGAATCACCCTCGATGACCACAACCGAATAGCTACACTACAGGGTTAACATCAGAAGTGTTGTAGAGGTCTCACCCTCGGCACTCGATAGTAACCCAGCAGTGTCGAGCAACTAAGGGGAAAGTGATGTGCGATGTCGGGGCCTGGTCTTCAATCCCGTTGATCGGGTCTTCAATGATGAAGCAGGGGCAACAAGGACAAGGTGGGGGTCACTGATGGGTCACTAACCAACCTATACTAAGCAGTTTAGGATAAGCAGGTAAGGTACAACAACAAATACAAAAGCAGGCTATGCATCAGAATAGGAGCAATCAATAACAAGAGCAAAATCTAATGCAAGCCCGAGAGAATGGAATGGGTGATATCGGGATGATCAAGGGGGCTTGCCTGGTTGCTCCGCAAGGAGGGGTCGTCGTCGACGTAGTCGATCACAAGCAAGATCGGTCTCGGTCTCACCGGAGAGAAAAGGGAAGAAGCGATAAATATAAAGCAAACATAGCATCACAAAGCATAACATGGCAATAAGTCGTGCGGGTGTGACCTAACGATGGCTACACGATATAGGTGAAGGGGGAATTCAACCAGGAATGTTTTCCCGGTTCCGGACCTGTGTCAGAAGATGACCAGAGGGGAAATGTTCCATGTTCAGATAGTTAGAGGCATCTGACAGGTAAACGGACTGTGTATTCGGATTCGCCTCATTGTTCTGAGCAACTTTCATGTAGAAAACATTTTCATCCGAGTTACGGTTTATTTTCTATTAATTTTCAAAGTTTAAAAAAATTTCTGGATTTATTTATATTAACAGAAATGGAATATGACGTCAGCATGATGTAGAGGTGATGTCAAGAATCAACGTGCATTGATCGGTCAAACTCGACTGTGGGTTCATGGGACCCATCGGTCGATGATCGACTAATTAAACAAAGTGTTAATTGACTAATCTAATACTAATTATCAAGCGGGCCCACCGCCGCTGTCTAATTGGTGAATAGATTAATTAATCAATTTAATTAACAGATTTTCTATTTATCTAAAACGTTTTATTGACTCGGCCCCACATGTCAGTGGGTTGACTTAGTCAACGAGTCAACTGGGCCCACTCGTCAGTGGCTCAGCGGCCCCATACGTCAGTGCCAGGTCAGCCTCACCGGCTTTGGCACCGGAAGTGCTCCGGCGAGCCTCCCGTGGCGGCGCAAGTCGGGAGAGGGGGTCGGGTTTCGCGCACAGGGGGTTCCCGGGGTCATAGCTAGGTGCGTTCGACGCGGTTCGACGTCGCACGCAAGATGGAGGCAACGGCCGGGGCCAAGAACGACCGGAACGGCACCGGCGACGAGTAGAAACGGCGCCGGAGTACGGGCGCAAGCGGGTTCAGCGTTAGAGCGCGCGAGTGGCCAAACTAACCAACTAGGCGGGGTCTACGACGCTCCAGGAGCTCGTCGGAGCTACTAGCTCGAGCGGAGGAGATCGGTGCCGAGCCCTACGACGGCAATGGCAGACGGTGGAGCTCGGCTTGCGGGCGAGCTAGCTACGGCGAAAGGCACGGCGCGAGGAGAGGAAAGGAGGAAGGGAGGAGCTCACCGAGCGGCCAAGAAAGGCCCGTGCGAGCTTAGGAGCAGCAAAGATTGATTTAAGACGACGGCAATGGCGCCGCAACCGAGAAGGAGAGGTGAGGTCGATCCCGAGCGTGCGGTCATTCCCGAGCTCGATGACGAGGTGTAGTCGAGGCAGCCGAGCGAGGCGGAGCGGTAGGGCGCGTCAGTGAGGCGATCGGGAAGCGGTGGCCGCGGGATCGACGACGGCGCGTCGACGACCGCGCACGGGCGAACGAGACAGAGAAGAAGAGGGGTGAACGAGGGAGAGCGAGGGGGGCGGATGGATGAGGTGGCCAGGGGGAGGAGAGGTGGATCTTTATCCACCCGCGGCACCTGTAGCGGCGTGGTCGGCGAGGTGGGTTCGGCGGCGACGGCGGGCGTGCCTTGGTCGCTTGAATAGAGAACAGGGGGAGGCGGAGGAGGCCGTGGTGGGTTGGGCTCTAGGCACTGTGCACTTGGGCCAGTGCACAGTGGCTTTTTTTATTTCTTTTTACAGAAAGGGGTTTAGTAATATTTTGAGCTTCCATAAGATTTTGCAAAAATGTGAAACTTGGTCACATAATTACTTTGTAATATCCAAAGACTCGCCACAAAAGTTTGGGCATTTCAGAGTTGTCCAAGCATTTTTAGAAAATGAAAAGGACATCTTAAATCTTCGCCGACCGTATAATAAGTTCCTAGGGGCAATTTGGGAATTCCAAAATGTTGATTTCAACATGACAAATATCTAGGGATTATTTGCCATAGGATGAACTATTTTATTTGCATGAAAGAAGAAGCAAATATTTGACATGAAATTTGAATTTGAATTTGAAGCAGATTTTGGACAAGTGGCATTTTGGCATGATGATCATGATGACATGACCTTCATTAGGGGGAGATTACTGTAGTGATGTTGGGGATGTTACAATGTTTAAGTACTAGTGCATCTTCACCCGGTGCATTACACAAAAGATCATCTATCGTCCAAGTATATCAGGTGATATTCGTCCAGTTTGTTTTTTATCGGTACTTATTATTTTCTGTGAGAACAACTACTCTGCCCTACAGTGTTGTTATATACAGGACAATTAATCAATACAAAGCTGGTGTTATATCGTGGATACGAAACGCGTGCCACCATCATTCTGCACTGGTGTTCGTCTGTGCCACGCTACTCGACGGACATGCATGCAAGTCGTCGCCCCCGCGGTGCAGACTACACCACCGCCACGGCCGACTCATGCGTCCACATCGGTTTTCAATGCTGCAGTCGACTCCCACGTCTACATCGACTCGCCAAGGCTGTACCCTACAACTCAGTCTACAATGACACGTGGAGGCCATAATGGCATACATCCGCACTGTGTTTCACTGCTTGGCGGTCCACTCTAAACATGTCAGATACCACTCTGTCAATTGACCCATATCAATTTGTTCGACAAACATGCCGCTCATCATCCAGTGGTCCGATCCACAATGGTATATTGGAGGCCATAACAGCATTTGCACCTGGAATTTCTTGTCAGATATACACGTTGCCTGCCACCCTCACGGATTGCACCAATCATGACAGAGCCAGACTATCAAGAAAACCTTGAAGGAGCCAAAGGAATCAACCCTAGAAGAACTAGAGACCCGGCGTTTAAACATCGCTAGTAGAGATCAAAATCAAGACAACCCACGAAGAGCCTAACAATATCATGGGATAATCCGACTCATTACGAAGAGTTCAGTGGTTAATGGACCTAGAGAGAATAATAAGCATCGGGAGGACACACGATGAGTACAGCAAAGATCATCAACTCGCCACCTTGCTTCCAGCTTCAATAATTCCTAGCTTCTAGTTGTTCACTATATGTCGATATATGCCGCGGCCAAGTTTGAAGAATCTCAAGCCGACTCCTCAAGTTATCTTAAGACTTGGGGGCTACACAGACATAACTGTGCAATTTTTGTCGGATTCGGAAAATTTAAGAACCCCAGCCATTAAAGGGAAGACAACCCGTACCCGGGGACTGCTGCCACATTGGTGAAAATTTAAAGATCGTCAAAAAATTTCTGGCTCCAAAAGTGTCGGGCAATCAGAAAAGTTTCTGGCTCAAAAGAAAGATTTCGGGTTATTAGAAAAGGTTCCGGCTCAAGAGAAACCTATCTCTCACAAAGTTTTGAGCTCTCAATATCCGGTTCAACATCTGGTTCAAGAGGAATCCATCTCTCACAAGTTCGAGTTCTCAAAAAAATTAAAGGTTGCCAAAGAGAACTTGCTGCCATGATGTGCAGTTCAAATATGGGTATCCTATCATATTGACGAAAAATTAAAGGTTGCCAAAGAGAACTTGCTGCCATGATGTGCAGTTCAAACATGGGTATCCTGCTAGATTGGCGAAAAAATAAAGGTTGCCAAAGAGGACTAGCTGCCAAGATGCGCGGTTCAAACGTGGGTATCCTGGCTTATTGGCTTATCATATTATGATCAACATAATAAAGTTGGCATCCCCGAAACTCAGGGCCTCTGTCGTTTCATCACATATATTGTGCACGAGTCTTTTATTAATTGATCATAGGGTCACTTGGGGGCTTCCAACTCACTGAGTTTAGCTATCATACCCCCTTGACCGGCAAATAAACGCCACAATATGGGTTAGACCTGCCTGTCTACATGATGCTACTCCAAAAAGGTGACCCTCCATACTCTTGACAGTCAATCTTTGTGGCCCTGAACAAGTCAAAGTTAAAATGGCGGCTTAAGTCACATGAGAGCAGGCTTGCAAAAAGCAAGGATAACCTGTTCGCTTGATGCTACTCCGAAAAGGTGACCCGCCGTACTCCTGACGGTTAATCTTTATGACCCTAAACTAGTCAAGGTTAAAACAGCGGCTTATGTCACGTGAGAGTCGGCTTATAGGAAGTAAAAATAAACCAAGCACTACTAGGAAAAGGGCTATAGCTAATATGGACATTAATGGCGCACCACATATGTGGTGCGCCACTGCTATATAGCAGTGGTGCACCATGTGTAGGTACGCCATTAGTGTCCATATCATTAATGGCGCACCACACCCACGGTGCGCCACTACTAACAATTTTTTTTCCAAAACTAGTAATGGCGCACTAGGGTATAGTGCGCCATTACTAGTTTTAACTAGTAATGGCGCACCACACACTCTGTTGGCCACTATTAACAAATTTTTTACTCTTTTTTCAAAACTAGTAATGGCGCACCAGGGTATAGTGCGCCATTACTAGTTCAAACTAGTAACGGTGGCCACTACTAACAATTTTTTTTTTGCAAAACTAGTAATGGCGCACCAGGTAACAGGTGCGCCATTAGTAACCAGGGTTACTAATGGCGCATTGTTAGGTGGTGCGCCATTGGTAACCTGAGAGCAGCTAGATATTTTGGACAGCCACCTACCACACTCACTTTCCCCACTTCATTCTCTCCACCTCCTCCTCCAAGCTTGTCTCGGGTGCCTCCTCCTCCTCACCTCATTTGCACCATAGATTCACCCAAATCAAGTGGTTAAATTTCCTTTTTTGATAGGTAAGTAAGGGGAAAGCTTTCTTTATGTTGTAGATCTACTTTATTCTCCCTCCAACAATGTGCACATGCACTTTTTATGGCCTATATCTACATATGTTTGTGGTGTTGCATATGTTTGTGTTTGCAGGTTCCGGTATTCGAAATGCGATAGTTGCCAATCTTTTGGCGGAATGCTGATTCATTTCCGTTTCGGCGAGAATTTGACACTATGCATTCTTTTTGGTCCTATTTTTAGGCAAACTCATGCCAAAAAAAATTTTGGTTCTAAAATATCGTTTCGCTCTACCCCGCAGGCGACCATGGTCCGCATGATGACTTAAGGCATCGTGAATAGGTTTCTGAGCTCCGCGAAGGCCGAGATGCTTCAAAAGAATGAGACGGAGATAAGATGTCCGTGTCGAAGATGCAAGCTGAAGAGCCTTATGGACCCGGATTCCGTACAGGTGTGGGACCACCTGCTCTTGCGTGGTTTCATGGATGGCTATCAGTGGCAAGGTGATGAAGATGATTATGAAGTCGTCCATGGGGGGCGGGCAAGAAATGAGGAAGGGCAGCAAGACAACTGCGGTGAGGGTGGGCGAGAAGACGAAGAATCTCCAGGACATGATCACGAAGTAGATGCAGTACACAGTCATCATATAGAAGATGCCGGACATGATGATGAGGAAGATCTTTGGAGCGCATTTAAGGGCATGATAATGAAGATGAAGATGCCGAGCATACGACGATGGAGCATTGATGGGCTGGGTGCAGGACCCTCATATTCGGAGTCGCTTCTCAAGCGCACGGATAACGCAAGAGCCGCCGCCGAGAGAAAGCCAAGGTGGATCAACCGGAGATAGACACGGTTACTCCATTGTATGAAGGATGCAGCCCAAGGATACCCTCCGAAAGTAACGCCATGGCTCGAGATGAAGGTAAAACACAAAATGACCGACGATGCTTCGACGAGAACATGTCATTTCGCACTAACGTCTTCCCAAGGGGAACAAGTGCCCGACCAGTTTCGAGGAGGCGAAGAAAATTGTGTGTCCTCTGGATTTACCACACGCGAAATACCATGTGTGCATGAACAATTGCATCATTTACCGGGACGAGCACGCAGAGTCTAGCATATGTCCGGTGTGCGGTGTCACTCGATACAAGAAGAGGAAGAAAGCTCCTCGAAAAGTGGTGTGGTACTTTTCGATCACTCCTCGTCTGCAGCGGTATTTTGTGGACCCTAACGTAGCAAAGCTCCTGCATTGGCACGCGGATAGGGAGAAGAAGAAGTGAGAAGATGACAGAAATGATCCGGAGATAAATAAAAAAAGACAAGATGATGAGTCACCCTAAGGATGCGAGCCAGTGGCAAGCGTTGAACTTCAAACACCTAGAATTTGGGGATAATCCAAGGAACATCGTGCTGGGCGTGAGCACCGATGGAGTCAATCCGTTTGGCAGCCAGAGAAGCACACATAGCACCTGGCCTGTGTTTGTGTGGATGTACAACCTTCCCCCCTGGTTGTGCATGAAGAGGAAGTACATTCACATGAGTATGCTAATTGAAGGGCCAAAACAACCAGGGAACGACATCAATCTGTATTTGGGGTTGCTGAAAGAGGAGCTAGACACACTGTGGAAAACGCCAGCCAATACGTGGGACGCTGCAGAGAAAGAATATTTCCCTATGAGAGCCGCACTGCTCACGACGGTGCACGACTATCTCGGTTACGGATATGTCGCGGGGCAGGTGGTCCACGGATTTTCTGGATGCGTCAGGTGCATAGATGACACAACGTGTCGCCAGCTAGATAGAGATCCCGGGTATTCGAAAACCGTGTTCATGGGACATTTAAGGTGGCTTCGCAACGATGACTCATGGAGAAAACGCAAGGATGTGTTCGATGGTGAAACCGAACCCTGAAGACGCCCGCGTACGAGGAGCGGCGAGGAAATAGACGAGCTGTTGAAAAATTGGGAAGAGTGCCCACCACCGGGAAAGGAGCCAGAGCTGGGAAAGAAGCGAAGGCGCCGAGCATTGCCAAGGTATGGAAAACGAGGTCTGTTTTGCTCGACTTGCCGTCATCGAAGATCCTCCGTGTGCCTCACAGCCTTTATGTCATGCATATCACGAAGAACGTGTAGCGAGTCCGCTGGTACCCCGCTCAACATGCCGAGAGGACCAAAGATGGGCCGAAAGCAAGGGCAGACTTGAAATCAATGGGCATCAGGGAGGAGCTTCATGCTAATGATGATGATGATGATGATGATGAGGCGAAGGACACAGAAATTCGTCGCAAAGGCAAAAAGGCCAAGAAGATCGGACTTCCCTCCCGCGTGCTTCACTCTAAATCAGGAGGAGATCGAGTAGTTTTTCACCTACCTCGTACGAGTAAAACTTCCTTACGGTTACGCAGGGAAGATAAGCAGATACCTAGACTCAGCGAAGCAGAAGTTCAGCGGGATGAAGTCTCACGACTGTCATGTGCTGATGACGCAGATACTTCCAGTTGCAATCCATGGGATCGTGGACACGCACGTCCGTGAAACGCTTTTTGGCCTATGCAACTTTTTCGACATCATCTCTCGGAAGTCGGTTGGCGTGAGGCAACTCAGAAGGCTACAGGAAGAGATCATGGTGATACTATGCGAGCTTGAGATGTACTTCCCGCCCGCATTCTTCGACGTTATGGTGCATCTGCTGGTCCATATCATGGAGGATATCATCCAACTCGGGCCGACGTTCATGCACAACATCAAACTATTCGAAAGGATGAATGGTGTCATCCAAGGATACGTTTGCAACATGTCGCATCCAGAGGGAAGCATAGCCAAGGGCTTTCGATCAAGAGTGCATCTCCCATCGCATTTAATTATCTAGGCATCGAGAACCCGCTGGTCCGCCTGTCAACAGCACCTCGGCAAAGCTCATTGGATGGGGTCACCGCGAGGGTCACCGTGAAATGCATGTCGACTTCGAGGGTCGACTCGTCGACTTTGAAAGAGCAAACCTGTTCGCGCTACAACACATAGACATGGTCGATCCTTGGGTAGTAGAGCACAAAACCTTTATTGAGAAGATGTACAATGACCGAGGCCAACAGAGGGCGGACCGAGATATAATCAAAGAGCACAACTCATGTTTCACGCGTTGGTTCAAGGAGAAGCTTCTGTCGTACCCTTTACATGAGGATTCTTCCGCGGAAGAAAAACTCATATTCGCCTTGTCACAGGGCGCCGAGCACAACCTGATGACCTATGAGGCGTACGATATCAACGACTACACATTCTACACTGAGGAAAAGGACATGAAGAGCGATGGTTATCATAACTCCAGGGTAACGATAGAATCCTACATCGGTAACGACAAGGACAGATACTACGGAAGGACCGAGGAGATCTGGGAGCTGAGCTATGCTGGAGAGAAGGTCCCGATGTTCCGTGTTAGATGGCCCAAGAGCGTCCTAAAAGAAGACCGATATTTCACCACCATGGTTATACCCGAAGCCAAATCCAAGACCGCGGGCGCAAACGTCACCGCGAAAAATGAGCCATGGGTACTGGCTTCCCAAGAGGACTAATGCTTCTTCATTACCGACCCGTCAAAGCCTAGTCGTGTTGTCGTGAGGAGAGGCAAAAGGAAGATCATCGGAATGGAAGGAGTCGCTAATGAGCAAGACTTCGACAAGTACGATGACCCGAAGATGGAACATGACGACGACGATGAAGTGCCATCCACCACAAGAAGAAGCAGGACCACCCTACCTAAAGGACGTCCGTTCAAGAGAAGAACTCCATTTGCAAAAAAGAAGGGCAAGAAGATTTTGAAAAGATAGCTAGCTAAGATCGATTGTATTTAAATTGTAGTCTTCATTTCTCTATTGTATTTCGACATATGGAATAGAATTTCTAATTCACAAAAAGTATTGAATTTGTTAATATTTTTTGAACTCATGAATATTTTAAATTTCATGGGCACTTTTTGAATTCATGAATATTTTTTCAAAATTGATGATATTTTTTCATATTCATAAATGTTTTACCAATTCCCAAATGTTTTGCAACTAAAAATCAAAAAAAAAAGTTACTAATGGTGCACCCCTAGGAGGTGCACCATTGCTATCAAGGTACTTATGGCGCACCCCTAGGAGGTGCGCCATTGGTATAACAATTTTTATTCAATTAGGTTTATTCTGTTATTGAATTTCTAACTCACAAAAAGTATTGAATTTGTTAATTTTTTGAACTCATGAATATTTTTAAATTTCATGGGCACTTTTTGAATTCATGAATATTTTTTCAAATTTGATGATATTTTTCATATTCATAAATGTTTTACCAATTCACAAATGAATGCAACTAAAAATCCAAAAAAAAAGTTACTAATGGCGCACCCCCTAGGAGGTGCGCCATTGCTATCAAGGTACTTATGGCGCACCTCCCCATTAGTAACTTTTTTTGGATTTTTAGTTGCATTCATTTGTGAATTTCTAACTCACAAAAAGTATTGAATTTGTTAGTTTTTTTGAACTCATGAATATTTTTAAAATTCATGGGCACTTTTTGAATTCATGAATATTTTTCCAAATTTGCTGATATTTTTCATATTCGTAAGTGTTTTACCAATTCACAAATGAATGCAACTAAAAATCCAAAAAAATTACTAATGGCGCACCTCGTAGAGGGTGCGCCATTGATAAAGGTACTTATGGCGCACCAGGAGAAGGTACGCCATTGCTAACCCTCCCCCGCTAAAATCCCCAATCCCTGATCCCCAATCTCATATCTCTCTCAGCCCCGACCCACTGCGCCGCCGCCCTCGCCCTCGTCCGCTCCCAATCCGCTCCCCCACCGCCTCCCTCTCCCCATCCTCCCCTTCCTCCCCCTCCGACCCCACCCCGCTCTCGCCGGGGCAGCGCCGCAGGGCCGACACCAACCTCGCCATTGCCCGCGCGCGCTGCAACCTCCGCCTCACCGAGTCCGGAGCTGCTCGTGGAGGAGACGTGGCTAGAGGCGCTCTCCGGGGAGCTGCTCAAACCCTACACGCTCGACCTCTGCTACTTCGTCGCCCACGAGCACCCATCTACCCGCGGCCCCACCTCGTCTTCCACGCGCCAAATCGAGCGGCGGCCAGGTAAATCCCTCCTGTCCCGCCGGCGTCCACCTCGACCTCCCTCCTCCCCTCCATTCCCGCCGCCCCACATCTCTTTATGGCTCCGTTTGACGGACTCCTCCACCTTCCCTTCTTTCTGCAGGATCGGACGAACTCCATCATCGAGCAGAACTGGGGCGAGCTCCAGCCCTACCAACCGGCGTCCAGCGCAGGTATGCTCATCCCCTTCCCGCCCCTCCGGCTGCCGGCGTCCGCCCTCCCTCTCCCCTGTCCCCCATCTCTGAATTGATGTTGCTGAATATTGATGATATCTGAACCGATTCACACATGTGTGTCTGAATGTAAGACTACAACCTGTATAGAACAGATTTGGTGCAAGAGAACAACACACTTCTACTAATCTCTTGCTGCATAGGAAAGGTAGTTTCAGTTAACTAAGTCGTGATCACTCAAAAATTAGTTCAAAGAAGATCATGGTTGGCTTTCAGCAGTTGCTGCAGTTGTCAGAGAGAAGTTCAAACCTGACAAAGAATGAGTAGCCTAGTACTTCAGCTATTATCTGTCCGTAAATATTTTTTGGAGTTATGTCTCCTACCGGTCTCTTTTGTGCTATTCAGCATGGGTGTGATAAACATCGAAAAATTTGCTCTTTGGTAGCTGAGTTATGTCATCTACATGTTGGTCTCTTTTGTGCTAATAAAGTTAGGAAAACTGAAAACGCATGGCCATTCTTTGCTATGCAATCAACAACAGTTTGGATCAGATTAAGTTACTGAATTCAAAAGCTTGTGTTCTCTCCGGGAAAAAAAATCGGCGAGTCACGGTATGTATGTGCAAATCTAACTTCTGGACATGGTCATTGGACTGGTCTGTGAAAGTAACTTGATGCTGAAATGGGTCCAGGAAAAAAGACTTCACTGTTGAATTAGTCCTTCATAACTTCTTTTCTGCCACGTCGATTTCGATATGCCCACTGGCATAACATCTATTGACTCATTCCATGTGGTACAAAACAGGTGGTCTAAATTAGAATGAACTCTGGCACAGAATCGCGTACTAGTAAACACTACTGACTAGTACATTTCATTCTGGTCAGCATTCACAATGAAACTTTTGTTGCTGTACTTTTTGTCATGCCAGCTATAGTCCTTTTGTTAGTTTTCACCAGGACATCTGAACATCCTTGGATGAATTAAGCCATGAAGAATATTTACAAAAAAATATTAAATTGCATACATCCTCACATGCTTCTTTTTACATAGAAGGTTGCTGCTCAACTCAATGGAGCCAACCTATGATATTTGCGGACTTATTTGCGATCCATGATATTTCTTTGGAGTCTCATGATACATCCCTTAATTTTTTTGAAATTTATAGACACTAAAATCAAAAAAGCTCATGGCTGTTTGATGTGACCGTGATTAGGTTTATGTCCATTTCAATGGCTACTTGCAAAGAACAATTTGAATGTAATCGAATTTTTGAACACATGAATTGTAGATAGTTTCAGTTAACTGAGATTGGCAGAATATCTTGTTTCAAATATAGCGTATGCATGTCTTGTTTTCTGGTTATGGATATTGTATAGTACTGCATATCTTGTTTTTTTTGTAATATAATGCTTACCAAAGGTTTCAATATCTTGTTGTTACCATTGTTCTTTGAGCATAATTCTTTTTCAATTCCTACTATCCTTATTCTAATTCTCTTAAATTGCTATGTTTTGTGTATTTAGATCTTGGATCTGCTAGTGGACTTTGGGAGTTTGTTAGCCAGCTTGGTGACTCCAGATTTTTTCTGTGATCTGTGGCTGGCATCTAGACAGCACACACATACATACAGAGGCACATTGTGGTGCTGCTTTGTTTCTCTGATCATATTGTGGTGCATGGCACGTTTGCCCCATCACTTCGTTACCCCTTTCTCCAGAAATGTTGATTAATTTCCGTTTTGGTTGAAATTGGGGCACTCCTAGGTCAAGAAAATTAGCAAAGGTCATGCCCAATTTTCTTGACCTAGAAGGTGCCCGATTCTCAACCGAAACAAAAATCAATCAACATTTATAGTTTGACCTAGATATAGGGGTGCTACTGCCATATCCTCCATCCCGTCCCACCGGAGCAAGCAAACCTACAAGCTGCTCCTCGTGTTTTCCCCTCTACTAGTAGACTGGAACCTTCCAATGCTGGCTGGTTTGCACCCTCTACAAGCTGCTACTGCTTTCGAATAACCTAACAGCCATCGAAATCTAGTTTGAATCAAAAAAATGTTAGAAAACCCATCGATTGAGGCAAAAAACTAATTGTAGATGAGGAGGGGCATTTGAGGCCCCATCGAGTCTATGAAGATGTGATGGGTCCTGATATATTGACTTGTGGATTTATTTTTTCCTAGACTGTATTTAAGAAATAACTCTAGTAGCCTTTTTTCCTATTTAGAGCGAACATGGCCCACAACGATGAGGCAGGCGGTTCGGGCAAGCAATTCTGGGAGCTGTCCCAGGAGATGGAGGAAGAACCTCACCGCTATGAGGACGCCGCGGAAGACACCGATCCCGACTACACAACCCCTAGTGGCGTTGGGGATGACACCACTGATGGTGCCGCCGAGGATGCTGTTGGGGAACGTTGCAGAAAATAAAAAAAGTCTACGCTTCACCAAGATCAATCTATGGAGTCATCTAGTGATGTCTACTACACAACCTTTTTCTTATAGACGTTGTTGGGCCTGCAAGTGCACAGGTTTGTAGGACAGTAGCAAATTTCCCTCAAGTGGATGACCTAAGGTTTATCAATCCGTAGGAGGCGTAGGATGAAGATGGTCTCTCTCAAGCAACCCTGCAACCAAATAACAAAAAGTCTCTTGTGTCCCCAACACATCTAATACAATGGCAAATTGTATAGGTGCACTAGTTAATGAAGAGATGGTGATACAAGTGCAAAATAGATAGTAGATAAAGGTATTTGTAATCTGAAATAATAAAAACAGCAAGGTAGCAAGCGATAAAAGTGAGGGTAAACGGTATTGCAATGATAGGAAACAAGGCCTAGGGTTCATACTTTCACTAGTGCAAGTTCTCTCAACAATAATAACATAGATAGATCATATAACAAGCCCTCAAACATGCAACAAAGAGTCACTCAAAAGACACTAATAGCGGAGAACAAACGCAGAGATTATGGTCGGGTACGAAACCACCACAAAGCTATTCTTTTGGATCGATCTATAAAAGAGTTCGTACTAGAATAACACCTTAAGATACAAATCAACCAAAACCCTAATGTCACCTAGATACTCCATTGTCATCTCAAGTATCCGTGGGCATGATTATACGATATGCATCACATAATCTCAGATTCATCCAACCAACATAAAAGTACTTCAAAGAGTGCCCCAAAGTTTCTACCGGAGAGTCAAGAACGTGTGCCAACCCCTATGCATAGGTTCCCAAGTGTCACGAAACCCGCAAGTTGATCACCAAAACATACATCAAGTGGATCAATAGAATAACCCATTGTCACCACGGTTATCCCACGCAAGAGATACATCAAGTGCTCATAAAAGACTCAATCCAATAAGATAACTTCAAAAGGGAAAACTCAATTCATCACAAGAGAGTAGAGGGGGAGAAACATCATAAGATCCAACTACAATAGAAAAGCTCGGGATACATCAAGATCGTGCCATAGATGGAACACGAGAGAGAACAAGAGAGAGAGATCCAAACACATAGCTACTGGTACATACCCTTAGCCCCGAGGGTGAACTACTCCCTCCTCGTCATGGATAGCGCCGGGATGATGAAGATGGCCACCGGTGATGGGATCCTCCTCCAGGTGTCTTGGAACAGGTCCCGATTGGTTTTGGTGGCTACAGAGGCTTGCGGCGGTGGAACTCCTGATCTATCTTCTGTTCTGGAAGTTTTAGGGTACGTAGGTATATATGGGTGCAGGGAGAACGTCGGTGGAGCTACGGGGGTCCCACGAGGCAGGGGGCGCGCCCTCCACCCTCGTGACTGCCTCGTGGCTCTTCTTACGTGGGGTCCAAGTCCATCAGGTGGGTTTCTTCCAAAAATAACTTCTCCAGTTCATTTCGTTCCGTTTTGACTCCGTCTGATATTCCTTTTCCTCGAAATATGAAATAGGCATAAAACAAAGAAAATTTGGGCCTCCGGTTAATAGGTTAGCCCCAAAATAATATAAAAGTGGATAATAAAGCCCAATATTGCCTAAAATAGTAGATAAAGTAGCATGGAGCAATCAAAATTATAGATACGTTGGAGACGATCAAACATCCCCAAGCTTAATTCACCTTTCGTCCTCTAGTAGGTAAATGATAAAAAAAGAATTTTGATGCGAGTGATACTTTGGCATAATTTCAATGTAAATCTTCTTAATTGTGATATGAATAATCGATCCAAAGATTCAAGACAAAAGTTCATATTGACATAAAAATAATAATACTTCAAGCATACTAATCAAAGCAATCATGTCTTCTCAAAATAGCATGGCCAAAGAAAGTTCATCCCTACAGAATCATATAGTTAGGTTATGCTTCATTTTCGTCACACAAAGATGTTCCCAACTTCTATACCCCCGATGACAAGCCAAGCAATTGTTTCATACTCAAATAATCTCAAACTTTTTCAACCTTCACGCAATACATGAGCGCGAGCCATGGATATAGCACTATGGGTGGAATAGAATATGATGATGGGGATTGTGTGGAGAAGACAAAAGGAGAAAGTCTCATATCGACGAGGATAATCAAGCGGGCTATGGAGATGCCCATCAATTGATGTCAACATGAGGAGTAGGAATTGCCATGCAACGGATGCACTAGAGCTATGAATGCTCAACAAAAGAAAACTAGTGGGTGTGCATCCAACTTGCTTGCTCATGAAGACCTAGGGCATTTGAGGAAGCCCATCGTAGGAATATACAAGCCAAGTTCTATAATGAAAAATTCCCACTAGTATGAACAAGACAATATATGAGACTCACTATATGAAAAACATGGTGCTACTTTGAATCACAAATATATGAGACTCACTACATGAAGAACAAGGTGCTACTTTGAAGCACAAGTGTGGTAAAAGGATAGTAACATTGCCCCTTCTCTCTTTTTCTCTCATTTTTTTGGGCCTTTCTTTTTTTGGCCTTTCTCTTTTTTTGGGGCCTTTCCTTTTTTTGGCATTTCTTTTTTTTTTGATTCGTCCGGAGTCTCATCCCGACTTGTGGGGGAATCATAGTCTCCATAATCCTTTCCTCACTTGGGACAATGCTCTAATAATGATAATCATCACACTTCTATTACAACAACTTGATATTACAACTCGAAACTAGAACAAGATATGACTCTATATGACCTCCGGCGGTGTACCGGGATGGTGCAATGAATCAAGAGTGACATGTATGAAAAATAATGCATGGTGGCTTTGCCACAAATACGATGTCAACTACAAGATCATGCAATGGCAGTATGACAAAAGTAAAGTATGTCATGATGAACGGGACGGTGGAAAGTTGCATGGCAATATATCTCGGAATGGCTATGGAAATGCCATAATAGGTAGGTATGGTGGCTGTTTTGAGGAAGATATAAGGAGGTTTATGTGTGAAAGAGCGATCATATCACGGGTTTGGATGCACCGTGAAGTTTGCACCAACTCTCAAGGTGAGAAAGGGCAATGCACTGCATCAAGAAGCTAGCAAAGGCGGAAAGGTAAAAGTGTGTATAATCCATGGACTCAACATTAGTCAAAAGAACTCATATACTTATTGCAAAAATTTAGAAGTCATCAAAAATCAAGTACTACGCGCATGCTCCTAGGAGGATAGATTGGTAGGAAAAGACCATCGCTTGTCCCCGACCGCCACTCATAAGGATGCACAAGCCAGGCACACTTCATGTTTCAAAGTTGTTACACAACTTTAACCATACGTGCATGCTATGGGATTTGCAAACTTCAACACAAGTATTTCTCAAATTCATAATCACCCAACTAACACGACTTTGATATTATCACCTCCATATCTCAAAACAATTATCAAGCATCAAACTTTTGTTAGTATTCAACACACTCAAAAGAAAGTTTCACATATCTTGAATACCAAGTATATTAACATTAAGCAAATTACCATGCTATTAACGACTCTCAAAATAATCTAAGTGAAACATGAGAGATCAATAGTTTCTTTAAAACAAATCCACCACCGTGCTCTAAAAGATATAAGTGAAGTACTATGAGCAAAAACTATCAAGCTCAAAAGATATAGGTGAAGCGCATAAAGTATTCTAGCAAATTCCAATTTGTGTAAGGCTCTCTCTCATTAAAGAATTTCAGATCTTGATACTTATTCAAACAGCAAGCAAAGCTAAAGAAAACTACATTGCAAGGATAGCACAACTCATGTGAAGAAGCAAAAACTTAGGCTCAACCGATACTAACTGATAGTTGTTGAAGAAGAAAGGTGGGATGCCTACCGGGGCATCCCCAAGCTTAGATGCTTGAGACTTCTTGAAATATTATCTTGGGGTGCCTTGGTCATCTGCAAGCTTGAGCTTTTGTGTCTCCTTAATTCCTCTCATATCATGGTTTCTCTTTTTATCAAAAGCTTCATTCACAACAAACTCAACAAGAACTCGTGAGATAGGTTAGTATAAACCAATGCAAAACTTTATAATTTTCTACTGTAACAAATCACTAACATTATTATTCAACATTGCATACTAAATGCCTCTGCATATTTAATACTCCTATCTTCAAATAGAATCATTAAACAAGCAAACGTATCCAAACAATGCAAACATAACAGCAATCTGCCAAAACAGTACAGTCTGTAAAGAACGCAAGAGTATCAATACTTCCCTAACTCCAAAAATTATGAACTAAAATTTCCACTATAATAAATTTATCAAAGCTCAAGATTCAACGTTAGACCATGCTCGACTTTTCTAGGGAATTTTGCAACAATGTAAACTTTACGTTTTCAAACAAGAACATGCAAACTAGCAAAATAAGCATGGCAAAGGCTATCCTTGACTTTTTATTGAAACTAAAGAGGCAAAACACAATTCTAACTAACAGCAAGCAAAAACTAACAAAAGAAATTGACGCTCCAAGCAAAACACATATCATGTGGTGAATAAAAATATAGCTCCAAGTAAAGTTACCGATGAACGAAGACGAAAGAGGGGATGCCTTCCGGGGCATCCCCAAGCTTAGTTGCTTGGTTGTCCTTGAATATTACCTTGAGGTGCCTTGGGCATCCCCAAGCTTAGTCTCTTTCCACTCGTTATTCCATTGTCCATCGAATCGTTACCCAAAACTTGAAAACTTCAACCACACAAAACTCAAAACAAAACTCGTAAGCTCCGTTAGTATAAGAAAATAAAACCACCACTTAGGTACTGTAATGAACTCATTCTAAATTCATATTGGTGTAATATATAATGTATTCCAACTTATCTATGGTTCATACCCTCCGATACTACTCATAGATTCATCAAAATAAGCAAACAACACATAGAAAACAGAATCTGTCAAAAACAGAACAGTCTGTAGTAATCTATATAAAACGTATATTTCTGGAACCCCAAAAATTATGAAATAAATTTCTGGACCTGAGCAATTTGTCTATTAATCATCTTCAAAAAGAATCAACCTAAAAGCACTCTCCAGTAAAAAATTGCAGCTATTCTCGTGAGCGCTAAAGTTTCTGTTTTTCACAGCAAGATCATATAAACTTCACCCAAGTCTTTCCAAAGGTTCTACTTGGCACTTTATTGAAACAAAATATATAAAACATGATTACTACAGTAGCATAATCATGTGGACACACAAAAACAGTAAGGATAAATAATGGGTTGTCTCCCAACAAGCGCTTTTCTTTAATGCCTTTTAGCTAGGCATAATGATGCTCACATGAAATATAAGAATTGAAACATCACGGGAGCATCATGAAGCATATGACTAGCACATTTAAGTCTAAACCACTTCCTATGCATAGGGATTTTGTGAGCAAACAACTTATGGGAACAATAATCAACTAGCATAGGATGGCACAACAAGCATAGCTTCAAGAATTTAAGCACATAGAGAGGAAACTTGACATTATTGCAATTCCTACAAGCATATGTTCCTCCCTCATAATAATTTTCAGTAGCACCATGAATGAATTAAACAATATAACCAGCACCTAAAGCATTCTTTTCATGATCTACAAGCATAGAATTTTTAATACTCTCCACATAAGCAAACTTCTTCTTTATAGCATATGTATCATCACAATAATCATCATAGATAGGAGGCATGCTTTCATCATAGTAAATTTGCTCATCAAAGCTTGGAGGACAAAAAATATCATCACCATCAAACATAGCTTCCCCAAGCTTGTGGCTTTGCATATCATTAGCATCATGGATATTCAAGGAATTCATACTAACAATATTGCAATCATGCTCATCATATAAAAACATTCTATAGATTTATTCTTCTAGCACTTGAGCACAATTTTCCTTTCCATCATACTCACGAAAGATATTAAAAAGGTGAAGCGTTTGAGACAAAATTAACTCCATTTTGTTTTGTAATTTTATTTTATAAACTAAACTAGTGATAAAATAAGAAACAAAAAGATTCGATTGCAAGATCTAAAGATATACCTTCAAGCACTCACCTCCCCGGCAACGGCGCCAGAAAAGAGCTTGATGTCTACTACACAACCTTCTTGTAGACGTTGTTGGGCCTGCAAGTGCACAGGTTTGTAGGACAGTAGCAAATTTCCCTCAAGTGGATGACCTAAGGTTTATCAATCCGTAGGAGGCGTAGGATGAAGATGGTCTCTCTCAAGCAACCCTGCAATCAAATAACAAAAAGTCTCTTGTGTCCCCAACACACCCAATACAATGGCAAATTGTATAGGTGCACTAGTTCGGCGAAGAGATGGTGATACAAGTGCAAAATAGATAGTAGATAAAGGTATTTGTAATCTGAAATAATAAAAACAGCAAGGTAGCAAGTGATAAAAGTGAGGGTAAACGGTATTGCAATGATAGGAAACAAGGCCTAGGGTTCATACTTTCACTAGTGCAAGTTCTCTCAACAATAATAACATAGATAGATCATATAACAAGCCCTCAAACATGCAACAAAGAGTCACTCAAAAGACACTAATAGCGGAGAACAAACGCAGAGATTATGGTCGGGTACGAAACCACCACAAAGCTATTCTTTCGGATCGGTCTATAAAAGAGTTCGTACTAGAATAACACCTTAAGATACAAATCAACCAAAACCCTAATGTCACCTAGATACTCCATTGTCACCTCAAGTATCCATGGGCATGATTATACGATATGCATCACACAATCTTAGATTCATCCAACCAACATAAAAGTACTTCAAAGAGTGCCCCAAAGTTTCTACCGGAGAGTCAAGAACGTGTGCCAACCCCTATGCATAGGTTCCCAAGTGTCACGAAACCCGCAAGTTGATCACCAAAACATACATCAAGTGGATCAATAGAATAACCCATTGTCACCACGATTATCCCACGCAAGACATACATCAAGTGTTCATAAAAGACTCAATCCAATAAGATAACTTCAAAAGGGGAAACTCAATTCATCACAAGAGAGTAGAGGGGGAGAAACATCATAAGATCCAACTACAATAGCAAAGCTTGGGATACATCAAGATCGTGCCATAGATGGAACACAAGAGAGAACACGAGAGAGAGATCAAAACACATAGCTACTGGTACATACCCTCAGCCCCGAGGGTGAACTACTCCCTCCTCATCATGGATAGCGCCGGGATGATGAAGATGGCCACCGGTGATGGGATCCCCCTCCGCAGGTGCCTGGGAAAAAGGCCCCATTGGTTTTGGTGGCTACAGAGGCTTTGCGGCGGAACTCCCGATCTATCTTCTGCTCGAAGTTTTAGGGCACGAGGTATATATGGGTGGAGGGAGAACGTCGGTGGAGCTACGGGGGTCCCACGAGGCAGGGGCGCGCCCAGGGGGAGGGCGCGCCCTCCACCCTCGTGACCGCCTCGTGGCTCTTCTTACGTGGGGTCCAAGTCCATCAGGTGGGTTTCCTTCCAAAAGTAACTTCTCCAGTTGATTTCGTTCCATTTTGACTCCGTCTGATATTCCTTTTCCTCGAAATACTGAAATAGGCATAAAACAGCAAATCTGGGCTGGGCCTCCGGTTAATAGGTTAGTCCCAAAAATAATATAAAAGTGGATAATAAAGCCCAATATTGCCTAAAACAGTAGATAAAGTAGCATGGAGCAATCAAAAATTATAGATACGTTGGAGACGTATCATCTAGCAACGAGATAGAGGAGTGCATCTACATACCCTTGTAGATCGCGCGCGGAAGCGTTCAAGAGAACGGGGTTGAGGGAGTCGTACACATCGTGATCCAAATCACCGGAGATCCTAGCGCCGAACGGACGACACCTTCGCGTTCAACACATGTACGGTTTGGAAGACGTCTCCTCCTTCTTGATCCAGCAAGGGGGGAGGAGAGGTTGATGGAGATCCAGCAGCATGACGGCGTGGTGATGGATGCAGCAGCGATCTCGGCAGGGCTTCGCCAAGCACTACGAGAGTGAGAGGTGTCACAGGAGGGAGAGGAAGGCGTCAGGGGCTAGGGTGCGGCTGCCCTCCCTCCCCCCCTCTTTATATAGGGCCCCTAGGGGGGCGCCGGCCCTAGGAGATCCAATCTCCAAGGGGGGCGGCGACCAAGGGGGTGGCTTGCCCCCCAAGGCAAGTGAGGCGCCCCCCACCCCTAGGGTTTCCAACCCTAGGCGCAGGGGGGGGCCAAGGGGGGGCGCACCAGCCCACTAGGGGCTGGTTCCCCTCCCACTTCAGCCCATGGGGCCCTCCGGGATAGGTGGCCCCACCCGGTGGACCTCCGGGACCCTTTCGGTGGTCCCGGTACAATACCGGTGACCCCCGAAACTTTCCCGACGGCCGAAACTGAACTTCCTATATATAAATCTTCACCTCCGGACCATTTTGGAACTCCTCGTGATGTACAGGATCTCATTCGGGACTCGAAACAACTTTCGGGTTACTGCATACTAATATCTCAACAACCCTAGTGTCACCGAACCTTAAGTGTGTAGACCCTACGGGTTCGGGAGACATGCAGACATGACCGAGACGCCTCTCCGGTGAATAACCAACTACGGGATCTGGATACCCATGTTGTCTCCCACATGCTCCTCAATGATCTCATCGGATGAACCGTGATGTCGAGGATTCAATCAATCCCGTATACAATTCCCTTTGTCAAGCGGTACGTTACTTGCCCGAGATTCGATCGTCGGTATCCCAATACCTCGTTTAATCTCGTTATCGCAAGTCACTTTACTCGCATCCGTAATGCATGATCCCGTGACTGCGGACACTTGGTCACATTGAGCTCATTATGATGATGCATTACCGAGTGGGCCCAGAGATACCTCTCCGTCATACGGAGTGAAAAATCCCGATCTCGATTCGTACAACCCAATGACATTTTGGAGATACCCGTAGTGCACCTTTATAGTCACCCGCCACGTTGTGACGTTTGGCACACCCAAAGCACTCCTACGGTATCCGGGAGTTGCACAATCTCATGGTCTAAGGAAATGATACTTGACATTTGGAAAAGCTCTAGCGAAACGAACTACACGATCTTATGCTATGCTTAGGATTGGGACTTGTCCATCACATCATTCTCCTAATGATGTGATCCCGTTATCAATGACATCCAATGTCCATAGTCAGGAAACCATGACTATCTGTTGATCAATGAGCTAGTCAACTAGAGGCTCACTAGGGACGTGTTGTGGTCTATATATTCACACATGTATTACGATTTCTGGATAACACAATTATAGCATGAATAATAGACAATTATCATGAACAAAGAAATATAATAATAACCATTTTATTATTGCCTCTAGGGCATATTTCCAACAGTCTCCCACTTGCACTAGAGTCAATAATCTAGTTACATTGTGATGAATCGAACACCCATAGCGTTCTGGTGTTGATTATGTGCCTGGTCTTCTTGTGAAACCTGGGCTCCTTGGCAAGTAAAATAGCTCCAGTGTTGTCACAGAAGAGTGTGATCGGCCCCGACGCATTGGGTATGACTCCTAGGTCGGTGATGAACTCCTTCACCCAGATAGCTTCATGCGCTGCCTACAAGGCTGACATGTACTCCGCTTCACATGTAGATCCCGCCACAACGCTTTGCTTGCAATCGCACTACCATCGCCCAACCATTCAAAATATACACGTATCCGGTTTGCGACTTAGAGTCATCCAGATCTGTGTCGAAGCTAGTGTCGACGTAACCCTTTACGACGAGCTCTTCGTCACCTCCATATACGAGAAACATATCCCTAGTCCTTTTCAGGTACTTTAGGATGTTCTTGACCGCTGTCCACTGTTCCATGTCGGCATTACTTTGGTACCTTCCTACCAAACTTATGGCAAGGTTTATATCAGGTCTGGTACAGGTCATTTCATACATGATAGACCCTATGGCTGAGGCATAGGGGACGACACTCATCTTTTCTCTATCTTCCGTCGTGGTCGGACATTAAGCCGAGCTCAATTTCACACCTTGCAACACAGGCAAGAACCCCTTCTTGGACTGATCCATATTGAACTTCTTCAATATCTTATCAAAGTATGTGCTTTGTGAAAGACCTATGAGGCGTCTCGATCTATCTCTATAGATCTTGATGCCTAATATGTAAGCAGCTTCTCCAAGGTCCTTCTTTGAAAAACACTTATTCAAGTAGGCCTTAATGCTGTCCAAAAGTTATATATCATTTCCCATCAAAAGTATGTCATCCACATATAATATGAGAAATGCTACAGAGCTCCCACTCACTTTCTTGTAAACGCATGCTTCTCCATAAGTCTGCATAAACCCAAACGCTTTGATCATTTCATTAAAGCAAATGTTCCAACTCCGAGATGCTTGCACCAGCCCATAGATGGAGCTATTTGGAGCTTGCATACCTTGTTAGCATTCTTAGGATCGACAAAACCCCTCGCTGCATCATATACGCTTCTTCCTTAAGATGGCCGTTAAGGAATGCCGTTTTGACGTCCATTTGCCATATCTCATAATCATAGTATGCAGCAATTGCTAACATGATTCGGACGGACTTCAGCTTCACTATGGGAGAGAAAGTCTCATCGTAGTCAACCCCTTGAACTTGTCGATAAACCTTAGCGACAAGTCGAGCTTTATAGATGGTAACATTACCACCCGCGTTCGTCTTCTTCTTAAAGATCCATTTGTTTTCTATTGCTCGCCGATCATCGGGCAAGTCTGTCAAAGTCCATACTTTGTTTTCATATATGGATCTTATCTCGGATTGCATGGCTTCAAGCCATTTGTTGGAGTCTGGGCCCGCCATTGCTTCTTCATAGTTCGAAGGTTCACCGTTGTCTAACAACATGATTTCCAGGACAGGGTTGCCATACCACTCTGGTGTGGAACATGTCCTCGTGGACCTACGAAGTTTAGTAGTGACTTGATCCGAAGTACCTTGATCATCATCATTAATTTCCTCTCTAGTCGGTGCAGGCACCATAGGAACATCTTCCTGAGCTGCACTACTTTCCAGTTCAAGAGATAGTACTTCATCAAGTTCTACTTTCCTCCCACTTACTTCTCTCGAGAGAAACTCTTTCTCCAGAAAGGACCCGTTCTTGGTAACAAAGATCTTGCCCTTGGATCTTAAGTAGAAGGTATACCCAATGGTTTCCTTAGGGTATCCTATGAAGACGCATTTTTCCGACTTGGCTTCGAGCTTTTCAGGTTGAAGTTTCTTGACATAAGCATCGCATCCCCAAACTTTTAGAAACGCATACTTAGGTTTCTTCCCAAACCATAATTCATACGGTGTCGTCTCAACGGATTTAGACGGTGCCCTATTTAAAGTGAATGTAGCTGTCTCTAGAGCGTATCCCCAAAATGATAGCGGTAAATCGGTAAGTGACATCATAGATCGCACCATATCCAATAGAGTGCGATTACGATGTTCGGACACACTGTTACGATCAGGTGTTCCAGGCGGCGTGAGTTGTAACGATTCCACATTTTCTTAAGTGCGTACCAAATTTGTGACTTAAATATTCTCCCCCACGATCTGATCATAAGAACTTTATCTTTCGGTCACGTTGATTCTCTACCTCATTCTGAAATTCCTTGAACTTTTCAAAGGTCTCAGACTTGTGTTTCATCAAGTATACATACCCATATCTACTCAAGTAAATCGGAGAGTGAGAACATAACGATATCCTCCATGAGCCTCAACGCTCATTGGACCTTTTACATCGGTATGTATGATTTCCAATTAGTTGGTTGCTCGCTCCATTGTTCCGGAGAACGGAGTCTTGGTCATTTTGCCCATGAGGCATGGTTCGCACGTGTCAAATGGTTCATAATCAAGAGACTCCAAAAGTCCATCAGCATGGAGTTTCTTCATGCGTTTGACACCAATGTGACCAAGGCGGCAGTGCCACAAGTATGTGGGACTATCATTATCAACCTTACATCTTTTGGTATTGACACTATGAATATGTGTAACATCACGTTCGAGATTTAGTAAGAACAAACCATTGACAAACGGGGCATGACCATAAAACATGTCTCTCATATAAATAGAACAAACATTACTCTCGGATTTAAATGAGTGGCCATCTCGCATTAAACGAGATCCAGATACAATGTTCGTGCTCAAAGCTGGCACTAAATAACAATTATTGAGGTTTAAAACTAATCCCGTAGGTAAATGTAGAGGTAGCGTGCCGACGGCGATCACGTCGACATTGGAACCATTCCCGACGCACATCGTCACCTCGTGCTTCGCTAGTCTCCGCTTATTCCGCAGCTCCTGTTTTGAGTTACAAATATGAGCAACCGCACCGGTATCAAATACCGGGAGCTACTACGAGTCTTGGTAAGGTACACATCAATAACATGTATATCACATATACCTTTGGCGTTGCGGCCTTCTTGTCCGCTAAGTACTTGGGAAGTTCCGCTTCAAATGACCACTTCCTTGCAATAAAAGCACTCATCTCGTGCTTGGGTCCATTCTTTGACTTCTTCCGGCAATCGGCTTGCAGGCACGGCAACTCCTTGTCGTCCTTCTTGAAGTTCTTCTTACCCTTGCCTTTCTTGAACTTAGTGGTTTTATTCACCATCAACACTTGATGTTCCTTTTGATCTCTACCTCGCTAATTTCAGCATTGAATATACTTCAGAATGGTCTTTTCCATCCCTCGCATATTGAAGTTCATCACAAAGCTCTTGTAGCTCGGTGGAAGCGACTAAAGGATTCTCATCGATAACCCGTCATCCGGAGATTAACTCCCGGTGAGTCAGCGGTTGTGCAACCGGACATCTTGAGTATGTGCTCACCGATGTAACTATTTTCCTCCATCTTACAAGCGAAGAACTTGTCGGAGACTTCATATCTCTTGACCGGGCATGAGCTTGGAAAACCATTTTCAGCTCTTGAACATCTCATATGCTCCGTGTTGCTCAAAGCGCTTTTGGAGCCCGGTTCTAAGTTGTAAAGCATGCCGACCGAACGAGGGAGTAATCATCAGCACGAGACTGCCAAGCATTCATAACGTCTTGGTTCTCTGGGATGGGTGCTTCACCTAGCGGTGCTTCTAGGACATAATCTTTCTTTGCAGCTATGAGGATGATCCTCGGGTTCCGGACCCGATCAGTATAGTTCTTGCCATCATCTTTCAACTTGGTTTTCTCTAGGAAGCGTTGAAGTTGAGGGCAACATTAGCGTGGCCATTTGATCTACAAGACATATTGTAAAGATTTTAGACTAAGTTCATGATAATTAAGTTCATCTAATCAAATTATTCAATGAACTCCCACTCAGACAGACATCCCTCTAGTCATCTAAGTGAAACATGATCGAGTCAACTAGGCCGTGTCTGATCATCACGTGAGACAGACTAGTCATCATCGGTGAACATCTTCATGTTGATCGTATCTTCTATACGACTCATGCTCGACCTTTCGGTCTTCTGTGTTCCGAGGCCATGTCTGTACATGCTAGGCTCGTCAAGTCAACCTAAGTGTATTGCGTGTGTAAATCTGGCTTACACCTGTTGTATTCGAACGTTAGGATCTATCACATCCGATCATCACGTGGTGCTTCGAAACAACGAACCTTCACAACGATGCACAGTTAGGGGGAACACTTTCTTGAAATTATTACGAGGGATCATCTTATTTAAGCTACCGTCGTTCTAAGCAAATAAGATGTAAAACATGATAAACATCACATGCAATCAAATAGTGACATGATATGGCCAATATCATGTTGCTCCTTTGATCTCCATCTTCGGGGCGCCATGATCATCTTCGTCACCGGCATGACACCATGATCTCCATCATCATGATCTCGATCATTGTGTCTTCATGAAGTTGTCACGCCAATGACTACTTCTACTTCTATGGCTAACGCGTTTAGCAATAAAGTAAAGTAATTTACATGGCGTTATTCAATGACACGCAGGTCATACAAAAAATAAAGACAACTCCTATGGCTCCTGCCGGTTGTCATACTCATTGACATGCAAGTCGTGATTCCTATTACAAGAGCATGATCAATCTCATACATCACATATATCATTCATCACATCCTTTTGGCCATATCACATCACATGGCACATGCTGCAAAAACAAGTTAGACGTCCTCTAATTGTTGTTGCATGTTTTTACGTGGCTTCTACAGGTTTCAAGCAAGAACGTTTCTTACCTACGTAAAACCACAACGTGATATGCCAATTTCTATTTACCCTTCATAAGGACCCTTTCCATCAAATCCGCTCCAACTAAAGTGGGAGAGACAGACACCCGCTAGCCACCTTATGCAACTAGTGCATGTCAGTCGGTGGAACCTGTCTCACGTAAGCGTACATGTAAGGTCGGTCCGGGACGCTTCATCCCATGATGCCGCCGAAGCAAGATAAGACTAGTAGTGGCAAGAAAATTGATAACATCTACGCCCACAACAAGTTTGTGTTCTACTCGTGCATAGTAACTACGCATAGACCTAGCTCATGATGCCACTATTGGGGAACGTTGCAGAAAATAAAAAATTTCTACGCTTCACCAAGATCAATCTATGGAGTCATCTAGCAACGAGAGAGAGGAGTGCATCTACATACCCTTGTAGATCACGCGCGAAAGCGTTCAAGAGAACGGGGTTGAGGGAGTCGTACACGTCGTGATCCAAATCACCGGAGATCCTAACGCCGAACGGACGACACCTCCACGTTCAACACACGTACAGTTTGGAAGACGTCTCCTCCTTCTTGATCCAGCAAGGGGGAAGGAGAGGTTGATGGAGATCAAAGAGACGACGGCGTGGTGATGGATGCAAGCAGCGATCTTGGCGTGGCTTCGCCAAGCACTACGAGAGGGAGAGGTGTCACGGGAGGGAGAGGGAGGCGGGGGCCAGGTGCGGCTGCCTCCCTCCCCTCTTTATATAGGGCCCCTAGGGGGCGCCGCCCTAGGAGATCCAATCTCCAAGGGGCGGCCAAGGGGTGGCTTGCCCCAAGGCAAGTGGCGCCCCACCCCTAGGGTTTCCAACCTAGGCGCAGGGGAGCCCAGAGGCGCACCAGCCCACCAGGCTGGTTCCTCCCACTTCAGCCCATGGGGCCCTCCGGATAGGTGGCCCCACCCGGTGGACCCCCGGGACCCTTCCGGTGATCCCGGTACAATACCGGTGACCCCCGAAACTTTCCCGACGGCCGAAACTGAACTTCCTATATATAAATCTTCACATCCGGACCATTCTGGAACTCCTTGTGACGTCCAGGATCTCATCCGGGACTCCGAACAACTTTCGAGTTACTGCATACTAATATCTCAACAACCCTAGCGTCACCGAACCTTAAGTGTGTAGACTCTACGGGTTCGGGAGACATGCAGACATGACCGAGACGCCTCTCCGGTCAATAACCAACAGCGGGATCTAGATACCCATGTTGGCTCCCACATGCTCCTCGATGATTGTCGGTGTCAAAACCGGCGGATCTCGGGTAGGGGGTCCCGAACTGTGCGTCTAGGCGGATGGTAACAAGAGACGAGGGACACAATGTTTTTACCCAGGTTCGGGCCCTCTTGATGGAGGTAAAACCCTACGTCCTGCTTGATTAATATTGATGATATGGGTAGTACAAGAGTAGATCTACCACGAGATCAAGGAGGCTAAACCCTAGAAGCTAGCCTATGGTATGATTGTTGAGATGTAATGTTGTGTCCTACGGACTAAGGCCCTCCGGTTTATATAGACACGGAGAGGCTAGGGTTACACAAAGTCGGTTACAATGGTAGGAGATCTACATATCCGTATTGCCAAGCTTGCCTTCCACGCCAAGGAAAGTACCTTGGGACACGAGCCGAGTCTTCAATCTTCTATCTTCGTAGTCCGGGAGTCCGGCGGATATTGATAGTCCCATTGTCCGGACACCCCTAGTCCAGACTCCTCGGTAGCCCTGAACCGGTCTTCAATGACGATAAGTCCGGCGTGCATAATGTTCGGCATTGCAAGGCGGGTTCCTCCCTTGAATAATCCGGAGAAGGTAATGAACACCAGGATAGTGTTCGACTCTGCAAAATGAATTCCACATTCCAACGTTGAGAGAATAAAATATACACTTAGCTCAATCTGCTGACGTATTATGCGGCGTGACATCACACCGCAGCCAAGCCCTCGTCCGAATCGTTTTTATTATTCCGCCTCAGCACATTTAGCGAAGCGGTTTCCTTGGCACGTCTTGTCGAAGCAGAGATCGTGTTCCCTTTTATTCCGGGATCCTCATCAATACGTGCGTGGGTAACCCAACCGTTCCCGTCGCCACGCCTCCTCTATCGAAGGGGAATCTCGAACGGTCACGGAGACGGCCCTTGGTATTTCTTCCCCCTTTATAAGAGGACCAAGTCCTGTCCTTGTTCTCCAATCTCGCATCGAATCTTTCCCCTGCTCCTAGTTCCAACACCCCGAGCTTCAGATTGAGGCGCGGATCTAAACAATGTCGGCTCCGACCTCCGGGGCGGTGGATGCCCTCCTCCGTCACGGAGGAGGACATAATAAAGCTGCGGAGGCCAAGCACAGCCTCACGAAGTTTCACACAGGTTACTGCCCAGGCAGGCCGTGCCCCCCGAGCCCGGTGAGCGTCGCTTTGCATCTCACCTCCGTCGAGATTAGGCTTCCCGACGGATCCTTCGTGAGAGGGCTCCTTTTCTACTACGGGCTGGACTTCCACGATTTGGCTCGAGTCCATCCTCCATATCTCCGCATTCATTATTGTCTGCGAAGCCTTCCTCCGTCATCCCCACTTCGACCTGCGGTGAAAACATTCAAGGTGGAGCGAAGATGACCGGGGCGTAAGCAGGAGTGGCGGCGGGCGACCATAAGCAAGAAGGTTGATGCCCGTGGCTCAAGGTTCCTTCAAGAGGAACAGGGATTGTGGCAGCAGGAGTGGTTTTACATCACTGCTCCAAGGCGCAAGCAAAGCCGCCGCCCTCCTTCCGCCGGGACCTCCACGGCAACTAATGTCGTGGGTCGACCAAGGGCTCAGCGGGGCCGCCCGAGGGCGTGCCCGCACTGCAGGGCGGATTCGAGACCTCCAAACAAGGGAGATCGACCTGGTCAAGGTGATGCAAGTCATGCTAATCGGGCACCTCCTACCTCGCAAACGTCGTCCTCTCCGTCTATGGGAGTTCAATCCGGAGGGACCTCGTATTCTCCAAAGCATTTTATGGGCGCGACACCCACGGAGATGTACAAGCTGTTCTTGGACCGCAGTGGCGTGTCCGGATTTAGCCGAGGACGCAGGCTTAAGCGCGATCGCCCGGATACTCGGGTAAGTAGCTCGAGCTCGGACATTCTATTTGTATGCCTTTCAAAGATCATCTCTGACCCTTTTTATTCTTTACAGGAATGGGTGGCGCGATCAAGGTGATAAGGTGTCCGGCCCCCTCCCAGAGACCGCCTTTGGAGCCCATCTTTGGTCGAATGTTGGAGGTTGCGCCCTGAGGGGGGCGACGGGGAGATAAAGGCTAATACGCCGTCCAAAGAGGCGTGAAGAGGAGGAACCAAGGATCCCTCCTTCAGAGGAGAAGAGGACCGCCTCCAAGATCCGGAGGTCAAAGCCCCTAAGCGTGGGAAGAAATCCCCACTGGTCCGCGTCCGGAGAGAATCCGGACGCGCAATCATCGCCAAAGGACCAGCCCTCCAACGAGCCGTGAGTATGAAAGAGGAAGTTTAATAAGGAAGTACCTTCGTTTACGCTCAGAGGTAACGAAATATTTATATCGCATTCGGATCTGCGGCCGTCTCGAGATGAGTTCATCCTCGGGGATCTTCTTAGGAGATGATGGAGAGCGTCGCCTCCGTCTGCCGCCGCCAGATGAGGCAAAGCGAGCCCAAGTGTAAATCACGGAGGGCGTCCCAGTCGGAGGGGCCAAAGAGTTCAACACCCACGAGTATGGCGGGAGGCGAAGAGTTTGCTTGAGAGGCGTCCATTTCAGAAGATCACCGCGCGTTAATCGTATGGTGGTCGGAAGGATTTAAATCCGAAAGCGGATTATGTAATGCCGCCTCGAGCTTGTTGGCGGGATTTGCGGTATCTGAAAATGATGCACCTTTGTCTTTTAACAGTTTTGCATATAAAATGCGCCTGTATAGATAGTAGCCCCGAGACTCGGTAGGTTGTCGAAAGCGACGCGCGTCGAGGATCAAAACCTCAACATCTCAGTAATGAATACCGCCGCTCGTCTGGTGGCGGATAGTCGAGGCCAGCCGGACTAGAGAATTTGTCGAATTAAGTCGACAACTTGGCGTGGCGAATCTTGACATCGCCCTTGTCAATCAGCGACTTGACGAGTCGCAAGGTAAATAAATTCTCATAACCGCTTTATTGAGTGGGTCCAAGCCCGCCTCGATAAGTTATATCTTTTTATCTGAGATAGTGCTGCTTTGTGGAGAGCCTTGGGCGAACTTGCTCGCTAAGGAGCAAGCCCGAAGGAGTGGCGTGGCCGCGAGGGCGGCGAAGAGTTGAAGGTCGAGAAGGCGGCGCCTTGCCTAGGCGAGGCGGAGGTGGCGAATTGGCCAAGAAATTAAAGGATGCTACCAACCGCAATGAGGCTCTTGAAAAGGCGCTTATCGGAGCGGGAAGACTCAAGAAGGCCACCGCCGAAGCCAAGGATGCCCGTTACGCAATGCGGGCTATGAAGGAGGAGCTGCGCCAAGCCGAGAAATCGCGGTGGCAAGCCGTTTCTTATCGTCGCCGGTTTATGGATGCTGGCACGCTCAATTCGAGCGGTTGTGGAGTTCGGAGGATCCGTATATGGACTTGGCTGCGAAAGTGCGGTGATGCCGTTAAGCACTTCCGAGCCGGGGATCCGAGGCGGAAGAGTTATATTGGACTCAATTCCACAGTCCGGATCGCCCTCTTCGCCGACAGACAGAGTTGGCGAATGGGCGAACTGAATAGACTGTCCGGCTGGCTATGATCGACATCGTGGCCCATGTATGGCGAGAGAGGTCCAAAGCGACGAACTACTTGACCTCATGCGGCGTTAGTTCCTTGGGGCGGTGCCGCATATCAAGGAGATGAAACGGTCGGCTGCATCGGTAGCGGATGGCTCGCCCGTGTAAAAGCGCGATGTCCGGAGATGGATGCCACCGCCGTTCTTGCCCGAGGTTCGGATGGAAACCGGCTTCTGCCGAGCATTATTTCGGGAAGTTATGCGTGGCGCTTCGTATAATAAAGTCGCGGTGCTCAAAGAATGTAACGTTCGATTGAACGCATTGACTTGTAGATCAATGATTATAGTATGAATGCTTTTTATACTTGTGCTTCCAAGTAGTAAAACTTCTCATGTGCGGCCGTTTGCGTATACTTGTGTATAACCTGAAAGATGCGATCTTGACTTGCCCCTTGCACAAGGTCTTTGGGGTGTTCGCAAAATAGCGCTTTTCACACTTAATCCGACGTCTCGGTCTGTTATAAGGAGGTGGTAGCGAGCTTAACGAGGCAATCCGGACTATGATGCTTTATTTCTTTCACTTAGCCAATGGAGCTCGAGGGTGGGGCTACGATATAGCCCCGATGACACCGCACAACTCGGATTTGGGGTGCATATGTGCCGACAGGAAAGCGGTCCTTCGTCAAAGCGAAATTCTAAACATTCCAATGGTCGATCAAGTGGTGACGGACTCTCGCTGTATCATGACATTAGGTTTTGGCTTTCTCTCTTGAGGTGCTCGCCCGGTGAAGCGGGGCACAATCGCGATAGTTCTCCGGTGCCGCGTTAGCCGATGATCTGAGCGTAAAGGCAGCAAAACACGTGAGCCGGGCAAACCCAACATTTGACCAAAGACATGATTCGATGATGCATATAATGCCTAACTCGAGACGCCGAACACTCCGAAGGTGTTCGGACTTTATAATAATGGGCGAATTATGCCCTAAGCCCTAGTGTCCGGTATGGGCATGGTCTTCGACGGCCGATGCCAAGGCGCCAGCTCGTTTGGCTATAGAAGGAAGCCAAGGAGAGTAACAACAAGAGACAGTGATAAAAAGGTCTACGCAGGTCTTAATGAAAAGAATCCTTGCAGCGGGTCCCTCTGCACGTCTGCGCCTGTGTCTCTGTTGCGCCATTATCCCGGACGGGTAAGCACGTTGTTCATCTGTAGAAAAAGAGGAACGTTTAGTTGTAGAAACAGCTCGTGCAAAAAATGTACAAAAGAATGAATATAAATAATTAAATCAAGGTTTATATGAAACCATGGTTGGTTGTGCGCGCAGCCCCCCGTGAGAAGGGTATGCGGCTAGGGAGCCCCTAGCCTGTTGAGTCCGGATTCGTCTATCCGAGTCCGGGGTCTTTAAGTGACCCTCGCACTGAAATGGCGCCATGTGGACCGGGCATCTTAAGTGTAAGAGACGCGTAATGTGGTATGGCGTTGAAGCGGACAAAAGCCTTTCGTCCCAATAGTGCTTGATATTCACTTTTGAATGGGACGATATGGAAAATTAACTTTTCGCGTCGAAGATTGTTCGGCAACCCGAACACGACTTCTAGTAATATCGAGCACATGCACTTGGCGTGAGGGCTGGCGTAACTCCTTTGAAGGAAGTGCGGGTGTGTCGAATTTTGGTAGGGTCTATCCCCATCCGACGGATTGTGTTTGAATATAGCGAGGTTTAAGTCACCGCCTCCGTCCATTAGGGCGTTTCGAATTGTAGTCCGTCTATTACGGATTCAATATCGAGTCCGTCCAGCGTTTGAACACTTCGAGTAGTCGGTGGTCGAAAGTGATTGGTTTTGATATCCAATCTCTACGATTCATTGGGTTGGACGTGCGAGGCTCTTTTTAGAAAGTGCGCATTGTTTTTCCGTGTCCTCACATGAAGTGAGTTTCTTGCTTTGACCCCTTGTGGGAAAGTCTTTTGTTTTCCGGTGCCTGTTGGCGGGGTTTATCTTCTTCGCTTGACGCGCCGAGCCCCTTGTGTTCGGCGTTTAGTCGGCGGACTGTTTGAAACCCAACAATCCCTATGGGTGTGATTTGCGGGCCTCCGGGTACTGTGGATTTGACATATCCGACCCGAATTTTGTGTAGGTTAGGCGGTTAAATCGTTGTCGTCCTTGAGGGTTGAGCTTTATTATTTGGCCGTGAGCTTTTAAATCCGGCGCCGATGCCGTGCTCTTTGGGCTTTTCTCTTTATTCGGCGCTGCTCTTTTCTACGCCGTGATTTTCCATTTCCATCTCTTATCTCGGATGTACTTGGGTCGCTGGTGCTGCTTCTTGCCAACCAGCTATCCTCTCCTACACAGAAGCGGGTCATGAGGCTTGTTAATGCGGTCATTGTCCTCGGTTTCTCTTGACCGAGGTGTCTGGCGAGCCATTAATCTCGGACATTGTGCTTAAAAGCTGCTAAGGCTTCGGCGTCCGGACAGTCGACTATTTGGTTCTTTTTAGTAAGGAACCTGTTCCACAATTTCCGCGCTGACTCTCCGGGCTGTTGAGTTATGTGACTTAGGTCATCTCAGCATCCGGAGGCGGACATAAGTCCCTTGAAAATTTGCTCTAAACGCTTCCTCGAGCTCTTCCCAACTTCCAACAATGTTTTTCGGGAGGCTTTTGAGCCAATGACGGGCTGGCCTTTGAGCTTGAGAGGTAGATATTTTATGGCGTGGAGATCGTCTCCTCGGCCATATGTATATGCAATATATAGTCTTCTATCCAGACTCGAGTGCATTGTTCCATCGTAGGCTTCTATGTTTATGGGTTTAAACCCTGCTGGAATTCATGATCCGGCACCTCGTCGATGAAGCATAGTGGGTGTCGGCGCCCTGCATTTGTATGCGTGCCGCTATTGTCGGACACTTAGCGTGTTCCTTTGCTTATTGGGGCTTTCTTTTTGGGTCGTAGATGGTCTGGCTGGGCCATTGGGACGGTGGGGCTTTATGGCCTCCTCGTGGTCTCGGGAGCAGCTTGCGCCGGGTAGCTCTTGATTGGTGGTCGTTGCGTGTTTATCTACGGTTTTGAGTACTTTGCTCCATCTTATTGGGAGCGTCTTCCGCTGTGTTGAGCTTCCGTTTTCCTTCTTGAGCTTCTTGTTTGTAGCGATGAGCCTGTGTTTGAAAAGCTCTTGTTCGACGGGCTCCTCGAGTTAAATCGTCATTGGGGCTTGTTTCGTCTTGGAGGAGGTATATAGTTGTGATTCTCGACCTTTTCTTACGCCGCCCTTCGTGAGGGCTTGCTTCGCATCCTCCCGCTACCGAGTCTTCTTTGGAGGGGTTTGTCTTCGGCACTCTCGGGGTATTGTTATTTCTGTGCGGAATCTCCATTCTTGTTGTGGCGGGATTTAGAGCGGCGCCACGACGCGGCGTTTTTTGCTTCTTTAGAGAATCTTCCTCCGCTGCTTTTTCGCCATCCCCTTCTTTTGGGGTATCCACCATGTAGAAGTCATATGACGAGGTGGCCTTCTAGTGCCCTGTGGGCGCTGGGTCCTGATTGTCTCCGGCATCATCGTCCATAGCGTCGATGTCATCGGAGTCGTAGTCTAGCATGTCGGTTAGATCCTTGACAGTGGCTACAAAGTGGGTGGTGGGTGGGCTCTGAATTTCTTCGTCGTCCGAACTCCAACCGTCCTGGCCATAGTCCGGCCAGGATTCTCCTGATAGCGAGAGATGCTTCAGAGAATTCAGGATATCGCCAAAAGGCGAGTGCTTAAAGATGTCTGCGGTGGTGAATTCCATAACCGGCGCCCAATCCGATTTAATTGGCAGGGGCGCGGGAGGCTCGGAGTACGGCGAGGAGTCCGGCGCCTCGGGATCACGAGTTCCGCAGGGGACAAGATCGGTATTCGGCTCCATCGCCGTGGATGTTGAAGCCCTCGGGGCGGCGTCTATCCACCGCCCTTGTCATGGCAATCGGCTCGGGCTAGTAGCCGGAGCGGATTCGAGGCGACCACCAAAGCCTTGTCCGTGGCGAGCTAGATCATGCCCATCGTCACGGGCGGGCGCGCTTGGCGTGGCTCGAGTCCGTCGAAGATCAAGTCTCCGGTCATCGGCCGTGAAGTTCAAGCTTCGAATCGACTCGGCGCTGGGCGTAGCTTCGATCTGCTCGGATGGCCAAGAGAATTGGCCCGCATACAAAGCCGCCGAATCTGAAGATCTGTCCGGGAGAAAAGTCTCACCCTGGACTGCATTGATGGTTGAAGATGCCATCGAGCCAATCGGGGACGACACAGAGGAACTCTCAATGAAAGCACCAATGACGGTGTCAAAACCGACGGATCTCGGGTAGGGGGTCCCGAACTGTGCGTCTAGGCGGATGGTAACAAGAGGCGAGGGACATAATGTTTTACCTGTGTTGGGCCCTCTCGATGGAGGTAAAACCCTACGTCTGCTTGATTAATATTGATGATATGGGTAGTACAAGAGTAGATCTACCACGAGATCAAGGAGGCTAAACCCTAGAAGCTAGCCTATGGTATGATTGTTGAGATGTAATGTTGTGTCCCACGGACTAAGGCCCTCCGGTTTATATAGACACCGGAGAGGCTAGGGTTACATGTAGTCGGTTACAATGGTAGGAGATCTACATATCCGTATTGCAAGCTTGCCTTCCACGCCAAGGAAAGTACCTTGGGACACGAGCCGGAGTCTTCAATCTTCTATCTTCGTAGTCTGGGAGTCCGGCGGAATTGATAGTCCGGCTGTCCGGACACCCCCTAGTCCAGGACTCCCTCAATGATCTCATCGGATGAACCACGATGTCGAGGATTCAATCAATCCCGTATACAATTCCCTTTGTCAAGCGGTACGTTACCTTCCCGAGATTCGATCGGCGGTATCCCAATACCTCGTTTAATCTCATTACCGGCAAGTCACTTTACTCGTACCGTAATGCATGATCCCGTGACCAGACACTTGGTCACATTGAGCTCATTATGATGATGCATTACCGAGTGGGCCCAGAGATACCTCTCTGTCATACGGAGTGACAAATCCTAGTCTCGATTCGTGCCAACCCAACATACACTTTTGGAGATACCCGTAGTGCATCTTTATAGTCACCCAGTTACGTTGTGACGTTTGGCACACCCAAAGCACTCCTACGGTATCCGAGAGTTGCACAATCTCATGGTCTAAGGAAATGATACTTGACATTTGGAAAAGCTCTAGCGAAACGAACTACACGATCTTGTGCTATGCTTAGGATTGGGTCTTGTCCATCACATCATTCTCCTAATGATCTCATCCCGTTATCAATGACATCCAATGTCCATAGTTAGGAAACCATGACTATCTGTTGATCAACGAGCTAGTCAACTAGAGTCTCACTAGGGACGTGTTGTGATCTATATATTCACACATGTATTACGATTTCTGGATAACACAATTATAGCATGAATAATAGACAATTATCATGAACAAAGAAATATAATAATGACCATTTTATTATTGCCTCTAGGGCATATTTCCAACAGTCTCCCACTTGCACTAGAGTCAATAATCTACTTACATTGTGATGAATCGAACACCCATAGTGTTCTGGTGTTGATCATGTTTTGCTCTAGGGGGAGGTTTAGTCAACGGATCAGCTACATTCAGGTCCGTATGTACTTTACAAATATCTATGTCTCCATCTTGAACATTTTCACGGATGGAGTTGAAGCGACGCTTGATGTGCCTGGTCTTCTTGTGAAACCTGTGCTCCTTGGCAAGTAAAACAGCTCCAGTGTTGTCACAGAAGAGTGTGATCGGCCCCGACGCATTGGGTATGACTCCTAGGTCGGTGATGAACTCCTTCACCCAGATAGTTTCATGCGCTGCCTCCAAGGCTTCCATGTACTCCGCTTCACATGTAGATCCCGCCACGACGCTTTGCTTGCAACTGCACCAGCTTACTGCCCAACCATTCAAAATATACACGTATCCGGTTTGCGACTTAGAGTCATCCAGATCTGTGTCGAAGCTAGTGTCGACGTAACCCTTTACGACGAGCTTTTCGTCACCTCCATATACGAGAAACATATCCCTAGTCCTTTTCAGGTACTTTAGGATGTTCTTGACCGCTGTCCACTGTTCCATGTCGGGATTACTTTGGTACCTTCCTACCAAACTTATGGCAAGGTTTATATCAGGTCTGGTACAAGTCATGGCATACATGATAGACCCTATGGCTGAGGCATAGGGGACGACACTCATCTTTTCTCTATCTTACGTCAGTGGTGGGACATTGAGCCGAGCTCAATTTCACACCTTGCAACACGTGCAAGAACCCTTCTTGGACTGATCCATATTGAACTTCTTCAATATCTTATCAAGGTATGTGCTTTGTGAAAGATCTATGAGGCGTCTCGATCTATCTCTATAGATCTTGATGCCTAATATGTAAGCAGCTTATCCAAGGTCCTTCATTGAAAAACACTTATTCAAGTAGGCCTTAATGATGTCCAAAAGTTATATATCATTTCCCATAAAAAGTATGTCATCCACATATAATATGAGAAATGCTACAGAGCTGCCACTCACTTTCTTGTAAACGCAGGCTTCTCCATAAGTCTGCATAAACCCAAACGCTTTGATCATTTCATTAAAGCGAATGTTCCAACTCCGAGATGCTTGCACCAGCCCATAGATGGAGCGCTGGAGCTTGCATACCTTGTTAGCATTCTTTGGATCGACAAAACCCTCTGGATGCATCATATACAGTTCTTCCTTAAGATGGCCGTTAAGGAATGTCGTTTTGACATCCATTTGCCATATCTCATAATCATAGTATACAACAATTGCTAACATGATTCGGACGGACTTCAGCTTCGCTACGGGAGAGAAAGTCTCATCGTAGTCAACCCCTTGAACTTGTCGATAACCCTTAGCGACAAGTCGAGCTTTATAGATGGTAACATTACCATCCGCGTCCGTCTTCTTCTTAAAGATCCATTTGTTTTCTATTGCTCGCCGATCATCGGGCAAGTCTATCAAAGTCCATACATTGTTTTCATATATGGATCCTATCTCGGATTGCATGGCTTCAAGCCATTTGTTGGAATCTTGGCCCGCCATTGCTTCTTCATAGTTCGAAGGTTCACCGTTGTCTAACAACATGATTTCCAGGACAGGGTTGCCATACCACTCTGGTGTGGAACGTGTCCTCGTGGACCTACGAAGTTCAGTAGTGACTTGATCCGAAGTACCTTGATCATCATCATTAATTTCCTCTCTAGTCGGTGCAGACACCATAGGAACATCTTCCTGAGCTGCGCTACTTACCGGTTCAAGAGGTAGTACTTCATCAAGTTCTACTTTCCTCACCTACTTCTCTCGAGAGAAACTCTTTCTCCAGAAAGGACCCGTTCTTGGCAACAAAGATCTTGCCCTTGGATCTTAAGTAGAAGGTATACCCAATGGTTTCCTTAGGGTATCCTATGAAGACGCATTTTTCCGACTTGGGTTCGAGCTTTTCAGGTTGAAGTTTCTTGACATAAGCATCGCATCCCCAAACTTTTAGAAACAACAGCTTAGGTTTCTTCCCAAACCATAATTCATACTGTGTCGTCTCAACGGATTTAGACGGTGCCCTATTTAAAGTGAATGTAGCTATCTCTAGAGCGTATCCCCAAAATGATAGTGGTAAATCGGTAAGTGACATCATAGATCGCACCATATCCAATAGAGTGCGATTACGACGTTCGGACACACTGTTACGATGAGGTGTTCCAGGCGGCGTGAGTTGTAACGATTCCACATTTTCTTAAGTGCGTACCAAATTTGTGACTTAAATATTCTCCCCCACGATCTAATCGTAAGAACTTTATCTTTCGGTCACGTTGATTCTCTACCTCATTCTGAAATTCCTTGAACTTTTCAAAGGTCTCAGACTTGTGTTTCATCAAGTATACATACCCATATCTACTCAAGTCGTCAGTGAGAGTGAGAACATAACGATATCCTCCGCGAGCCTCAACGCTCATTGGACCGCACACATCAGTATGTATGATTTCCAATAAGTTGGTTGCTTGCTCCATTGTTCCGGAGAACGGAGCCTTGGTCATTTTGCCCATGAGGCATGGTTCACACGTGTCAAATGGTTCATAATCAAGAGACTCCAAAAGTCCATCAGCATGGAGTTTCTTCATGCGTTTGACACCAATGTGACCAAGGCGGCAGTGCCACAAGTATGTGGGACTATCATTATCAACCTTACATCTTTTGGTATTGACACTATGAATATGTGTAACATCACGTTCGAGATTTAGTAAGAACAAACCATTGACAAACGGGGCATGACCATAAAACATGTCTCTCATATAAATAGAACAAACATTATTCTCGGATTTAAATGAGTAGCCATCTCGCATTAAACAAGATCCAGATACAATGTTCATGCTCAAAGCTGGCACTAAATAACAATTATTGAGGTTTAAAACTAATCCCGTAGGTAAATGTAGAGGTAGCGTGCCGACGGCGATCACATCGACCTTGGAACCATTCCCGACGCACATCGTCACCTCGTGCTTCGCTAGTCTCCGCTTATTCCGCAGCTCCTGTTTTGAGTTACAAATATGAGCAACCGCACCGGTATCAAATACCCAGGAGCTACTACGAGTGCTGGTAAGGTACACATCAATAACATGTATATCACATATACCTTTGGCGTTGCCGGCCTTCTTGTCCGCTAAGTACTTGGGAAAGTTCCGCTTCCAGTGACCACTTCCCTTGCAATAAAAGCACTCAGTCTCAGGCTTGGGTCCATTCTTTGACTTCTTCCCGGCAACTGGCTTACCGGGCGTGGCAACTCCCTTGTCGTCCTTCTTGAAGTTCTTCTTACCCTTGCCTTTCTTGAACTTAGTGGTTTTATTCACCATCAACACTTGATGTTCCTTTTTGATCTCTACCTTTGCTAATTTCAGCATTGAATATACTTTAGGAATTGGCTTTTCCATCCCCTGCATATTGAAGTTCATCACAAAGCTCTTGTAGCTCGGTGGAAGCGACTAAAGGATTCTGTCAATAACCGCGTCATCCGGGAGATTAACTCCCAGCTAAGTCAAGCGGTTGTGCAACCCAGACATCTTGAGTATGTGCTCACTGACAGAACTATTTTCCTCCATCTTACAACTGAAGAACTTGTCGGAGACTTCATATCTCTTGACCCGGGCATGAGCTTGGAAAACCGTTTTCAGCTCTTCGAACATCTCATATGCTCCGTGTTGCTCAAAACGCTTTTGAGCCCCGGTTCTAAGTCAGTAAAGCATGCCGCATCGAACGAGGGAGTAATCATCAAGACGGACTGCCAAGCATTCATAACGCCTTGGTTCTCTGGGATGGGTGCTTCACCTAGTGGTGCTTCTAGGACATAATCTTTCTTTGCAGCTATGAGGATGATCTCGGGTTAGGACCCGATCCAGTATAGTTGCTGCCATCATCTTTCGACTTGGTTTTTCTAGGAACGTTGAAGTTGAGGGCAACATTAGCGTGGGCCATTTGATCTACAAGACATCTTGTAAAGATTTTAGACTAAGTTCATGATAATTAAGTTCATCTAATCAAATTATTCAATGAACTCCCACTCGAACAGACATCCTCTAGTCATCTAAGTGAAACATGATCCGAGTCAACTAGGCCGTGTCCGATCATCACGTGAGATGACTAGTCATCATCGGTGAACATCTTCATGTTGATCGTATCTTCTATATGACTCATGCTCGACCTTTCGGTCTTCCGTGTTCTGAGGCCATGTCTGTACATGCTAGGCTCGTCAAGTCAACCTAAGTGTATTGCGTGTGTAAATCTGGCTTACACCCGTTGTATTCGAACGTTAGGATCTATCACATCCGATCATCACGTGGTGCTTCGAAACAACGAACCTTCGCAACGATGCACAGTTAGGGGGAACACTTTCTTGAAATTATTACGAGGGATCATCTTATTTAAGCTACTGTCGTTCTAAGCAAATAAGATGTAAAACATGATAAACATCACATGCAATCAAATAGTGACATGATATGGCCAATATCATGTTGCTCCTTTGATCTCCATCTTCGGGGCGCCATGATCATCTTCGTCACCGGCATGACACCATGATCTCCATCATCATGATCTCCATCATTGTGTCTTCATGAAGTTGTCACGCCAATGACTACTTCTACTTCTATGGCTAACACGTTTAGCAATAAAGTAAAGTAATTTACATGGCATTATTCAATGACACGCAGGTCATACAAAAAATAAAGACAACTCCTATGGCTCCTGCCGGTTGTCATACTCATCGACATGCAAGTCGTGATTCCTATTACAAGAACATGATCAATTTCATACATCACATATATCATTCATCACATCCTTTTGGCCATATTACATCACATGGCACATGCTGCAAAAACAAGTTAGACGTCCTCTAATTGTTGTTGCATGTTTTTACGTGGCTTCTATAGGTTTCTAGCAAGAACGTTTCTTACCTACGTAAAACCACAACGTGATATGCCAATTTCTATTTACCCTTCATAAGGACCCTTTCCATCAAATCCGCTCCAACTAAAGTGGGAGAGACAGACACCCGCTAGCCACCTTATGCAACTAGTGCATGTCAGTCGGTGGAACCTGTCTCACGTAAGCGTACGTGTAAGGTCGGTCCGGGACGCTTCATCCCACGATGCCGCTGAAGCAAGATAAGACTAGTAGTGGCAAGAAAATTGACAACATCTACGCCCACAACAAGTTTGTGTTCTACTCGTGCATAGTAACTACGCATAGACCTAGCTCATGATGCCACTATTGGGGAACGTTGCAGAAAATAAAAAATTTCTACGCTTCACCAAGATCAATCTATGGAGTCATCTAGCAACGAGAGAGAGGAGTGCATCTACATACCCTTGTAGATCACGCGCGAAAGCGTTCAAGAGAACGGGGTTGAGGGAGTCGTACACGTCGTGATCCAAATCACCGGAGATCCTAGTGCCGAACGGACGGCACCTCCGCGTTCAACACACGTACGGTTTGGAAGACGTCTCCTCCTTCTTGATCCAGCAAGGGGGAAGGAGAGGTTGATGGAGATCCAGCAGCACGACAGCGTGGTGATGGATGCAGCAGCGATCTTGGCAGGGCTTCGCCAAGCACTACGAGAGGGAGAGGTGTCACTGGAGGGAGAGGGAGGCGCCAGAGGCTAGGGTGTGGCTGCCCTCCCTCCCCCCTCTTTATATAGGGCCCCTAGGGGGGCGCCGGCCCTAGGAGATCCAATCTCCAAGGGAGGGGGCGGCCAAGGGGGTGGCTTGCCCCCCAAGGCAAGTGAGGCGCCCCCACCCCTAGGGTTTCCAACCCTAGGCGCAGGGGGAGCCCAAGGGGGGGCGCACCAGCCCACCAGGGGCTGGTTCCCCTCCAACTTCAGCCCACGGGGCCCTCCGGGATAGGTGGCCCCACCCGGTGGACCCCCGGGACCCTTCCGGTGATCCCGGTACTATACAGGTGACCCCCGAAACTTTCCCGACGGCCGAAACTGAACTTCCTATATATAAATCTTCACCTCCGGACCATTCCGGAACTCCTCGTGACATCCGGGATCTCATCCGGACTCAACAACTTTCGTGTTATCTGCATACTAATATCTCAACAACCCTAGCATCACCAAACCTTAAGTGTGTAGACCCTACGGGTTCGGGAGACATGCAGACATGACCGAGACGCCTCTCCGGTCAATAACCAATAGCGGGATCTAGATACCCATGTTGGCTCCCACATGCTCCTCGATGATCTCATCGGATGAACCACGATGTCGAGGATTCAATCAATCCCGTATACAATTCCCTTTGTCAAGCGGTACGTTACTTACCCGAGATTCGATCGGCGGTATCCCAATACCTCATTTAATCTCATTACCGGCAAGTCACTTTACTCGTACCGTAATGCATGATCCCGTGACCAGACACTTGGTCACATTGAGGTCATTATGATGATGCATTACCGAGTGGGCCCAGAGATACCTCTCCGTCATACGGAGTGACAAATCCCAGTCTCGATTCGTGCCAACCCAACAGACACTTTTGGAGATACCCGTAGTGCACCTTTATAGTCACCCGCCACGCCAGGACGCTTGGCACACCCAAAGCACTCCCACGGTATTCGGAGTTGCACAATCTCATGGTCTAAGGAAATGATACTTGACATTTGAAAAAGCTCTAGCGAAAGGAACTACACGATCTTGTGCTATGCTTAGGATTGGGTCTTGTCCATCACATCATTCTCCTAATGATGTCATCCCGTTATCAATGACATCCAATGTCCATAGTCAGGAAACCATGACTATCTGTTGATCAACGAGCTAGTCAACTAGAGTCTCACTAGGGACGTGTTGTGATCTATATATTCACACATGTATTACAATTTTCGGATAACACAATTATAGCATGAATAATAGACAATTATCATGAACAAGTACATATAATAATAACCATTTTATTATTGCCTCTAGGGCATATTTCCAACAGATGCCACCACTGATGATGGCAGCGCACGCATAGATGGCAGCCAACCGAAGAGGCAACGGAAGGACCGGCGCCCGAATGTGCTCGGCATCGTCAAGCAGGAATCTACTTAAGTGTCCTCGAGTGGGCATCCAACGGCGCCCAAAGAATTAGTTAGTGGGTACTCGGGACAACTTGGGTGCATTCTCCGGAGCACCATCTCGGTCAACACCGAGAACCTAAGGCATCATGACCGAGGGAACTTGCGCAACCTCCTCTTCACGAAGCTGCACGAACGATACAAATTCCCCGGTGACTTTGCAAACACACGCCACTCAGGGAAAAGTGAACAGTGCCGCCCTCATGAAGATGAGCATAGCCCTGGCTACTTGAAGAGCCGCGGTGAGGAGAAGGATTCTAAGAGGTGATAGTTATGAGAAGATTAAGGAGACAAATCCTTCGATTAGCAAAGCTGACTACCGGGAGTTCAAGATCAAGTGCGAGAGCAACGCAACCGCGGAATCAAGTCAGTGGGGGAAAGATAAGTGGGACTTGAACTTAGGGGTCCACAAACTCGGTCCCGGCGGTTACAGAGTGGCGGAACCTATATGGGACAAGGAGGACGCGGAGCGTACCGAGCAAGGCCTACCGCCCCTCTTTGATAAATACCGTGACAAGCAGACCAGGAACTATGTCAGGGCCCGGTACAAGGTGGACCCGGTAACAAAGGAGCTTACCACAGATCCAAAGACCAAGGCGCTTGAGCTTGTTCTGGTAAGGAATACACCCCCGCGTAATTAGCTCCATATGGTTGCATTCTAATTAATGAAGCCAAATTTCTAAATGGTTCACGTTCCTTCCGCAGGACACTGAAAGCAGTAGCACGGGGTCGTCTCAGAGATCCCCTTGGGACACCACTTTAAATAGGGCGTTGAACATAATGAAACACAAGGATAAGTTCAGTAAGCTGTCGTCAGCTGGTCGTGTGGCTGGCAAAGGCTTGTCCACGAAATGGTTGGAATACTATAACGCTAGGCGAAAGGAGAGAAAGACCAGCTCGGAAAGCCAGGAGCGCGAGGTTCAAGAACTCAAGGCACAAGTGGCGCGGATTCCGGAGATGGTCCAAGAGCAAGTGCGAGACTAACTGGGAGCGACGATCACCGCTGTCGGTGTCAAAACCGGCGGATCTCGGGTAGGGGGTCCCGAACTGTGCGTCTAGGCGGATGGTAACAAGAGACGAGGGACACAATGTTTTTACCCAGGTTCGGGCCCTCTCGATGGAGGTAAAACCCTACGTCCTGCTTGATTAATATTGATGATATGGGTAGTACAAGAGTGGATCTACCACGAGATCAAGGAGGCTAAACCCTAGAAGCTAGCCTATGGTATGATTGTGAGATTTATGTTGTCCTACGGACTAAAGCCCTCCGGTTTATATAGACACCGGAGGAGGCTAGGGTTACACAGAGTCGGTTACAATGGTAGGAGATCTACATATCCAGATTGCCAAGCTTGCCTTCCACGCCAAGGAAAGTACCATCCGGACACGAGCCGAGTCTTCAATCTTCTATCTTCGTAGTCTTGGAGTCCGGCGGATATTGATAGTCCGCTATCCGGACACCCCTAGTCCAGACTCCTCAAGAGTTCCCTAACCAGGCTTCAATGACGAGAAGTCCAAAGATGTTTATAGTCTTGGCGTTGCAAGGCGGGTTCTCCCTTCAAATTCCATGTACCTGCCGAATAGTGTCCGGCTTCATCTTGAACACTGTGTTCCTCGGCTTCTACGCCAAATAATGGCCCTCTTCCACGCGTCGCATGAATGCGAAAAGCCAGGGTGTCTTTTGCATTTTAACCCTTAATTGTGCGAGTCGCCCGCCTATAAAAGAGGCAAGAATCCAGATCCAAACCGCACCGTCTTCCTCCCGCGTATACTCCATCGAAGCGCCTCTGACCTAGAAATCTGTTCCACCATGGATCGTCAACGCGGCTCTTCCTCACGCGCCCCCAGCCCACCGCCGGGGAATTGGAAGAGGTGCTCTATTTCGCACAACGAGCTAGTGAAGCTCCAAACGGAGGGGTTTCTCACTCCGGCCTTCATGGTTCGATGCTGGGCCGGACTGGTTACTTATCAAGGTGGGAGGCGGCGGAGGACACCCAAGCCCCAATAAGGGGGAGCGAGTGTGTTTTGTCCCTTACCCGATAAGGGACTCGGATTTCAATACATCCGTTCCTCCGCGGGCCTCAAGTTCTACGGACTCAGCTCCATCACCTTACGCCCGCCTCATCCCGCATATCATGGCTCACGTAGCTCTTTTTATGAGCTATTCCCGGCATCGAGCCCCATTTTGCATTGTGGAAGAGGCTATTTTGCCTCGCACCCGTTCTCACCAGGGGTCCATATATCAAGTGGGCGGCGCCAAATATGGCGCATCGCGGGACCGGATACCTATCCGCACTCCCAAGAAGGCGTTCAAGATCGGCCCTCGGAGTGGTTTTATATAGGAGACGCTCGCTGCCGGACCCGATTGGATCGGCCTCCGGAGTTTAGTGCTGCTCCCTTGAAGAAACGCCACGGTGGCGCCCGTGGAGCCCCGATTGGAGGAAGACAAGAGCGCCCACTACTTGATGGGCCGGATAAGATTAATGGCTCATTTCGCTTGACCATGATCGAGTCATGGCGACATGCATCAGCGAGGGTACATCCACCGCAATCTGAGGCCACCCCATGTGGGATTTCAACGGGAAGACGATGCTACGCAACGACGGCCAAAAGGGCGGATTCACCGAGGATCTCGTGAAGATCCCGTCCGCCTGTATAAGGGGAGAAGGAGGATTTCCTTGGACGAACCCTTTGAATGGGTTTTCCATGATCAACCCCATAGGATGGGTAAGTGAACACCTTGAAGGGCTCAACCCATGCTTTCAAGTTTTAAGCTTCACATTATGTCTTCGACGCAGATCTGCGCCCGGATGTGGAGGACATGGTGAGTCCTGCTCCGCAACCCGAAGATCCAGAAGGATCCCTGGGTCCGGCCTCTGAAGAGGACCCGGACATCGAGGTGGAGCTGATCGACGGGGTGTATCACCAGCTCAGCATAGACAATGCTTGGGTTGCCATTACGGCAGACTACCCCGAACTAAGTCCGGCTTCCCAGGTGACTGCGACCGAAGTCCGGACACCGGTATCTCTTCCCTGCCCATCTCTGACCTTCGTGAACGATGCTATTTTGTAGGAAGCGCCTTTACGGCAGGAAGCCGAGCCCATGTGGTCGACCAACGAGGCCATCCGAACCAGCGGCGGAAAAGGAGCGCATCGCGGACGGAAACGCCGCCGCAAAGGTATAGCTCAGATTCGAATTTTCGAGCAACGCTCCGAGGAAACGCTTGAGTGCTCATGATCTTTGTAGGAGAAAAGCGCCGCCGGATCTGAGCGCAGGAATTGCCGATCCGACCAACACGCCGGGCTCCGGCGCCGGGTGGAGGGGGAGGCAAGCGCAAGACGCGAGCCGGATCCTTCTCCAACGGAGGATACCGACAGATCGTCCGCCACCAAGTGCGAGGTGGAGAGCGCTATGAACCATAGGCGCCGCCAGACAAGATTTCAAGCGTGCTTTTCCCCGAGGCATTGGATGCCTTTAACGCAGGGACGCGCAGATCTCCGTGCTGCTCAAAATGGTTTTACCAGAGCTATGGAACAAGATGTGAAAGACATACGGGTAAGGGAATTTTAATGGTTGTATATACCAAGAGCCCCGAGACTTAAATTAGTTATGCTAACTGATTTAAGGACCATTGGAAATTTCAGGCACTTAACGAGAAGAACGCCCAAACTGTCTCGGGAGCTGCAAGATTGCAAGTCCCAACTTGAGGTCAAGATTTGTGCCGCAGGAGGAGACGGAAAGACCCTCCCGGTAACACATTTTATTAATAAATATAAGCGCTGTGCGGCGTGTGCGCGAGTCTAATAATGACATTGCAGTACCACGGACAAGATCCGGACAGCAAGATTGCTACGCATGACTAAAGGTCGGCGAGAGTGTGCTGAATAGGGTTCAGCAGAAAGGAACAAGCTCCAGATGCCAACGCCAAGCTCGGAGAAGAGCTGAAAGGCGCCAGCCGAGCTGTCCGCTCCGTTAAGGAGAATCGATGGCCGTCCGCGGCATTTATAGTAGTGCTTGAGCGAACTCTTTTGAAAAGAAGAGTTCGGCGAGGAAGTATTTTGACATGATATGTCTTGTAGGTATACTCACGGGTCGTCCTGCAGAGGAAATGCCCATATCAATGGGTGATCAACTTCCCGAACTGTTGCGGCTACTCGAACAAGTTCGGCAGCAATGAGCGTCGCTGCTCAGCTTTATGGCCAGCCCTCACCCTGCCCGAGGGCCTCGGGAGCTTATGGAGAAGCTGCAGGAGTGCGGCAGCGCTTCCGCTTGTGGAAGATTTCGCTTGCCGTCAAGGTGCTGTGGAGGTTTGGGCCATGGTGAAGACGCTGTACAAGAAGGCGGACCCCAACCACATGGCAAGTTGGACGGTGGCGCCGACGGAAGGAGATCCCTGTGAGTTTAGTGTACAGCCAAGTAGAGTTGGCTGCTAAATTTTCCCAATGGGATGTAAAACTAGACAGCCTGTTAGACGGGATTGAGGAGGAATACAATCAATAAATTTGACAATGTATGTTATCCTTTAAAGTGACATGTGAAATGCCTTCTAGCCGGATTGTAGATCGTTTGTCTTTGCCGACCTTTTCGCTTCGACCTCGGGACCCTAGAGTCCGGAGTGTGTCCGAATACCTCTTTGGTTAAGAAACAACCATGGTATGCATGGAGAGCAGGCGTAGGGGTCATTAGTGCTTTATCAGACAAGTGCCCAACTAGTTATGTTATATTACATGGTTAGTAAGAAACATCTTCCAGGGAGAATAGTTCCGTTAAGGGTTCCTTTCGCTGGGAGGCATGCCCTAAAGTGCATGTCCGGATTGCAAAGAAAGCAGTAAAACATCTGGGGGCAAATAGATAAATAGGTAAAAAGTCATATTTTAGGTCACCGACCGAATATTCCCTTAAGAACGCTTAGCTTCGGCTTCACCTACCTCGAGGTACACATCCGGTGACCCGCAAGAATAATCGCAGAGGTGCTCCTTTACCTCCTAGCCGAACAATCGGGAACGAGGGGTAAGCACAGAGCCAGCAACCCAGCTTGGCCAAAACTTAAGTCATATCGATGCATATAATGGCGAGTAAAAGGTACATGTGGAAGCTTGACACATGTGTTGGGTATGAAACCAGATAATTGACCTTCCGTAAAAGAAGCCCCGGGAATAATGAGTGCGGATGGCACATCATGCGTATGCAAAGAATGCAAAAATAGGCCCGGAAGGGCTTTTAAGTGAAAAGGATAAAAAGAGAAACAAAAGACAGCCGAAATATAAAAGTTTGGATGGGGGAAGGGGACGAACTCTTAGTCCGCGCTAGGCATAGAATCGTCGGAGGCGGGCTGCGCTCCATGGATTCGCTCGAGTCGGTTATCCGACGATTTAAGAGACGGTATGCTCGCGGTCAAGACTTGATCGACAATGAAGGGCCCTCCTATCCGGGCTTGAGCTTGTCCTTTTTCTTGTCCGGCAGCGAGAACTAGTTCACCAACGTTGTAAGTCTTGGCCCGTACTTCGCTTTGATATCTTCGGCCTGCTGCCGATAGAATGCGTAACGAGCCTTCGCGACGTCCGTTCTTCCTCCAATGTGTCCAAGCTGTCCCGCCGATCAAGCTCGGCCTCTCTTTCCTCATACATGCGCACTCGAGGTGAGTCGTGAATAATGTCACAGGCAAGACTGCTCTGCGCCAGATACCATAAAAAATGGTGTGAATCCGGTAGTACGGTTAGGCGTTGTCGCAGCCCCAGAGTACGGAGTCGAGCTCCTCGACCCATTGTGCATCGGATTTAGTGAGTGACCTCACTAGTCCGGGTTTAATGCCGCCATTATTAGATCATTTGCTCTTTCCACTTGACCGCTGGTTTGAGGGTGATAGATCGACGATAGTCGAGCTTGATGCCCATATTTTTGCACCATGACTTAACCTCATCGGCTGTGAAGTTCGTGCGTTGTGGGTGATGATCTTGTGGGGACTCAGAACGTGTACCACCCCGATATAAAGTCTATCACTGGTCCGGACTCTGCCGTTTTGACCGGTTTGGCCTCTATCCATTTGGTGAACTTATCCACCATGACCAATAGGTACTTTTTCTTGTGGGTTCCCCTTTAAGGGGTCCAACCATGTCAAGCCCCTGCACCGCGAACGGCCGTGTAATGGGTATGGTTTTGAGGGCGGTGGGTGGCATATGGCTCGATTAGCAAAGAGTCGACAACCAACGATCGCTGGACCAAGTCTGTCGCCCGCCCGAGCCCTCGGCCAATAAAATCTGACGGAATGCCTTTCCTACAAGGGCTCGGGCTGCTGCGTGGTGTCCACCTAGTCCGCATGAATTTCAGCCGGGAGGTTTCGCCCTTCTTCGGAGATACACCTTTGAAGGACTCGGTGGTACTTTTCTTATAAAGTTCTCCTCATAGACCTTGTAGGCCTTCGATCACGGACTATGCAGCGGACCTCATTTTGGTCTTCGGAAGTTCCTCGCCTAAGTAGGTAGGCTAGAAAGGTTCATCCACGTGGCGATTCTGCCATTATAACGTGGGCGAAGGGTGTTATGTCATCCGCCGAATCACCGGTTGGTGCGGTTTTCTCCGGTTTGTCGCTACGGGCTCCTCTTCCCATAGTACGTATGGCTTGAAGAGCCGCTCCAGAAGATATTTGAGGGACAAGATCACGTTTCGCACCGATGTGTGCCAGGACGTCGGCCGCTTGGTTATTGTCTCGGACTATGTGATGGAATTGAGTCCTTCAAACCGGTGACATTTTAGGACAGCGTTGCGATATGCTGCCATTTTGGATCCTTGGCGTCAAGTCTCCGTTTATTTGGGATATTGCAAGGTTTGAGTCCCCGCACCTCTAGGCGTTGAATGCCCATGGAGACCGCCATCCGGAGACCATGTAACAGGGCCTCGTATTCGGCTGCATTGTTGGAGTCCGTGTACATTATTTGAAGTACATACTGGACTGTATCTCCGGTGGGGGACGTCAGTACGATGCCAGCCCCCAGTCCGGCCAACATTTTGGAGCCGTCGAAATGCATAGTCCAATTGGAGTATGCGCCGTACTCTTTAGGGTGTTCGGCTTCGGTCCATTCGGCGATGAAGTCAGCCAAAACTTGTGACTTTATAGCTCGTCGAGGTTTGTAAGTGATGTCGAATGGTAAGAGCTCAATGGCCCATTTTGCTATCCTGCCCGTTGCGTCGCGGTTATTTATAATGTCATTGAGTGGTACTTCAGAGGCCACTGTTATCGAGCACTCTTGAAAGTAGTGCCGGAGCTTTCGAGACGCCATGAACACCGCATATGCTATCTTCTGATAGTGCGGGTAACGGATTTGCAGGGGTTAACACCAGTGGATACATAATACACTGGGTTTTTGAAGAGGGAATTTATGCCCTTCGTCGCTCGTTCGACGACGAGGACTGCGCTTACAACTTGATGTGTTGCTGCGATGTATAACAACATTGGTTCGCCCAGAAAAGCGCGCAGCCAGACCGGATTTGTTGCCAAGATGGCCTTTATTTCTTCGAGTTGGAAGGGCAGCATCCGCCCACTCGGTGTTGATGCGCCGAGGAGGCGATAGAGGGCAACGCCTTTTCTCCTAAACGGGAGATGAAGCGGCTTAAGGCTGCCATGCATCCTGTTAATTTTGTATTTGTTTGAGGTCTTTTGAATATCCAAGCGTGACAGAGCTCGGATTTTGGCCGGATTTGCTTCAATTCCTCTACGGATACGATGAAGCCCAACAGCTTTCCGGTGGTGCGCCAAAACGCATTTTTCCGGATTCACTTGATGTCATATGCTCGAGGTTGTCGAATGTGAGCCTCAAATCGTCTACTAAAGTTTCGACGTGTTTTGTTTTGACGACTACGCCGCTCACGTATGCCTCGATTGCTTTGCCAACTGGGTGGCGGACATGTTTGAATCATCGCCGATATGTTGCGCGGCGTTTTTGAGTCCGAAGGGCATCGTATTGAAGCGAATGGTCCATATGGAGTGATAAATGCCGTTGCGGCTTGGTTCGCTTCCGCCATCTTGATTTGATGATAGCCGAGTATGCGCCCGTGAAGCACAACGAATCGTGCCTGCGTGGTGTCGATAATTTGATCAATGCGGGGAGAGGAAGGGATCCTTTGGGCAAGCTTTATTGAGGTCTTTAAAATCGACCGAGGCGCCAGATTTATCCTTCTTGGTACCATCACCAAATTTGCTAGCCAGTCCGGATGTTTGATATCTCTAATGAATCCGGCTTCCAATAGTTTGGCTAGCTCTTCTCCCATTGCCTGTCTTTTGGGCTCGGAAAATCGTCAAGAGCCTGTTTGGTGGCTTGAATCCTTTAGGATGTTTAGGCTGTGTTCGCCAACTGCGAGGATTAGGGCATGTCCGAAGGATGCCAGCGAAGATATCCCAATTTTCCCGAAGGAATTCGCATGAGGCAGCGTCTACTTGGGTTCAACTGTGCCCCAATGGAAGCCGTCTTTGTTGGGTCCGTTGGTGGACTGGAATTTTATTATCTCGTCTCGCTGATTTGAAGGAGGTGGACTTGGATCTTTTGTCGAGTATCACATCGTCCCTGTTTCACCGTGAGAGCGCAGCGGTGAGTTCCTCGCCACTAAGGCTTGAGATAGTGCCTCGAGGGCTAGTGCGGCTGTCTTGTTTTCGGCGCGGAGTGCTATGTACGGATCACTAGTGAGAGTGATTATTCCGCTGGGCCCAGGCATTTTGAGCTTCATGTACCCGTAATGAGGTATTGCTTGAAAAATTGTGAATGCCTCTCGTCCTAATATGGCGTGATACCCACTACTGAACGGGGCCACCTGGAACGTGACTTCTTCGGATATGTAATTGTCCGGAGAGCGAACACCACATCGAGTGTGATTTTTCCGGCAGCGCTTCCGGCTAGGGATTATTCCTCTAAAGGTTGTCTTTGCTTCGCTCAATACGGCTCCAATCGATTTCCATTTTTCGCAGAGTTTCCTCATAAATGAGGTTTAGTCGCTGCCGCCATCCATGAGGACTTTTGTCATCGAAGACGCCCACTATGGGACTAAGTACCGGTCTTGGTGGGGCTCGTTGTTCGGGATGTGGGCTCGTCGGCCGGCATTGAAGGTAATAGCTGTGTCGCTCCATGGATTTTTGTTGCTACTTGGTAGACTTGGCGAGTTCGCGGATTGTTCGCTTTTCGCATATTATTTGATGCGAAAGTCTCAAGACCGATTGATACCGTGGCTGGTATTGTTGGAGTGGTTTCGGAGCTAGAAGCTCTTCGCCACTTTTGGCCACCGCCGTAATATCCAACATGCTCGAAGGCTATGTGTTGGGACGGCTCCCTCGTACTATGAAGCTTACAGGTCTATTGAGCCATCCCTCCAAGACGGTTCCGCTTCCTTATTGGGTTTTTGTTTTTCGCTTTTGCATCTAGGGCCCGAGTGTAAGGCGCCTTTTACTACTGAATTTGGGTTTGGGGCGGATTATCCCAAAATTGATTTTCGGTTTTCGGAAACTCTCCATCGCACAAGATTTTCGCACAATGGATGCGGATCGGTGAAGCGTAATTTTGCGACGATCAATGGCGTTTAGTATTCCCTTGTTCGTGCGATTATTGCGGAAGATTGATATTGCGTTTTCCTCTCGGCGATCATTTATCCTGTCCATAACCGGGAGGAATCGCCCAAGAGTGACGTCATCGTTTGAGAGGCTCTTGCCGTATTAGAGATAGGTCGATATGTTTGGGCGGTGGGTGGAATAAAATCCGGATCCCTGCCCATCTTGAGGCTCAAAGGCCAAGGGTTTCGAATTCGGAAGTTTGGTTTCTTGGGCACAATCCAGTGAGTCCGGGGCGATGCATGATTTCAAGTTCAACGCTCGATCGAAATCCGTCCCTCCGCGGGAATCCGGCATGGAGGGTTCGGGAATCCGGACATGGATTGTTTTCAATACTGGCAAAGAGTTGACGTATTGCTCCTCTACTACTGCGACGTGGTGGGTGGCCTGGGGAGAGTTAATTTCTCTCAGATCGGTTTTAAGCCCAATCTGGTTGTAGTCCATAGCGACTCCCAGGACGGCAATGCGATCCAAGAGCTCGTTAACAGACGAGAGCTCTATTGAATCTAGCTGTTCGGCAGCTTTAGGGCTGACGCGAAGATTGCTTCCGACGACTTGAGAAGTCATTGCCGAAGCGGCGGCCGGACAGGAGGTCATGAGAAAACCACCAAGCCGGATAGTTTGGCTGGCGGCCAAGGCCCTTCCGGCGAAAACACCGTCTTTGAAGACAGGTGGAGGCATCCGCTCTATCGGCGACGACACAGAGGAACTCTCAATGAAAGCACCAATGTCGGTGTCAAAACCGGCGGATCTCGGGTAGGGGGTCCCGAACTGTGCGTCTAGGCGGATGGTAACAAGAGACGAGGGACACAATGTTTTTACCTGTGTTCGGACCTCTCGATGGAGGTAAAACCCCACGCCCTACTTGATTAATATTGATGATATGGGTAGTACAAGAGTGGATCTACCACGAGATCAAGGAGGCTAAACCTAGAAGCTAGCCTATGGTATGATTGTTGAGATGTATGTCGCCCCACGGACTAAAGCCCTCCGGTTTATATAGACACCGGAGGAGGCTAGGGTTTACAGAGTCGGTTACAATGGTAGGAGATCTACATATCCGTATTGCCAAGCTTGCCTTCCACGCCAAGGAAAGTACCATCCGGACACGAGCCGGAGTCTTCAATCTTCTATCTTCGTAGTCTTGGAGTCCGGCGGATATTGATAGTCCGGCTATCCGGACACCCCCCTAGTCCAGGACTCCCTCAACCGCCATTGTGCCTACCTTGATTGAGGGGCTGCAGGCGTGGATTGCGGGCGGCCAACAGGGGCCACCCCGATTCCTAGCTTCACGGCCAGCAACTCGCAACGCACCGGCGGCGCCATTGGTGTCTCCGGCGGAGGCGGTATTGGTGTCTCCGGCGCCCGCGCGGGCATTGGAGCTTAATGCACCCGGGTGTGGGAAGAATACGTCGGCTGGCACCTCGGCAGCAAGCGGCCCCTCTGTCACTTGCACGCCTGCCGTTGGCAGTGCCTCGACATTAGCCGAGCTCGACGCCATCACGGTAACCAAGCCTCTCGGTCGATGACTTCATCTCCTTGCCTTTGACTGGGCATCCCTGACACCCTACATGTTTTCGCAGGGCGCCGCCGATGTTCCATGCACTCTCTTGCACTTCGTGGGCGGCGAGTTGATCGATGTCGCCAAGGCCAGAATCGTTCAACCGGGCAACCCTGTGTTCCACGGTAATCCGATGCCACCCACCGTGTATAGGGTTCAACCAATTCGGGTGCTGCCGGGCTGCGACGACTTGTTACCTCCGTTTCGACCCGCTGGGGCCGACGAAGATGATGTGATGACCCTCAGCGCCTGCTTAAGCTGGCCCCTGCTTTGGCCAAAGAGCCAGATTCGTTTGGGGGTAGGGGACACCACCCCACAGACAACACCGCCAGTCGTGCCGGCGCCAACCCATGGCAAGACTGCCGCAACGCTACCGGACATGCCAGATATTCATATGGCACAGGATCCGGACATGCATATGGCACAGGATCCGGACGACGACGACGATGACGGTACATTTACCAACGTCGATAAGTACTTCAATGAAGATGGGTACGGTGACGAATTCTTGGGGCCTCCTTCTCAAGAACCCAACCCTGCAAAAGACGATCGCAATCTAGCTGGTACCACGGAGAAACCCAATTGCAACAGGCGTCGTCTAGCATTCAGTTCTCAGGAGACGCCTCCAACTGCCGCCTTCACCAAGCCTCAGATAGCCGAGGTGCGAAATATTATCAGCCACAACACACTCAAGAAGGCGGTCTCTGAGCAGAACTCGATCCCATTACAAAACTCGATCCCATTACAGTAGAAGAAGAAGGGACGGAAAAGAAAGAATAACAAGGGTGCAAGCCAGCCGGCACCGAGTATGATCCGTGCTCGGGACGAGCCACCTTCACCTAAGGATATCTCGAGGAGGGTGCATGTGGTGGGCAGGCCGATGCTACCGACTAATCTGCTCAATGATGCAACCGGTGCTATGCGGAGTCTGCATGACAGTGTTCTTTCTTTGGAGAAGCGGCATCTCTCCGAGAATGAGGTGGCATACCCGGTTTTCGTGGCCAAGGTGCCAGAGGGCAAGGGCTTTGTCGATAGCACCATCGGGGTATGATCGTCCTGCGGTTTGATGACATCTTCGCTATGTTTAACCTTCATCCACTGCACTACACCTTCATTCGGCTATTTTCGCTAAGTATGGAGATGCGGATCATTAGAGACAAGACCCCGGACATCGTGATAGTCGACCCCTTCTACATGCAAGCCAAGATTTTGGGTAGCGCTGGGGACTGGCAAGTCGCGAGTTCGTACCTCGAAGGCGTCATTCTGGCAAACCCAGATAAGGATAACTTCCTCATGCCTTACTTTCCCGAGTAAGTCATCCCCTCACCGCCCCATAACATATGATTTCTTAGATTTTGATCGTTCTTTTTTTTCTAACATTCCGTGTTTTGTGCAGTGACACACATTGCACACTCATCCTCTTAAGCCCGAAATATTCCATGGCCACGTATTTCGACTCGGACCGTCATTCGAAGAAAGACTACATAAATATCAAGAAAGTTCTTGATGAAGCTCTTCCCGGCTACACCAGATATGGAGGCACCTTCAGCAGGCCAATTCGTAGGTACGGCAAGCACGTGTTCACCCACAATACGATGTTCCCCTGCGTCAAGCAGCCGCCTGGAGGTCAGAAGTATGCCTACTACGCCCTCCATCACATGCGGGCGATCGTACGGGACCATAATCACCTTCTGCTACCAAATAATCTCAAAGATTGGGCCGCACGCTTGTCGGCAATCCAGGACGCGGACATCAGACAAGAATTCTTTCGCATCCAGTCAGAGTTTGCGGAAATCATCCATCAAGATGTCCTTCGTACCTCGAGGCAGTTCTACCTTAGATATCAACTGTCCAACAGTGAGATAGAAACAACGCTACAAATGCAGGCTAACAACGATAGAGATTTCATGACCATCACGATAGACGGCGGAATCATCCATGCTCCGGTCCCTGAGTCGAGTCGAAAGTAGTGATGCTATGTAGTTCTGAAATATCGATTAGCTCATGTTGTAATTAACTTTAATGAACTTGTATGTCTCTTTAGTTTGGACAATCGTTCAACTTATATGTAATCGATGCTATTTATTAGTAGGACCATGAATCGTGCTATTAATGTGTTGCTTTTCTCTTCCGATCCTTTTGTTGCATACTTATATATTGCTTATGTATTGTCTGTGAATTGCTACTAACATTTTGTTTGTCTAGTGCATAGAGATGTCGCCGTATGTCGTGTACAAGGGTAAGGTTCCCGGAGTCTACGACGACTGGGAGGAGTGTTGAAGACAGGTTCACCATTTCAGCGGTAACAGTTACAAAGGGTACACCACTAGGGCGGAGGCGGAAGCTAGATACGCGCGCTATCTAGCGGGAGAGAGGAGGGAGCGTTGGAGGAACCGGATGAAGACCAGTTTCATCGCGATGATGCTCATCGTGATGACCGCAGCTCTCTTCTATGTGATGGTAGTTTAGATGATCGATATCGACTTGTAATGTGAAGACAAACTCGCTACTCGCGGTCTAGAGACTTGTAATGTTCTAACTTTGTTCGGTATTTTGAATTCGGAGACTAATATGATGAATTGTATCCGGAGACTAATCTTCTATTGTATTTGATAAATCTGATGTTTATATGTTGTGTTGTCTATATTCTGTGCAGTAATGTATTTGTAACCTGTGCAAATATCAGAAAAGAACAAAAAATCCTAATATTCATAGTAGTGGTGCACCATATTGCACTTTAGTGGCGCACTGCAATAAACACACCAGTGGCGCATTATCTAGAAGTGCGCCATTAGTAACCCAGAGCACAAGGTAAATATGGCCCCCTGGGAGGCATAGTAATGGCGCACTGGTGGACATAGTAATGGCGCATGGTGTGGTGCGCCACTATTATCTGGGATATTAGTGGCGCACCAGAGGTGAGCCATTACTATTTGTTACTAGTGGCGTGTTAATAGTGGCGCACCTGTAGTGCGCCATTAATAGCAAAAACAGGTGCGCCACTAACAACCCTTTTTCTAGTAGTGAAGGCTATCATGTCAGCTTCACTAAAGCAAGACTCGAGCCTCGAAAGCCGGTCCTTTTGTCGTGCCTCAAAAGCCGACATTTCTATACTCTGTCATCATACAAATACATCATTATACATTGCATCACCATACCATGCATCATATATGCATGGATATACTGGTTTATGTTGTAGGGACCAATTTTTCAAACCGGGTTACATTATTCAAATCTTTAATAGCCAACATGGCTCGATTTTCATTATGGTTATCATAACCAGTATTTAATGACTGAGGTTTCCAAAGCCGCTTTAGAAAAATGGCTATTATTTCCTCATCCAAAAATACCAGCTTACTGCAAGGAGCATGGTTCAATATTGATATTATACAAACAGTGGATATAATTTTATTCTACAATGGAAGAAATAGTCTCGAGTCGCTGTAGGCACACGACCCGGCACTTGGGGGATACATTATTCAAATCACGATTATATCAAGTATGCAACTCCCATGGCACTACAAGCATGCACCACGACACTTGGGGGCTAATGCAAGTTGTTTTTCAAATCATCACATTGTCAACACACCGGGTTATCTCAGGGAGATGAGCCGGCCTTCCATCAATTTCTAAAGTCCCAGCCCAGTATTATCTTACTGAGCCGGCCCTTGGGGACTACAGCATTCATTTCTTTACCAAAGTCATAAGGTCCAAATTGGAAGACCCGGCCCATCACATACTATTGACCCGACCTTTGGGGGCTACATATTGCTCCTCAATTCTATATAATCAGATCTGCAAAAGTCCCTTCTCATTATTGCATAATGACCCGGCCCTTGGGGGCTACACTGGCTGAAGTTTTTGAACATAAGACAATTACAAGTCCCAAGTTGTTGCAGGCAAGACAACCCGGTACTTGGGGGCTACATGTGTGGAATACAAAACATTCAACTTATGACTGGTGACTCAGATGATCGACCCAGATTTCTCTAGAATTGCAACATTTATATTGAAGCAAGTCTTAAGCTATCACTATGTTCCCCTCTTAAGACTTGGGGGCTACAGGTAATATGGATGTAAGAAAGGTATACCTTCAAATTCTCAGTTATGAGTGAACCAGGTCTCATATTTTTTTGATGGAGAAATTTGCAAAGATTATTTCCTCTAAGCTACTCAGACAAGTCTGAAGCATTGAAAGTTGGTACAACATCAGATGATAATTTCTTTTTATCAAGCCAAGGCGTTTTTTAAGACAATTCAAGATATCATATGGGTTATTTTTTCTACATGGAATTACCATTGGCATATTCATATGCAGAGACCTAGATTTTCATGAGCCGGTTCACTATCTATTATTATTTCAAGAAGCTTAGCATGAATGCATGCCAAGCCTGCATCAAGCTAATCTGGGGGCTAATGTCGGGGGAATTACCCGCGGTTAAACCCGGCTCGTGACATTAAGTCATCTCTGGACTTAAGCAGCCATATTAAGTCATCTCTGGACTTTACCCGGCATCTTATTTAACTCGGCAGGTGTAACCCGACAGGCATAACCCGGCAGGCGTAACCATGCAGATTGTGTAACCCGGCATCCAACCCAGCAGATTGTGTAACCTGACATCTTACTTAACCCGGCAAATGAGTCCTGGGTTAAGAAGCCCATGGTGAGAAGCCCGTTGTAAGAAGCCCGTCATAAGAAGTCCGTTGTAAGAAGCTCGTCCTAAGAAGTCCGTTGTAAGAAGCCAAAATAGGTTAAATCCTTATCCTACTAGGACTCTACATGTAAGTCGCCCCTTCAACTTATATAAGGAGGGGCAGAGCACCCCAAGAGGGACAAGTTTTCAGATAGACAGATCTTAGATAGACAAGTCTCGCGACACATGTTTTGAGAGGTCTCGAGACACATGATTTGATAGCTCTCGATATGAGGCAGCAAAATAGCACCCTTGTAATTGATACTCAAGCAATACAATAAGCAGGATGTAGGCTTTTACCTCCACCGTGAGGGGCCGAACCTGGGTAAAACTCGCGTCTCTCGATTTCGATCAACCCCATTCAAGCTACCACCTAGTTGTGACGGCCTCACGACTAAGTCCTCACACTAGGACATCTGCCGTGACAAAACCACGACAAAGGCGCAGGGGCAACTGGTGTCCAAAACGACGAGCCGTCTTGGTCCAACGACACTGACCAGATGGAGCCGTGACGGAAGGGCATTCGAGCGAGCTGAGGGGAAAAGGTAAGGGCAAAACTAAGCATGCCCAAAAAATAAGGGTAAAACCCGTGGGTGGGAACCAACTAGGGGCAAAGATGCAATTGTCCCGAAAGTAATTAAGTCTTTTCATAACTTTATTATGTGTGATTGTTATAGCTTTGTATTTCTCTTCGATCTATTTGTTTGGTTTGACCAACTAGATTGATTTATCTTATGCGGGAGAGGTGCTTTGTAGTAGGTTCTATATTGCGATGTCTTCACTCTATGACAGGAGGGGTAGCGAGACACGTATTTGTATTGTTGCTACTAATGATAAAACAACAGGGTCTAATCATATTGCTTGATTTTATTCTGTCTATATTATGTCATCATACTTCATGCATTACTCTGTTTCTTATGAACTTAATACCAATATCTAGAGAGGCAAGCATAAAATGATCTCGAAGTGGAGTAATAGTAGTAGGCATCAGTAAGTTTAACAGTCTACTTGTCACGGACTTAATGCCTATGTATTGATAACATCATAACTATGCACTTTTCTATCAATTGTCCGACAGTAATTATTCACCCACCGTATGCTATGTTCTTGAGAGAGATGTCTCTAGTGAAACTATGACTCCCAGATCTATTCACCATATTTACTAAAACCTAAAAAGACCCCTACAATTTACTTTCTTTTATTTACTTTTGCAATTTATATATCTATCACAATCAGAATTAATCTTTGCAAATACCGAGTACAAGGGGATTGACAACCCTATTGCCTGTGTTGGGTGCAAGTATTTTGTTTGTGTGTGTGCAGGTACTGTCAACCTTTGTTTGTGTGAATCTCCTATTGGTTCGAGAACCTTGGTTCTCTACTAAGGGAAATACTATCCGCTACTGTATTGCTTCTCCCTTCCTCTTCGGGAAAAAACACAACGCAACTCACAAGTAGCACACCACCACCATCATCTTCAACTTGGACCGGAGAAAGAGCACCACCACCGCCGCCGCCATCCACATGGTATGCCAAAGCATCAACCCCACCTCCACCACCATGGTCGAAACCAACACCATCTCCGAATGCACCTCCACCATCATTGCCGAAGCCACCACCTCCAAAGTCCAAACCCAACACCACCACCCATGGCACCAACACCCCAATGTTGAACCCTCCACCCCCTCCACCACCTCAAACCCAACACCTCCACCCATGTCGAATCCTCCATCACCCATGTCGAAGCCACCTCCACCAACATTGCCGAAAGCAAAACTCCCTTCAAACCCAACACCATCACCGGCCATAAGATTTTGAAGCTCGAAGGAAAAGGGGGAGTTAGGAAGCGACCGGAAGTTGGGTTCGTGCCAAGGGAAAGGGGAGCCAGCAAAAACAAGAGGAATCCTATAGATATGACGGAAATGGGCCGACGTATCTAGGATCCCATAAAAAAATATTAAGGACGGACGAATTTAAGAATTCTATTTGGACCGGTAAAATGGTCTCCGTTCCATAGACCAAATATATTCGGACCGGCAAAATGGCCTTCGTCCCGTAAACCAGCGTTATTTTACTGGATGATCCGCTAGAGACGCTGAATGGTCCGTAGTTGGCTGCTTCATGCGATGCCGTGAGCACCCCCGGCTTCTGGCATTCGGCCAACACAAATCCACGACACAGTTTGAAACTTTGAATCACAAACGGCTGGGGCCTCGCCTTCTCGAGACACCACCGCAAGCATCTCCATATCCCGGCTTCCCTCCCCGCCCTTCTCTCCACTCGCCCTCTCCTTCCATTCGCGAAGCAGCCACTCCGCTCTCGCTCCCGTCGAACCCACCCAGCACCTCGAATTCCACTTCCACCACCTAGTAAGTCTCCTCCTCCCCCTCTCGTCTCCTACCTCGCTCGTGCCGCTCGATTCGGCCGGGAAATCCTAAGGCGACTCGGCTCCCATCGGTGGCGCGCGTCAAGTGCTCGACGATACTCCTCGTGCCGGATTCCTCACCTCCGATCGCTCGGTTTCTGCAGGAGGTCGACGATGGCCGCCATGGGGCCTCTCGGCGACTCGTACGCGCTGCGCTGTGTCTCCGACCTGCCCCCGCCGTTCCGCCCCGTGTTTGGGTTCAGGTACGTGCGTGGCGATGCATACGCCCATCAAACTCCGTGTTTTTTTTTGGTTTCTATATGCATTGTCCTTCTGCAACATTCCGTTTGGCTGCACGATCGCGCATGGATAGTACTCAGTGGCTTGAGATTTTGAGTAGCCTCGTGGGGCACGAGGCTAAACTGGTAGGCTAATAGCTTCGTCATGGCGGAAAATTGGGCATCACTGCGGGGAGGAATTTGGACTGCTCTGTGGCATGATGGAGTTGGGATGGTATTCATAGTTCCTTCTGTTGTGTCTTCTCTGCAGGTACTTCAACTCCTTGCAGAGCGAGTGCTTCCCTGTGTGCTTCCTCTCGGATGTAAACATGGTTGTCTCTGCGCCTACTGGGAGTGGTAAGACCGTACTGTTTGAGCTTTGCATTCTGAGGCTCCTCTCGAGGTTCCTCACAACGGACTGGAGGTTCAGTCTGCTAAAAGGAACTCTGAAAACAGTACGTGCTGACTAGCTTTTCTCAAACAATGTTGGGGCTAAGATCGGGAGTCTAGCTAGGACAATAATCGTAATTTCCACTCCGTGCTTCACTGGGGTTGCGCGGTTAGATCTATATCGCTCCCATGAAGGCGTTGGTGCAGGAGAAGATGCGTGACTGGAAAGTGAAGCTGGGCTCGTTGGGGATAAATTGCTTGGAGATGACTGGTGATAGTGAATTCTTTAACAAGAAGGCCATACATGATTCCGATTTGATCCTGACCACTCCTGAGGTATATGTCACTACTTGTTTTGCTTCTTATTATGATCTAAATAAACCTCTGCTTCTGCAAACTATTTTCCTATTTTTTTTTATCCAACATTTGCATGCAGAAGTTCGATTCTATGAGCCGTCATGGAGTAAGGGATGGAGGATTGGGTTTCTTCAGTGATATTGCTCTGGTCCTTATTGATGAAGTTCATCTTCTCAATGATCCACGTGGAGCTGCCCTGGAAGCAGTGGTCAGTAGAATAAAAATGCTTTCTCGACTTGGCAACATGAAATCTGCTCCATTGGCAAATGTCCGATTCATAGCAGTTTCTGCAACTATCTCTAATGCTGAGGATATAGGTTAGTAGAAACGTGAATTATGTCGACCATGTACAATTAACCACATTATCCTGTGGGGAAGAAACTTATGTATTAACTTTGTGAAATTACAGCGGAATGGCTCCTAGCACCTCCTGAAGGAATCAAAAGGTAACTAAAGCAAGTTCCTCATAGATAATATGAAATACTGCTACTGAATTTTCCTTTTGCAGATTTGGAGAAGAGATGCGGCCAGTGAAGTTGACAACCAAAGTTCTTGGTATGATTCAGGCTTCTCGTTATTTTAGAATATGGATGAGCATACGAGCGCATAAGAAAGATTGACACTGTACTTTGGCAACCCATAAGATTGTTTATAATGAAGCTACTAGAACTTTCTTATGCTCTAGGCCAACTGTTGTACTGGTACAACATAGTGAAAGTAATGCTTGATATATTCTTTATTGTCTTGCCTTCAAGAATTGATAACCCTTCCAGTTCTTATCAATTATTTTGAAACCTTTGTATACCATGTGCTTCAAGTTCTGATTTAATTGTGTTAAAGCAAGAAAAACATTACTCTTTCATGACTGAGTCCATCCTGCACTGAAGGGGTGCAAATTTTACCAGTCATAAAATGATTTCAAATAAATCTGTACTTTGTGCTGCAAAAAATTCAGGAACATGTGAATTTTCCATACCAACTTGATTAGAAATTAAAATCACTGATGATATTTAGTATTGTCAGCCATTTTTATGTTTGCCCTAATTAATAATTGTTTCACTGTGCTATTTAGGTTATGCTCCAGCGAAAAATGACTTCCTGTTCGAGAGGGTATGCATAATTCCTATCCAATAATGCTTCCTTTTCGAAATTATAGCGGGGAGGTTAAGTAGGAGTGTTCAGATATATTCTATCATACTTTGTGCACAACATTTTTCTTCTGAATAATGTTGGACACTGTACTGAATCAAAAAATTTAACTTAATTTTCTTTGTTTTTTCAACTTTCAGAGGCTACAAAGTTTCATATTCGGTAAGTCATATCTCCCCATCTGTCAATTACACTGCCCATAAGTTACATTATTGAAATTGAAGTGATCAAAATAGAAAGCGAATATTGAATACAGATATACTGATGCAACACTCAAGAGGGAAGTCTGCACTTGTTTTCTGTTCTACAAGAAAAGGTGCACAAGAAGCAGCACAGTGCCTCTCACAAACTGCGGGGTCTCTTGGCTATTCAAATCCATTCATGAAATCTATGCAGCAGTATGAACATCTACGAGAGGCTTCCTTAACCTGTAGTGACAAGCAGCTGCAGTCTTGTATCGTACATGGAGGTCATGTTGAATCTTGTTCTCTGGGCACCATGACCTTCCTAATTTTTTTATCTGGACACTCACGTTAGTTGTTTCCTAAATTTACACTGACGTTGTCGTATTTCCAAATTTCAGTTGGTTTCCATAATGGTGGTCTTTGCTTAAAGGATAGGAGTCTTGTTGAGGGTCTTTTCCTGAAGGGTGATCTTCAAATTCTATGCACGACAAATACTTTGGCACATGGCATCAACTTACCTGCACATACAGTAGTGATAAAGTCGACACAATTTTTGTGAGAACCCTTTTTCTAATATGACAGCATTCTACCTACCCTCTGTTCTTTTATGATATTTTCTGATTTCCATACATTTTGTAGCAACAAAGAGAAGGGCTCGTATGTAGAATATGAGAGATCCATGGTGCTTCAGGTGTGCTATTAAGTCTCAGATGCTTCTGCAAAATAGCATTGTAATAAACAAAGGATATGCACCGCCAGACATTTATTTGCTATGTATTTTTTTTCTTCTAGCCTTAATGATATGCCTGTTGCTTAAGGTGTTTTTACTTGCTTACCTGATTACAAATGAATATAAATTTAAGAGACAGGTTAATAAATTTAGCTCAGGCCTCATTAATAGCTCGGGGAAGGGGAGCCTTGGCGCAGTGGTAAAGCTGCTGCCTTGTGACCATGAGGTCACGGGTTCAAGTCCTGGAAACAGCCTCTTACAGAAATGTAGGGAAAGGCTGCGTACTATAGACCCAAAGTGGTCGGACCCTTCCCCGACCCTGCGCAAGCGGGAGCTACATGCACCGGGCTGCCCTCATTAATATCCATATATTATTATATGTAAACTTTCCTTTGAATAACTAAGTTGGTTCTTGCTTGTTGCTGCAAATGATTGGATACACTAAATTCTTTTTCATGCACGCAAGTTGATTTGGTTATCCTGTAATGCGTTATTATATTTAGTTAAAATTAACATGTATTTGACTCAACGGTCAAGTTATTTTACATTTTGTATTTCAAATAGGAAACAGTGTATGTGATAATGCCCTTGCTTCTGACAGAGCCTCTTTTTTTCGGTCATTCACAGATGTGTGGGAGGGCTGGCCGTCCACCATTTGATGATACTGGAACAGTTGTAGTTATGACAAGAAGAGAGACAGTAATTTTCCTCTGTTTTCCTCTCTTGTTAATTCTGAAATACCCTTGACAGGAAAATGCTTCCTGGTTTTTGGTCTAACCTGTCATAAATTTGTCTCGTAGGTCCATCTATATGAGAACCTTCTCAGTGGATGTGAAATGGTGGAGTCTCAGTAAGTTCTTTTATGTTCAGTTGAAAAGTTCTTACGTGATACTTTAACTGAAACTTAACTCTGTCATGCCTGGTACTTCATTTGAAACTCCTGGCTGATTATAGATACTATGACCAGGTTGCTGCCATGCGCAGTGGAGCATTTAAATGCAGAGATTGTTCAGCTGACAGTGTCTGACATAACTTTGGCAATTGAATGGCTCAAGTGCTCATATTTGTACATCAGGATAAAAAAGGCATGAACATACTACACTTGATCTTTAAATCTCTTTCGTTTAAATGTATGCTCTAATTCATGTCAAAATAAATTATCAGAACCCTGAGCACTACGGAATTAAGAGAGGGATTCCTCGTGATCTCCTTGAGAAACAAATGAGAGGTATCTTTTGTGTGCTTTGTTGACTTAACGGTTCTCTCATGAATTCATGAAATAATTATCTTTATGGATTGAATTTACAGATATATGTGTTGAGAAGATCCACGAGTTGGGTGAGTATGGGCTAATTTGGACAGATGGAGATGGTTTCAGCCTAAAACCATTAGGTAAACTTTCCATATTGCAAGAAAATTACAATCAAATGGCATCATATGCAACAGCTTTCATTATAAAAGCATAAGCTTAAGTGTTTCATCAAGTTTTCCAAATCCCTTCTATGTCTGATGTTTGGCCAAGTGGAATCTTGTATCCCTTCTAATACTAACATTATTGCATTACTATTTCTGCAATTTAGTTTTTGGAAAACACGGAACTATTATCAGTAATATACTAATATCCACATTTCTATGTCTATATATTAAAGAATGATTATTTCTGTATTTTCACCTCTTTGCAATACCCACATTATACTGGAGTTCTTATGGGATAAGTTTATTATACAAAGTTGTATTAGAAAAGGTATAGGTACTCAGAGAAATATCAGAGGGTTGGGCATGCATTGTGAAATGTTATAACTCTGCTATTAATTTTCTGGTGGTCCTGAATTCATTTGTCCTCACATATTGTACTTCATTGCTATTTAGAAGTTACAGTGTTCCAGTCAGTTGCATCAGTTGCATATGTATCTGTATTTCATCTGCACATCAAATAACGCTTTTGGTATGTATCTTTCTACTCAGAACCTGGGAGGCTGATGACAAAATTCTATTTAAAGTTTGACACGATGAAGCTTATTGTCAAAGCTTCTGCATGTTGCAGTTTGGAAGATTTATTGCATATCATCTGCCGCTCTGCAGAGATTTCTTGTAGGCAGCTCTATATTTTTGATTTTAATAAGTTAGTTTGTGTAGTGAATTAGTGATTTGATTTTTTTCTTCTGGAATTTCAAGGGATCCAACTACGTCGAAATGAGAAGAAAACTCTAAATGACATAAACTCAGATAAAGAGGGGAGGCTTCGATTCCATGTTGTCAGTGAGAATGGGAAAAAGAAGAAGCGTATCCAGACAAGAGAAGATAAAATATTTGTATTAGCGAATGACTGTTTAACTGGGGACCCCCTAATGCATGATTTATCCCTCAACCAGGTTGGTTGTTTATTTAGCTTTAAACACATTTTAATATTATTTCCATTCCTTCTAATTTTTTTGGACTTCTGCATGCAGGAAACAAATTCAATATGCTCAAATGGATGTAGGATTGCCAAATGCATGAAAGAATATTTTATATACAAAAGGAGTTACAGATCTGCCATAAATTCTATGCTCCTTGCAAAATGCCTAGACCAAAAACTTTGGGAAAGCAGTCTATTTTTACTCAAACAACTTCCTGGAATTGGAATTGTTACAGCGAAGGTTATTAATTTTGAACCATAATTATTTAGGCACTCTATATACAAAAACTGCATAATTAACTGGTGAGTTTACGACTGCTATCCCAGGCACTGAAGGCTGCTGGAGTTGATTCCTTCGAGAGCCTGGCAACTGCTGATGCTAGAAAGCTGGAAAGTGCAACGGGACGAAATTATCCATTTGGAAATCAGATAAAGGAGTCCTTGTCGTCATTACCGCCAAAAATTGACATACAAATTGAGGATGCTGGAAACAGACAGGGGAAATCAACCATTACTGTGACACTAAGCCGGCAATCACAGGCAGTTCGATCCAGTAAACAGAACTATGTTGACATGGTACATCTTTTAGCTTATTTTCTTATCATCCAATACTGCTTAAACCTAAAAAATATTAAACTATTGTTTGTCAGATTGTGGGCTCAGAGGAAGATAATATGATCCTTTTTCATGAGAAAATAAGGTCAGTGGTTTTATTTTATAATCTTGGTGTCCTTTATGGTCTTTTTTTTCTCCTGATGGGTGGTTTTGTTTTGTTTTGGTTATTCCTGCCATCATTCAACTCTTCCTTGAAGGGCTCGAGAGTTTTCCAGGTAATACTTCTGAAGTCCTGTTATTTCAGCAAACATTTGAACCATTGTTATCTAAGTAGACAAGCAAATGAACTCTAACTTTACTGCTATAAGTCGGTACATTGTAAATGCTTTGTTGCTCCTCCAAGGAAGATATTCTTTCTGTTACATTTGTATTTTAAATAGATTATTCTAGCAGGTAGCAGAATCTGGTAGCAACCTCACCTTTTTGGTTAGACTATTACTTGTTCTGCTAAGCACCAAATAGCACCTCTGTTTGATACAGCAAACGAACATAGCACAGTGATAGCAAAGATGAATAAAACCGCTCAACTAGATAACAACGTTCAAGGATCTTGCTATACTCTCTGACACCCAAGCCAAAGCTAAGTTGCTCCTAGTTACTCTCACTGGCTATTTTGTTAAATGCAGCCCATATTCTGTAAAACTTTTGGTGCCATGCCCCCAGAGTGCCAGGGTGACTCTGAAGGTAGATCTGATTTTTGAAGAACACGGTAATGTCTCCAACAGATAATTATTGTTTGACAAATAAAAGGTCATTTTACAATTTTATGCTGACATATATTGTGCATAAATTTTTATTTTGAAGTTGGTATTGATATCCACAAGAAGCATGTGGTCAGCAGGGAGGATGATGTTCATGTGACAAAAGCATATGGGACAGAAAAGCAAAAACCCTTGATCAGTCTTCCTGCTGATATTTGTTTGGTTAGCTCCAGGACAGCTGAAACAAGTCCAGCTCAACCTCATATTGGACGGAGCCCACTATCAAAAGAGGTTTGCGTTATAGAAGACGATGATGGTGCCAACGTTCCAGACAAAGTTGACAATATGCCGGGAACGAGAACATTTAACAACTTGGCTTCACTGTAAGTTTTTAACCTACTATATGGACTCCTCCAAGAATTCTAGAATTGACTTGCATTCATCAGTGTAGCTGGGAACAGAACATTTGCCTGATTGGCCATTAGTCTAGTGTTTAGTACAGAAAATATCCGCTAGGGTTCTTTAGAAGCAAATATTTGCAAGGCTGCCTTAGGTCACCAGAGAACTGCTATGGTTCACAGCTTTTGTTGAAACTTTGATCACATGTCAGATTTTGATCTTTCTTCCATGTTCTTTGAACCTTCTCTGAGTATTAACTATTCTGAGGTGATATTTTGATGACTACAGAGAGGTTCCCAGCTTTGACCTAATGCTTGAAGAAGATAATGGAGGTAACACGATGTTATAAAACACCATACCTGCTTTGTTTGATTTGCACTCCAGTCAGCAAGATCTACTTTGTTTACTTTTCTAAGCGAAATGTTTATGACATTCCTAGATATGCAAGATGTGTCGTTTCCTGAACCAGCAAAAGCAGACTGCAGAAGTGCCACCAGCAACACAATTTTTGATCACATACGCAAGAAATCCAGAGATTTTCCAACACTGATGTTATCAAAGTCGATGGATAGCTCTTATGAACCTTTGATACTGAAGAAGATGAAGACATCGAGGGGACAGTTTAACTTGGATCAGGGAATCCTGCATGCGAATGAGGTCACACCAATGGATTCTGAACATTCCGAGCTTAGAGTCTCTCCGACCAATACAGCCGAGAAGTGTCGGAGGATCCTGAGCAGAACTTCAGAGAAGAGCTGCTCTCTGTTTGCAGAGAAAGTTTACAGCCCATTTGAGAAGAGCAAGAGCCTGAGTAGAATTCCAGATGAAAACTCTGTTCAATTTGCTGACAGAAGGGGCAGCCTGTCTGAGAAGAGCAAGAGCCTGAGCAGAATTCCAGATGAAAACTCTGTTCAATTTGCTGTCAGAACTGACAGCCTATCGGAGAAGACCAAGATCTTGTGGACAGCAGCTGATGAGAACTCTCATCAATTTGGAGGCAAAAGGGACAGCCCATCTGAGAAGAGCAAGATCCTGATGAGACCTCCAGATGACGGCACTCTTCAATTTGCAGGTAGAAGGGGCAGCCCATCCGAAAAGAGCAATGTCTTGAGCAGAACTCGTGATGAGAACAGTCTCCAGTTTGCAGCTAAAAGGGACAGCTCATCCGCGAAGAGCAATGTCTTGAGCAAAACTCCTGACATGGACTCTGCTCAGTTTGCCGGTAGAAGGGACAACCCGTCGGAGAAGAACAAACTCTGTTCCAGCAGCCCCTTCCCAGATTTGCAGGCTACGAGGCAAGCTCCAGCCGCAGTTCAGCCTCTCAGGATTCAAGACTACTGCAAGGATATATTGGCGAGCTCAAAGGGCAGTGGAACTGGCGAACCTTTCCTTGGTTTCAAGAGTGTCTTTTCCTTCCTCTGATCCTGTGAGTATCTTGTACAGGTCTGCTCAGTGTTGTGCTCGAAATATGGCACGGTGACCTGCCAGAGGCGTTAGCTAGACAATTTCTGATGATTAGTAGCGTATAGCGTTGTAGTAGTATATTCGAATACCTTTCTGTGCTGTGTACAAATGGTATGTGTGAATATAATGCATAGTATTAAACACAATGCGTTCAGTGCAATACGCTTCCCTGTTGTGTACTCCCTCAGTTCCTAAATATAAGTTTTTGGAGAGATTCCACTATAGACCACATACGGAGCAAAATGAGTGAATCCGTATGCTAAAATGCATCTAGATACATCCGTATGTGTTCCATAGTGAAATCTCTACAAAGACTTGTATTTAGGAACGGAGGGAGTACAAATTTTTGTCTCTGAAAGGAAGTCATGCATGGGCATTAGAACTCGATGCTTAATTTTGAAGGATACTCGTCATAAAATTGTGTTTTATGTTTATACCTGACTCTTCTGCAAACTTAACTCCCAATAATTTCAAGGTGCTGAGAGGGTGGAACTAACCCACCCCCTCCCAATAATTTTGTCCTGCTATATCTCTTATCCTTTTGCATTTGCATATATAAACCTCATTTCAACTTTATTTCAATATTATATTTATTCAAACCTTGATGTTCCTAATGAACACATGATGCATTTTTTTGGTTTCAATTCAAACACAGTTTGCACAAAAATTCAACCAAAAGGAATTGTTAGAGTACTACATATATCATAGTCATCATCATACTAGTTCATCCAAAACACCAAAAGCAACAACATAGAACATAGAGCATAAATCAAATTCCATCAACCCCATCCCACCGGTTAAATTGGAGTTAGGGTTTAAAAGATATGAATATTTTTTGAAGCATTTGAATCTGTCCCTAAACATCATTTAAAAATGGTTAACAGGTAAAAAGAACATCATATTCAGATTCTACACATTTTTCTAAACAATTTTCATATATAATATGTTAAAATTGGAGTTACGGTTTAAAAGATATAAATATAAAAAACATTTGAATATGTAAAAAACATTATTTTCTAGATGGACGGCGGTCAACCGAAACCTCATGGGGTTTTATGCAAAAAGCAAAACATTTTTCATTCTCACTTAAAATAGGACCGTGGGTTGATTAACTAAAACCTCAGGGGTTTTTCTACAAAACGCAAATCTTTTTTATATTTTCACTTACGATGGGACTACGGGTTGATTTTAGAAAAGTGTGCTGTGGGGTGTTCTGCAAAAAGCATGACAGGCGCCCAGAAGAACTCCACCCTTTATTGTTAGGTAAAGATTCAAGTGTCATGGGAGCCACGGAGAAGGTCGTGCATAAGAGAACATCTACACCATCCAACAACTAAGAGGGGAGCATGGAAATGCTACAATTGTAGTCAATTAATAAAGGAGGTGTTGAATGTCAAAAAAGAGGGGATCATGGAAGAAAAGGAGAAAGAAAAGTTTCTTCCACGCAGTCAGACCGTACGGGCCAAATCAACCGGACAATCCAGACACCACGTCGAGTGCACCTAGACACGGACTGGGACATCCCCCGAACCGTTCGGCGGTGGAACCATCGCTCGTGGTAGCTGATGCTTACACTGTCCCGCGATGGAGTCGTCATTTCGCAAAAGCTATATCTCGCTTATAGCGAGTGTAGCTTCGGTCTCGCCTTAAGCATATCTGGGCACTACAGTATTGGTCGGCCTAGTACTGGTTACATTGTTGGCTTTCAATGTTCTTTTTTCTCCTTTTCAATTTCTTTTCTTATTTTCTATTTATGTTTGGTTCTTCTGGGGTTTTATCGTTTTCTTCTGTTTCTATTTCTCTTTCCTTTTCCCCTTTTTCAGTTTTCTTTGTTTCTTTCTGGTTTTTAATCTGTTTCTTCATATTTTTTGTTTTTATTTTATTTACTTATTTTGAATTTTCTTTTGCATCTTTCTAGGATTTTCTTAACACATGCCTAATTTTTTCACATACAATGTACACTTTTAATATACATTAGAATATTTTTCATACATGTTGTGCATTTTTCATTACAACATTTTTGGATATTAATATTTTTTTCAAATATATGTTTCAGATGTATACTTTTCTATCATACACACTGGACATTTTTTTATACATCCATAACAATTTTTTACATGATTAATATTTTTAAAATATATGTGTTTGATGGCAACTTTTTCATACAAACTTACATTATTTTATACACCAGGAACATTATATACATGTTTAAAAATTAAAATACATGATTAACATTTAAAAAATGCATGATGTCTACTTTTTTCAATACACCTTATACATTTTTCATATATATCAGGAACATATTTTTCATGCTTAACATTTTTGAAATATATGATTAACATTTTTGATACACGGTCAACATTTGAAAAAATATGTTCTCATATTCAATTTGTCCGCATACCGTTCTACATTCTTCATATACACCTGGAATATTTCTATATACATTTAACATATTTCTAAATATATGGTTAATATTTCTTTTAAATACTCCCTCCGTCTCAAAATAAGTGTCTCAACTTTGTACTAAGCTCAAGACACTTATTTTGGGACGGAGGGAGTACATACTTTGATGACTAGTTTTTGATACACATTGTACATTTTTTGTGTACACCATGAATATTTTTTTATGCACGTTTAACATTTTTCAAATACATGATTAACATTTTTTAAATGTGTGGTGAACACTTTAGAAAAGTGAAAGGGAAAAATAAAATAAAAATAAAAACAAAAGAGAAAAATAGAAACAAAAAATGAAAATATAAACTACATAAAAGAGACCTATGTGTGACGTCATCATGACATCATCACTGCTATGCTGGCCCACGAACCAGCTGCCTGCAAGCGAGGCGATCTACTGGCTCGCACTATATAGGCGAGACACAGTCGCTCCCCCGTCGTTCGGGGAGTTGAAGCTCGACCGTTTACGCCCAAACGCTAAACTGTTCGGGGCCCAACCCAAGCCTCCTCGAACGCTCCCTTGAAATTGGACCGAAGCGTCGAGTACTAGAGTGCGTTCAAGTTGTAATTGAAGCATGGAGTCTTTCACATGCAGAATGTGTCAGGGCTGAATCTGTCGGACCGTCTGACCTACTGTCTGCGTAGGAAGAGGGCAAAGCCCATGTATCCCTTTCCCTTGGCAATTTACCACTTCATGGTGGGGGCTATATATACAAACTTCCTATCTTCCGCAGAATGTCGAGGGTTCGCACAGGTTAGTCGCCCCGACTGGGCCGACACACGCAGGCAGCGCGCGGTGTAAAAAAGCAACGAAAAATTAAGAGCGACAACTGGGATTCGAACTCGCGACCGTGCTCTCGTGTACAAACCTACCAAGCCACAACGACTAATTCATGTTTGTTGGGGAATGGCAACGCGAATACTTTAGAACTAGTCACATCAGCAGATTTGCATTATTTTTTCATTTTTATTTTTTTAATTTTGAATCTATTTTTTAACTCCAAACGGTTTTAGCAAAAACACACACGAGTTTAAAAAAATGTTAGCAACTATTCGAATTTGTAACCAAATTTTAAAAACAGGAACAACTTTGAAGTTGTGGACAATTTTGAAAAAGGGAACAGTTTTTAAAATTCTGACCAATTTTGATAAACACGAAAAAAAATTCAGATGTTTAATAAACGTGAATGTTTTTTGAATTATGGACCAAGTTTAAACAAGAATTTTTTTTGAATTTGTGAACAAATCTTGAAAAAAGGGAACATTTTTTCAAATTCTGAACAATTTTTGACAATCACGAACAAGTTTTGACAAAATGCGAACAATTTTTCAATTTGTGAATACTATTATTAAAAAAGGAACATTTTTTAGTTTGTGAACAAATTTTCAGAACAGGAACTTGTTTGAATTTGTGATTTTTTTAAACGGGAACATTTTTTGAAAATCATGAACTAGTTTTAGAGATGTGAACAATTTTTGAATCTGCAAACAAATATAAACATAAAAACATTTCTGAACAAATTTTGAGAATTTTTGAAACATGTGACAATTTTTGAATCTGTGAACAAATTTTATAAACGGGATTTTTTTGAATTTGTGAACAAAATTTAGAAAAAGAACAGTTTTTTTAATATGAACATGTTTGGGAAAAGTAGAAATTTTTGCATCTGCGGACAAATTTCGAAACTCTGAAAAACTTTTGGAAAGAGCAAACTTTGTAATTTTTGAACAATATTTTGAAAATGATTTTTTTAAATGTCAAAAAACACCGAAGATGCGAAGATTTTTGAAAAAATGAAGAACATTTTTGAATTTGCGAACGAAAATTATAAACAAGAATATTTTCTTAAAGATTTTTTTTAATTTTGAAAACAAAACGAGAAGGAAAAGGAAATAAAAAATTAATAGAAATGAAATAAAGAAAAACAAAAAAAGAAAAATAAAGAATGAAACAAAAAACGAGATTGAAAGAAAAATAAAAACCAGAAAAAACCAATGACAACCGGTCCAGGAACCTTTGAGAAGTTTCCCGAAATCGCTCAGGAACCTCCTAGAAGGTTCCCCAAACTGGACACTGTAGCGCATATGTGATCTTGTAATTGGGCCGGCCCATCTTGGTCGCTAGTCGCTCGGGTTTGTGCGAAACATGGACAACTTGACGCAATGTGCGTCCACTAGGAAATTCCCTGTGTATACTCACCTCCCTCCTAGATATAGGAGAAGCTAAGATTAGAAATTAAAACATAGAGCTTGTCACCCCTCCACCTCCTCCCCCCCCCCCCCCCCAATGTCTCCTCATGGATATGACTAAGTCCACCTATCATGGTGGTGTATCCAAGTCCTCCCATCATGGAGCTGCTATAAGACCTCTACTTTTTGTATGGAAAATCCTCCTACCTTTTTCCTTGCTCTCCCTTGTGTTTGTGAGAAGCCATCTCAACTTTGTGGTGTGGAAAACGGTTGCAAGAGCGTTGTTGACTTAAAACGAGTTCCAAAGATTTGCATATTGATAAGTTGTTGGTTCTTGCTATGCCATGTATGCTTCGCTTGTCCTCACATTCCTTATTTCTTCCCTCTCCCTCTTTCAATACGTGAAGATCCGCCAAAATCCTTGTCATTTGGTATGAGAGCATAGGTTGCCACGAATTGGTTATATCACCGTTCTCAATCCCTCCATCTTTCTATTTCTCTTTTGTTTTTTCTTGCCCAAATCCGAAAATCCACCAAAAATAGGCCCGCCTTAAATTTGGCTCGATTCAAAGTTTCTAGTGCACTTGATAGGTTTTGATCCACAGGCCTATTGTTATTTGTTATACTTGTTGACCTATCTTTCTGTAACACCTCAGTGTCATGCTACAATAGCCCTATGTGATTAAGATAATGCAAAAGCTACTGAAAAAAGAAAAACAGAAAAAAATACTAAAGACCTACTATATGCTAATGGGCCGAAAGTGGCCACAATGCACGTAGCCCAGCCCACCACCGGCCTTCCCCTCACCTCCCGCTACAGGAGGCAGAGCATGTATCTTTTCCCTCAAGTTAGGTTTCTCCTTCCTCTCGGGCGATCTACATCGCTGCCATTGAGACCTGTGATTCCCTGGCTCCGCTATGATCTCCAACCATCCATCCTCGACAGGGGGCGTCTTGGCGCTCGCTGGTCTAGGCGGTGGTGGGGAGGGGGGGATTTAGGGTTCCTATAGAAGGCCCGATTGATCTGTCGGGTTAGGAATCGAGAGAAGATGGCATCAGACGGGGCTTCGGGGTCTGCTACGGCTGGACTATCGGAGATGGACGATGTGGCGACACTAATGGAGGAGCTTGGCCTGTGTGAAGAGGATCTCGACGACGTGGTGTTTGATGACAAGGACGCACCGCCAGAGGCGGCTCCATGGATTGCGCTTGCGAGGGTCCATTCTGCCAAAACCTATAGCCAATATTGGTTCTTCAAGAACATGAGAGCAGCATGGGATCTTGCCCAAGAGGTCCACTTCAAGCCATTAGAAGAAAACATGTACACGATTCAGTTTTCATGCTTGGGAGATTGGGAAAGAGTAACCCAAGACGACCCTTGGCACTTCAGAAGAGACGTTGTTATTCTTAAGCCTTATGATGGTTTGGCGAAACCTTCAACTGTCCAGCTTGACACCATTGAGATTTGGGTGCAAATTCGTGATATACCACCACTGTATGCTCACCTAGTGCCATCTTTGGCGGCAAAGGTGGGCGAAGTGCTATTTGTTGAACCATAATCGCAAGATTTCACGGGTAATTTCCATCGTGTATGGGTGAGGATCAATGTTACTAAGCCATTGAAGAATGCAGTCTCTATGATACGGGAAGGACGAAGGCAGATCTATAGGGGTGAAATATGAGAAACTCCCTGATTGGTGTGCAGTTTGTGGCATGTTGGGCCACTTGTCCAAGGAGCATGGCACGGGTATCCACCCCCCATCTACATTGGTGGTCAAGGATTTAAGGGCATGTTGGGTTATGCGTACGGGACAGGGCCCTGGTGGTGGCCATGGACGTAGAGGTGGATGCCGAGGAGGCTGTAGTGGCCGTGGAAGCAATGCACGGACTGACCATGATGCTGCTCATGATGGAGGGGGCAAATTTGGCATAGATGCTAATACACAGATGGATGAGGCAAAGTGCAACAGGAAGATGGCGCAACCGAACGTGATGGGGGTTGCCCAGGTGGTCACATCAGGCGGATCCAGTAACAACGGTGTGCTAGCTTTGCCTCTGCCACAGACACCGTTGAGCCCACCAACAAAGCAAGAGCAGAAGAGGGTGAAAACAGGAATGACAGGGGAGAAGAGTACACAAGAGAAGAACAACACCAAGAAAGGCAACAAATCATCAGATGCAACATTGGCGGACTTACAGGTGGAGTACCACTGGACACAATGAGTCTCCTCAGCTGGAACTACCGCGGTGCGGGCAAAGCCGCGATAGTCCAAGAGATCCATGAGCTAGCAAGGAAATTCGCCCCCTACCCTGCTCTGTATCGTGGAAACTCAGATTGATAGAACTAGGGTAGAAAATCTAGCATGTACCCTCGGGTATGATAATGCTTTTGCTGTTAGTAGTCAGGGCTGCAGTGGTGGCCTCAGAATTTTCTGGAATAATCCAATAAAGATTGAAATTTTTGGCTATTCGATGTATCATATAGATTGCAAGGTGGATGAACCAGGACATGACCCCTAGAGAGCCTCGTGTTTCTATGGAGATGCACAAACACAACTACGTCTGATCAGAGATGTGTCATCATTTCTACATAGTTCTCGAACCCGTAGGGTTTGCACCCTTAATGTTTGATGATGATTTGTATTGTGAGTTATGTGTTTTTGATGACCGAAGTTTGTTCAGAGTCTCGGATGAGATCACATACATGATGATGAGTCTCAAAATGGTCGATACATAAAGATTGATATATTGGACTATGTTATTCGGACACCAGAAGAGTTCCGAGTGGTACCGGGTAAAAATGGAGTGCCGGAGGGGTTACCGGAACCCCCCGGGGAAGCAATGGGCCAACATGCACCATAGGGGAGAGAGAGGCAGCCCACATAGGGGAGGCACCCCCCCATGGGGAGTCCAAATAGGACTAGGGGAAGGGGCGCGACCCCCCTTTCCCTCTCCCTCTCCCTCTCCCTTCCTTCCACCAAGTGGAATCCTACTAGAACTTGGAGTCCTAGTAGGACCCCCTCCTCTTGGCATGCCCTACAGGGCCGGCCGGCCTCCCCCTCTCCTCCTTTATATATGGGGGCAGGGGCACCCCAAAGCACAATAGACAATCTCTTAGCCGTGTGCGGTGCCCCCTCCACAGTTTAACACCTCGGTCATATCGTCGTAGTGCTTAGGCGAAGCCCTGCGCCGGTAACATCATCAACACCATCGCCACGCCGTCGTGTTGATGGAACTCTCCCTCGTCCTCAACTGGATCAAGGGCTCGAGGGACGTCATCGCGCTGAACGTGTGCTGAACACGGAGGCGTCGTACGTTCGGTACTTGGATTGGTTGGATCGTGAAGACGTTCGACTACATCAACCGCATTACTAAACGCTTCCTCTTTCGGTCTACGAGGGTACGCGGACACACTCTCCCCTCTCATTGCTATGTATCTCCTAGATAGATCTTGCGTGATCGTAGGAATTTGTTTGCATTACTGCATTCCCCAACAAAAAAATCCTCAAGAAGTTTCGCTGCGTTTGGACTCCGTTTGATATTGATTTTCTACGGTGTAAAAAAACATGCAGAAAACAGCAACTGGCACTGGGCACTATGTCAATAGGTTCGTACCAAAAAATGATATAAAATGACTATAAAATGATTGTAAAACATCCAAGAATGATAATATAACAACGTGGAACAATCAAAAATTATAGATACGTTGGAGACGTATCAACCACTCCCGATAACGACGTTGTCCTGCAACTCCTCAAGAGTGGACCTCAAGGGTGATTCCTGTCGGTGTCAAAACCGGCGGATCTCGGGTAGGGGGTCCCAAACTGTGCGTCTAAGGCTAATGGTAACAGGAGGTAGGGGACACGATGTTTTCCCAGGTTTGGTCCCTCTCGATGGAGGTAATACCCTACTTCCTGCTTGATTGATCTTGATGATATGAGTATTACAAGAGTTAATCTACCACGAGATCGTAGAGGCTAAACCCTAGGAGCTAGCCTATTGTTCTCATTGTTCTTGTCCTATGGACTAAACCCTCCGGTTTATATAGACACCGGAGGGGGCTAGGGTTACACAAAGTCGGTTACAAAGAAGGAGATCTAACATCCGAATCGCCAAAGCTTGTCTTCTAGGCAAAGGAGAGTCCCATACGGACACGGGACGAAGTCTCGAGTCTTGTATCTTCATAGTCCAACAGTCCGGCCAAAGTATATAGTCCGGCTGTCCGGATGCCCCCTAATCCAGGACTCCCTCAGTAGCCCCTTAAACAGGCTTCAATGACGATGAGTCCGGCGTGCAGATTGTCTTCGGCATTGCAAGGCGGGTTCCATCTCCGAATACTCCAAAGTAAATCTCGAACACTTAAATCATATCCGGCTCTGTAAGACGATTTTCACATACCACCGTAGAGATAACAATATTCCACAAATATAATCTGCCGACAACTTTAGATAACGTGACATCACACCATGGTCGAGTCATTATTCAAACCGTTTCCCACAACCAGCCACCCCACATATTGTGAGGCGGTTTCCTCGGCATGTCTTGTCGAAGCAGAGATCATGTCCCCTTATCACAGGATCCTCATTAATACGGGTACGGGTAACCCAACCGTGCTATTAACGTGGCGCTTGGAAAATAAGCGATTTCATCAAGCAAGCGGGGAGGCGCACCGTTTTCGCCACCTCTATAAAGGGACAAGGATCTCCCATTTTTACCCACGCCTTCTTCCTCCTTTGCTCATCCATTCTCGCACTCTCGAGCCCCAGCGCCCAAGTTCTCACCTTCTCCGTAGGACCATTCGCAGCATGTCCGAAGCGGGAGGCAAGTGGATGGCCTCCTGCGTTACAGAGGAGAACATTACCAAGCTTCGGGTGGCCGGATACCTGGCCGCGAACATTGCGCACAGGCTTCCGGCGGAGGGACAGATCACCCCCACTCCAAAGTCTCGAGAAAGAGTAGTGTTCCTCTCTCATTTCGTCCGCGGACTAGGATTTCCACTTCATCCCTTTGTCCGCGGGCTCATGTTTTACTATGGGCTGGACTTCCATGATCTAGCCCCAAATTTCGTCCTCAACATCTCGGTGTTTATCATCGTGTCCGAGGCCTTCCTCCGCATCAAGCCCCACTTCGGCATGTGGCTACAAATCTTCTGCGTGAAGCCGAAGATCGTGAGCGGCCAGCATGCGGAGTGCGGCGGCGCCATGGTGGGCAGGATGCCCAATGTTACCTAGCTTGACGGCTCCTTTGTGGAGACCATGAAAGGGTGGCATTTGGAGTGGTTCTACATCACTGAGCCGCGCGACGCCAACTGGGCAGCGGCCCCCGAATTCCGATCCGGAATCCCCACGCGGCTCACCTCCTGGGAAAAGAAGGGCCTGGCCTGGGGCGAACCTGCGGAGCTGACAGGACCTCAGAACTGCATTAAAAATATGATGGACAAGAAGATCAAGCTTGTCAACATGGTCCAGGTTATGCTCTCCCGCCGAATCCTTCCGTGCCAAAGACGGGCATTCAATCTGTGGGAGTTCGATCCGGCCGAACACCAGACGCTGCAAGAGCTTTACGGTACGACGCATAAGGACGTCTGGAAGGTGCTGTTCAAGGCCACCGAAGTACCTCCTCCCACATCCGAGGACCACGAACTCTGCGCCACGCGGCTCGCCAGTCCGGTAAGTTTTATGATCATCACTAGATGAACCTTTCCCAGCATATTCGTGGGAGGATTTTAAGTCACCATGTTTATCTCACTAGGATTATGTGGTGACGGCGGAGCGGATCGACTGTCCGGCTCGGCTGCCGGAAGATCCAGCAACTGCACTCCTGACAGAGATGCTAGTTCTGGCGCCTTACAAGGCGCCGAAAAAGAAGGCCGAAAAGAAGGCCACGGGGACCAGGAAGGGTCTCCGGCGCAAGGTCGCACCGGACGCCTCGTCCGAAGGCGATGAGGCACGCTCCTCCCATGAAGGGGAGGAGAAAAAGAAGAGGGCCGCCCCATCCGGGGAGGCCGAATGGTCTAAGAAGGCGGCCGTGGGGACCGGGAAGGGTCTCCGGCGCAAGGCCGTAATAGACTCGTCATCCGAGGACGGCGAGGCAGATTCCTCCCGCGGAGACGGGGAGAAACATGAAGAAATTCCCCACCCTCGCATTGGGGAGGAGAAGAAAAGAAAAGCCGCCCCACAGGGGGAGGCTAAGACGCCAAAGAAGGGAAAGGCGTCCCTTCCGGATCACTCCACCACGGCCGCTTACAGCGAGGAGGAGTGGCTGCCCAGGGGCAAGCCCCTGGCGAGATCGTAAGTATCCGCACTCTGTAATACTTTTCGTGTGACTTAACTTCATAGTTATAATGTTGAACGCGCATATGCAGTCCGGCCAGGTCCCATCCCGAGGTATCCTCTTCGGATGGGTCTCTGAGTGATTCGGCAATGAGTTCGCTCCCGACGGCCACCTCCCCTCGGCCTGCGGATGACACGGAGGTGTTGTCCCAAAGGGTACCGGAGCAGGGGGAGGCGGTTCTGGAGACGCCCCAAGGAAAAATTCCAGACGCCGGGCACATGGGGGGGTAAGATCCCCATAGATTATGCTGACGAGAGCCGCAGCAAGTTGGGCTCCCAGCCGGACACTGCACCGGAACCTCCAAAGGTTCCGAATTCGGGTAGGCCGCCCCTTGCTAAGGAGGGCGAGCCGGCCGTGCCGATGACCTCCGTCGTGCCAGAGGCGTCGGATAGTCTGCTAGAAGTGCTTCCAGGCGCTTCCATTGATGAAGGGCACCGTACTCTTATGAGTACGGTGATTCAAAAAGTTCAGTCCGCCAAAAGCGGATTGACCGAAGCCTGCACCAGCCTCCTAACATGCTTTGAGGTAAGTAATCAAAAGTGTGAGAAATTATCACCCAATAGACAGTAGCCCCTGATACTCTGTTTGGTGTTCGGCAAGAAAAGCCAAACAGAGGGTCAACTTTAAACCACAGGAATCTAATAGTATGTGTCTATGTGAATAAGCAGGCGGTGCTGCTTGCCGCTGCTGCCCGCATAGCAGAGGTCACCGGACTCGAACGGGACTTGAAGCAGGCCGAAGAGGAGCTCAGCCTCACGAAGAGGCAGCTCGAAGAGAACAAAGGTGAGTGATGCCCCGCCCATGTGTCATATATAGGAGAAAAAATTGGTGGCGCTAACAAAAGGCGTCATGATTTTTTAATAGGGGCCAGGACCGAAGTGGCGGCCCTGAAGAAAATGCTATTCGAGGCTGAAGACAAGGCGGCCACGGAGCGTATTGAGCGTGAAAAGCAAGATGCTAGGGTGGGCGAGGTATAGCAAGAGCTCCAGGAGCTCGGCAAGAAGTTCGAGTCCTTGGAGTGTGACTTCAAGACGCAAGAGTCTGAGCTTGCAAAGGCCCTTGAGAGCGCGAAAGACACCAAGGCCGAAGCCCAAAAGGTCCAACAGGAAATCCAGGCGGCCAAGAAGATAGCGGCGGGTAAGGAATTCATTATGCAAAGCAAGCATGTGGAGGAGACATTTCTTTTACTTACCCGAATTCGAAGCTCTCCAGGGGCATTCGCAGATCTGCCACGCAAACATATCGGATTCCACGAAGTTCTACCGTGCCGAAGAGGGGAGCTCGACGGAGAATCTGTTCTGGTCCCAGTATACTGGAGCCAAACACCCAATGCCTCTGAGTGACCAACTAAATCAATTGGTTGAACTCCACAGGGCGGCCGAAGTGGCCATGAAGGACTTCATAGTCCGGATGTGGCCTGGTGAGCCCCTGCCCGACAGCTACTTCGGCCTTATAAAGCGGATGGTAAATGTCTGTCCGTAGCTTGAAGTTATCAAGCAATCCGTTTGTATTGAGGGTGCCCGCCGGGCCTTTGCCCGTGCGAAGATGCATTGGGCCAAGCTGGATGCAGAGAAGCTGGTGAAGGATGAACCGCCGGAAGGCAAGGCGCATCGCTACCCCGAGAAATATTATGATGGTGTTATGAAAGGCGCTCATCTTGTGGCCGATGAATGTACCAATGACACAATCTTTGAGTGAATGTACTCATGTCGTCTTTGTAATATGAAAACGAATTTGTTTGCGCTATATGGCACTTTGTTGATTTAAAATATTACCTTCTGTGCGGCTGTTTATAAAATTTTGAAAGTAGGCCAGTCGTCGGCTTCCGCCCCCATGTAACTAGTACTGGAGTGTTCGTGGAAAACCCAAACACTCTTTATCCAATTTTTTGGTCCTTTAAGGAGGTGTTTGGCGCAGCGAACAAGGCAATCGGACTATGCGGCTTTATAACTCTCACTTAGCCATAGAAGTCTACAATTTTAAATTTTGCCGAAGCCCCTAGAATTTGGAAAGCCGAATTGGGGCGCTATACACGCCTAAATCGGACAAGGCCGATTCCTCGCCTGAAGCGGAAAAAATCTTTAAGGATTTAAGACCTCTCGAACAGCGACTAGCTCTCGTCGCATCATGACAGTCAGTTTTTAGCTTTCTCTACTGAGGTGCTCGTCCGGAAGAACTGGGACACAATCGCAGTAGTTCTCCCTGCGCTACCTTAGCCGATATAATGAAATGTAAGGTACCAAAACAAGGGAGCCGGGCAAACCCAACTATTGACCCAAGACACGATTCGGAGCTGATGCATATAATGCTATAAGTTTGGGGTGCCGCACTGTCAAAAGTGTTCGGACTTATCTTGCCGTCTTATGGGGCACCATAAGAAGACCCTGGCAAACTGAACGTACCAAAGTGTACGGATTCAATATTAAATAAACAATTTTAGGGAAAATGTGAAGATAGGAATAATAAGCTGACACTATATATTATTTCCCGTTGTTAAATAATACGTCCAAGCGTATGTGTACAATTAATGCGTTAAGCAGAAGCAAATAGGACTATTTGACACGTCCTATCCAAGGGCGGGCCGCATGCGGGTATGCAAAACAGGTATAATGATCATTGACAGATACCTCCTGGGTATTTCCTTTGTACGCAAAGCCTTTTGCCTCCTTGGTTTTCCCTCCTGTGATAAGTCCGATGACCCGGTTCTCTGAAGGGGCTGCCCGAAAGTAGGGTCATGAAAGAGAAAGAAGGTTATTAAAGTATGTGGCGGTTGAACCGCACTGTGGACCGCATCACTGTTGCGCCACCGCCTATGCCCATGGTATTTTGAGTCCATAATTGTGTACGCGCGGCACAAATGCTGCCTGAATGGGGCTAGGGCGGAGGCCAGACTACTAGTCGCGCTCTTGGCGTGCCTGGTGATCCTGTTGCAGGGTACTCCGGACTCGCTTGACGGTGTTCGGGGTTGTTGTCGCCGAATTGGCGGTCTGCCGGAGAAGGCTGCTTTGTACTTCTGCCACGAGGGCCGCAGTGTGCTCTTCTGTACGGAGAGAGTGGTCTGTGTTTTCGTTGACTGTTATAACCCCGCGAGGTCCTGGCATCTTGAGCTTGAGATATGCATAATGTGGTACCGCATTGAATCGAGCAAATGCGGTTCGTCCAAGCAGTGCATGATAGCCACTACGAAAAGGGACGATATCAAAGATTAACTCCTCGCTTCGGAAGTTATCCGGGGATCCGAAGACCACTTCCAATGTTATGGAGCCCGTACAACGGGCCTCTACTCCTGGAATTACACCTTTAAAGGTGGTTTTGGTGGGTTTGATCCTTGAAGGATCGATGCCCATTTTGCGCACTGTGTCCTGATAAAGCAGGTTCAGGCTACTGCCACCGTCCGTAAGGACTCGCATGAGGTGGAATCCGTCGATGATTGGGTCAAGGACCAATGCAGCAGAACCGCCATGACGGATGCTGGTAGGGTGGTCCCTACGATCAAAAGTGATCGGACATGCTGACCATGGGTTGAACTTTGGGGCTGCTAGCTCCATCGCATAGACGTCCCTTAGTGCTCACTTTCGTTCCCGTTTGGGAATGTGGATGGCATAGATCATGTTTACTGTTTTCACCTAGGGAGGAAATTTCTTCTGTCCCCCAGTGTTCGGGTGCCGGGGCTCCTCGTCATCGTTGCTGTGCAGCCCCTTGTCCTTGTTTTCGGCATTTATCTTGCCGGCCTGTTTGAACACCCATCAATCTCTGTTAGTGTGGTTGGCTGGCTTATCAGGGGTGCCGTGAATTTGGCACGAGCGATCAAGTATGCGGTCCAGACTGGATGATCCTGGATTGTTTCTTTTGAACGGCTTTTTCCGCTGACTGGATTTTGAGCCACTAAATCCGGCGTTGACTGCCGTGTCTTCGGTGTTGTCGCCATTGTTCCAACGCTTATGTCTATTGCGTTGTGGCTTGCCGTTACTGTCACGGTCAACTGAAGTGCCGGAGTTTCTTAGCGTGGTGCTACTGCGAGCCAACCAGCTGTCCTCGCCCGCGCAAAAGCGGGTCATGAGTGTCGTGAGGGCCACCATGGAGTTCGGTTTTTCTTGGCCGAGGTGTCGGGCAAGCCACTCATCACGGATATTATGCTTAAAGGCTGCCAAGGCTTTGGCGTTCGGATAGTCGACAATTTGGTTCTTTTTAGTTAGGAACCGAGTCCAGAATTTCCTGGCTGACTCTCCGGGCTATTCGGTAATGTGACTCAAGTCATCAGCATCCGGTGGTCGCACGTAAGTGCCTTGGAAGTTGTCGAGGAACGCGTCCTCCAGGTTTTCCCAACTGCCGATGGAATTTGCCGGCAGGCTACTCAGCCAGTGTCGGCTGGTCCTTTGAGTTTAAGGGGAAGATACTTGATGGCTTGTAGATCGTCACCGCGGGCCATGTGGATGTGGCGAAGGAAATCTTCAATCCATACCGCGGGGTCTATTGTGCCATCGTATGATTTGATGTTTATGGGTTTAAACCCTTCTGGGAATTCGTGATCCATTACTTCGTCAGTGAAGCAGAGGGGGTGTGCGGCGCCTCTATGCCAGGCTATGTTACTACGCTGTTCGAATAAGTCTGGTTGGCTATGTTCGGCCCAGCCGGACTTGTTGATAGTGTATCTGGCATGACGATCATCGTCATGTGTCGGGGCGTGCCCCCGCGAACCGTAGATCAATCTTGGTTGTCCTGCTTTGTTTTCCAGTATGTCTCGCAGGTCCTGCCTATTGCCCCGGGCCGTAGTGTATTGGCGTGGGGGTGCGAGCTGGTATTCGGGCGGATACGCCGTTTTATCCCGGCCACGAGGTGGCCGGTCAGCCTCGTCTTGTGCTGGTAGTGTGGGCTTTAGGACCTCCTCCTTGAGTTGAGGTAGCAACTTGTGCTTTGGGTAACCTTTGGTGTGGCGCTCGAGTCCGTATTCCTCGGCTGCCAGGACCTCAGTCCATCTGTCTGTGAGCAGATCTTGATCAGCTTGGAGCTTCTGCTGCTTCTTTTTCAGGCTTCTTGCAGTGGCCATAAGCCGGCGCTTGAAGTGCTCTTTCTCTACGGGATCCTCAGGCACGCCGAATTCGTCGTCGCTGAGGCTCACCTCGTCTTCGGAGGGGGGCATGTAGTTGTCCTCCTCCAAGTATCCATTCGTCGCCTGTTCATTTGGGCTAACCTGCCCGTCTTCCTGTCCGGCCTACTCAAAGGCAGGCTGATCGGGATTGTATTCATCTTCGGCACCATCCGGATTGTTTTCGTCTCCTATGCCGGTATTGCTGCGGCGGGGCTTAGACCGGCGCCGATGACGCCCATGATTTGATTTCTTCCTTAAGGGGTTATCCTCTATTGCCTCATCGCCATTGGTTTCTTTGGGAGTGTCCACCATATCTATCATACGAGGAGGTGGCTGTCCAGCGCCCCGTGGGCGGTGGTTCCTGTTCTTCTCCTGCATCGTCGTCCACACCGTTGATGTCTTCGGAGTCAAAGTCAAGAACGTCGGTTAAATCATCGACAGTGGCAATGAAGTGGGTGGTGGGTGGGTAACGAATTTCCTCGTCGCCTGCTTCCCACTCAAGCCGGACATAGTTTGGCCAAGAGTCTTCTGACAAAGAGAGAGACCTTAATGAGTTCAGCATGTCGGTGAAGGGCGAGTGCTGAAAGATATCCGCAGCGGTGAACTCCATTACCGAAGCCTATTCGGATTCGATGGGCCCGGGTGCGTACGGTCCGTAACCTACAGCCGGACGAAAGTCTGGGGGTCCGGTGACACAGATTTCCTTGGAGGTGGAGACTGTGTTCGGCTCTACCGTCGATGAGTATGCGGCCTCTGGGGCAGGGTCCATCCACCCGACCTCGGACGATGCGATCTGCCCAGGATTTAGGTCCGGGGCTACTGCAGGTGCGATATTGATGTCTACTACACAACCTTCTTCTTGTAGACATTGTTGGGCCTGCAAGTGCACAAGTTTGTAGGACAGTAGCAAATTTCCCTCAAGTGGATGACCTAAGGTTTATCAATCCGTAGGATGCGTAGGATGAAGATGGTCTCTCTCAAACAACCCTGCAACCAAATAATAAAAAGTCTCTTGTGTCCCCAACACACCCAATACAATGGTAAATTATATAGGTGCACTAGTTCGGCGAAGAGATGGTGATACAAGTGCAAAATAGATAGTAGGTATAGGTTTTTGTAATCTGAAATAATAAAAACAGCAAGGTAACAAGTGGTAAAAGTGAGCGTAAACGGTATTGCAATGATAGGAAACAAGGCCTAGGGTTCATACTTTCACTAGTGCAAGTTCTCTCAACAATAATAACATAGATAGATCAAATAACAAGCCCTCAACATGCAACAAAGAGTCACTCCTAAGCCACTAATAGCGGAGAACAAACGTAGAGATTATGGTAGGGTACGAAACCACCTCAAAGTTAATCTTTCGGATCAATCTATAAAAGAGTTCGTACTAGAATAACACCTTAAGACACAAATCAACCAAAACCCTAATGTCACCTAGATACTCCATTGTCACCTCAAGTATCCGTGGGCATGATTATACGATATGCATCACACAATCTCAGATTCATCCAACCAACACAAAATACTTCGAAGAGTGCCCCAAAGTTTCTATCGGAGAGTCAAGAACGTGTGCCAACCCCTATGCATAGGTTGCCAATGTCACGAAACCCGCAATGATCACCAAAACATACATCAAGTGGCACATGATATCCTATTGTCACCACAGATAATCACGGCAAGACATACATCAAGTGTTCTCATAAAAGACTCAATCCGATAAGATAACTTCAAAGGGGAAACTCAATTCATCACAAGAGAGTAGAGGGGGAAAACATCATAAGATCCAACTACAATAGCAATTCTCGAGATACATCAAGATCGTGCCATCGAGGGAACACGAGAGAGAACACGAGAGAGAGAGAGAGATCAAACACATAGCTACTGGTACATACCCTCAACCCCGAGGGTGAACTACTCCCTCCTCGTCATGGATAGCGCCGGGATGATGAAGATGGCCACCGGTGACGGGTTCCCCCTCTGGCAGGGCGCTGGAACGGGCTCCCGAGAGGTTTTTGGTGGCTACAGAGGCTTGCGGCGGCGGAACTCCCGATCTATCTTCTGTTCTGGAAGTTTTATGATACGTAGGTATATATGGGTGCAGGGGTACGTCGGTGGAGCTACGGGGGGCCCACGAGGCAGGGGGGTGCGCCCGGGGGGGTGTGGGCACGCCCCCCCACCCTTGTGAGCACCTCCCGTATCTCCTGACGTGCACTCCAAGTCCATCGGATGGCTTTCCTTCCAAAAATAACTTCTCCAGTTGATTTCGTTCTGTTTTGACTTCGTCTGATATTTTTTTTCCTCAAAACACTGAAATAGGCATAAAACAGCAAATCTGGGCTGGGCCTCCGATTAATAGGTTAGTCCCAAAAATAATATAAAAGTGGATAATAAAGCCCAATATTGCCTAAAACAATAGATAAAGTAGCATGGAGCAATCAAAAATTATAGATACGTTGGAGACGTATCAGATATCCCGAATATTTTCTGACATCAGATCTAAGCCGTGCTCGTCGTGACTATTCGGCGCTCCTGGTGCAGGCCTGAATCCGTCGAAGATCAAGTCTCCGCGGATATCGGCCGTGTAGTTCAAGTTTCGAACGACGACGATGGCGGGCGTGGCTGTCGATCTGCTCGGATGGCCTGCTTAATTGCCCCATGATCTTGAAGCCGAACACGAAGATCTGTCCGGGAAGAAAAGTCTCACCCTGGACCATGTTGTTGTTGATGATTGAAGGAGCCATCGAGCCTTGCTGTGACGACACAGAGGAACTCTCAATGAAAGCACCAATGTCGGTGTCAAAACCGGCGGATATCGGGTTGGGTGTCTCGAACTGTGCGTCTAAGGCTAATGGTAACAGGAGGCAGGGGACACGATGTTTTACCCAGGTTCAGGCCCTCTCAATGGAGGTAATACCCTACTTCCTGCTTGATTGATCTTGATGATATGAGTATTACAAGAGTTGATCTACCACGAGATAGTAGAGGCTAAACCCTAGGAGCTAGCCTATTGTTCTCATTGTTCTTGTCCTATGGACTAAACCCTCCGGTTTATATAGACATCGGAGGGGGCTAGGGTTACACAAAGTCGGTTGCAAAGAAGGAGATCTAACATCCGAATTGCTAAGCTTGTCTTCCACGCAAAGGAGAGTCCCATCCGGACACGGGACGAAGTCTCGAGTCTTGTATCTTCATAGTCCAACAGTCTGGCTAAAGTATATAGTCTGGCTGTCCGGATACCCCCTAATCCAGGACTCCCTCAATTCCTCATAGGTTCACCTTGACGGGTGATGTGGAGTCGGGTTGACCCGGAAGGTGCCCGCGAGATAACCATGTGGCTAGCCGGGCATTCTTAGCCCTTGCCGCAAGTCCACGAGACGGGGCGACAGGGTCACATCGATTGTGAGTCTCCGCTCATTACCGCGCGCTCCTAATTCACTAATGGTTTGGATATTTGATCCGAGTAGGCCTCTGGCCTTTTTCGCACTAACCACCATGCGGGAATAAGTATGGGCACTCTACGTCATATGTATCAGCCGAAAGCTCAGCGGACATCAGCGATGGAGCGACGCGCGCCGGGTTGGACTGCGTAAGCACCTGCCTTTTTAAGGAGGTAGCTAGGTCTACTCACCGGCCGCCCACGCAACGTGTAGGAGTGTAAAGGGTGATGGGTCCAAGACCCCTGCGCGCTTAGGATGTAGACTGGCATGCTGGACTCTTTGTTGAGCCTAGGCAGGACTGCGTGTGTTGATCGGCCGAGGGCGGTCATGACCTGATGGTGTGTCCGGCCAGTGTTGATCAAGCGTGTTGGGTAAGTTTGTGCACCCCTGCAGGGAAGTATTATCTATTCAAATAGCCGGGTCCACAGTAACGGACGCTCGGAGTTGTATCTCGATCGATACAACTAGAACTAGATACTGAATGCTGAGGCATCTAATGGATATGTGGCTCCGAGATTGCTTTCCCGCAGGGAGTCGGGGAAGGATCTCTTGGCGTTATTTCTACAACATGTTTGTTAAATATAATCTGCTATTGTATACTCTTATGAATGCTGCAAGATGCTTGGAGCTGCTTGGAGCTGCTAGTCTTTGATAGGCTAGGCTTTAACCTTCTCTTCTGGCATTCTGCAGTTCAGTCCACAGATACTACCCATTTCATTGATACCGATGCATATGTAGCGCAGATCCTTGCTTGCGAGTACTTTGGATGATTACCCACGGTTGCTTTGCTCCCCTTTTTCCACCTCTTTCCATTCTTCCCGGACGCTGCAACCAGATGGTGGAGCCCAGGAGCCAGACAACACCACCGGCGACTACTACTACACCGAGGGTGCCTACTAGTACATGGAGGTCGCCGACGACCAGGAGTAGTTAGGAGGCTCCCAGGCAGGTTAACTTATGTCTGTACGCAGATATTGTTGTTTCCGCTGACTCTTGTGTATTCGAGCCCTCGAGGCCCCTGGCTTGTAATATAAAGCTTGTATTATTTTAATTTGTGTCTAGAGTTGTGTTGTGATATCTTCCCGTGAGTCCTTGGTCTTGATCGTACACATATGCATGTATAATTAGTGTACGTTTGAATCGGGGGCGTCACACTTTCTTTGCATGTATTTGACCTAATTTCACCTCTACCCCATTTGATTTTGAGCTAGAGACGGAGTTCTACCCGTCTTGGGCTTTTATCTGAAATTACTAGGTATCCCGAACCATCCGGGCCGGAAACTCCAGACTGTCCAGACCACAAACCGAGAGACCCTGGACTTAGGCCGGACCTAGCTCAAACCGTTGCAAATTGTTGTGCTCGTTACCGTATTGGTCATACCTTTGACATCAGGACTCCAATGTTGTTAATTCTGGTCTCATTTTAAAGCTATCAACGAACTTTGTGTCCTCATATATACATATTAAATTTGTGACAAAAATTAAGAAGCAAGGCCAATATTTATCAATAAGAGTGAAGATCCTCGTTGGGTAGGTAAAAACTTCAAGAAATATTTTTGCCCTGCATTTCTTTGTGATATGTATATGGTATTATCTTCCCTCAGAAAATATACTCTTACTAATATTAGTGTGATGATGGTGACACAAATTATTGTCATGGCAATATGAACATGTGGTGTAGCTTCCAAAGTTGGAGAAGACCTCGTGCATATGGCGATTGATGGACATAAGTTTTGGGGAGCAAGTAGAATATGTTGATGTTTACTGAATAATCCAAAACAACACGAACATCTTTTTTAGAAGTACTTATAAATTTGGTTATACAATATTTTGGGATAAGTATAGTTGCTTACTACATATATACTATTTTGACTCATTCTTCATATTAATGTAAAGTATTTAGGGCCAGCTCTTTAATGGCTTATCCGGGGTTGTGAAAATAAGATGTCCTCTTCTCAGCTTATTCTAGAAGTTGAACCTAAAATTTATTTTAGAAGCCCACTAGTTAACTCTTAATTAGTAGGCTTCTAAAATAAAATTTTAAATTGGACTTCTAGAATAAGCTAGATAGGCGCAGCTTATTTCCACAACCCGTAATAAGCAACAAAAGAACTTGCCCTTAATGTGCATGTGCCACCTATCTATTGAATAGGCAATAGGAACCGCCTCTAAAGTTGGAGAATTAAACACATCATATTGACGTGGTAGTAAGTAAAGCGATAATGATAATACACATATGGCGGAGAAAGAGACGTCTTGCAAAGAGGAAGGACCAAGGTGCAAGTTGCCTCTAGGGGGGAAACTGGAAAATGATGTTGGGGGTTCATAACATTGACACATACTAGACGCACATTGTGTGTCACATGTGTGTCGGTCACAAATCATATCTATATATCAACACGAAAAAACAATGGTTTAATCCGTAATTTCAATGTATTCGTATTTCTTTTCTTTGACAACAGACGAGCATTCTGCAAAGTAGTTCTTCTAGTGATGATTGGTGTGTGAAGCCCATTGATGACTAGATTGATGTTCAATTTGTCGCTCACCTATGACCAGGGGCGATTCTCCTTGTAAGATGTGAGGTCAGCTGACCCCGCAATTTTTTGGTTACGTGCTCAGTTTTATGCATATTTGTGCAAAAAAAGGACATTTTAGAGAGATTATTGCAGGTCGTTACTCACCTCCCGGATCAATGTATATGTACTACCTTTTTCTCGTTATTCCATGGCAACGCGTCGTACGGACATTTAATTAGCTAGTGCCTCTACCTGCTAAAAACGACCTGGAAGTCTTGATTTTAAGGTTAAATTTTCTTATTCTATGTTGAAAATTACCAAAAACAAACAATTGAAAGCTTGTGGATTTGAGGCCATTGTTGCCGGGTTTTTTAGTTGACACTTGTCAAATTTAGCCATGGAATCTTGGGTTACAAAGTTCTCACTTCAAGGTAAAAGGTGTAATTCGTTTGGCGTTGAAAGTTCCTGGTGGGGTAATAAGCACACTAACATGACACATGTGACCCTGGAGGTGACGGCTGTGTCCCGTAGACCGTGACCGGAGCAAAGATGCCCGCCATACTCGACCCTTTTAACATACACTGTAGATGTGTTTTTGGCAAACTTGCACCATAGAGATGGTACCTTTCGGTGCTCAACTCGGTCGAGATCTCAGTAGAAATCGCACAGGCATCGATCGGGTGTTAAGATAACTTATCCAAGAGCCACGCTGCACCCCGCGGTTCTAGCAAAGGCTCCCTTTGGCCCGTCCCGTCGGCAGCCAAATCAACGTGTGATCATGTACTCCGCCTGGCCTGGCAAAACACGAGCGAGTGCTGGCCGAAAAGCCATTGCCGCTGTCATGCCAAGACAAAATGGGACATGCACGCTACATGCATCGCCATGCATGCACCACCCATCAACTTCAACGTACGTACGAGTACGAGCGAGAACCGCCATCACACAAATAGTATATCTTCGCATGACGCATGTCCGTCGCTTGCACAGTCGGTCTCGTCCGCACGGCAACTCCAACGGTCACGCCACCCTTTGGATGATTGTTGCGGATACAGTCATCAGAGGGTAACGGCGGGTGCCAACGGTTATATGTGATTTTACCTCATGAGTAATTGCTTATTTTTGCCACTGTGTGGCTGTTGTCTGCTACATTGAAACCTTCTCTTCTTAATTAATGAAATGACAAGTCTTTTGCTCGTTTTAAAAGAAAAACTTCAACAGGAATCATCAAATCGCATCTAGATATGGTCATCAAATTTGTCTGGATCGGTTTGGACGTTCAAAATTCTCCAAACCCAGGACCAAATTGAAGGGAGATTTACGGACGTCCGGTTGTGTGTCATGTAGGACTGTAGCGACCCGACCTCAGATGGTCAAGTCTCTGTGCTCCGGTGTCATCCCTGTATCAGTAATGCTGACACCACACAGTACTTCGAAGGATTTATAACAGAGTAGCAATCACACACTTATTACATTGTTTGTCCAAAAGAGAACTTATTACAATAATCATGGCTTAAGGCCATCTAATAACGATAACAGCGGAAGACTTGGAAGGTAAGTGAGTCCATCAACTCCAACGGCATCACTGAGTATAGAACCACGACCTAAAAGCACCTTACTCGTCGTCTGAAAAGTCTGCAACATGAAAGTTGCAGCCCGAAAACGGGTCAGCACATGGAATATGCTGACAAAGTAACACATACAGAATGATGAACAATAAGCCTATACTACATGCATATATAGCTGGTGGTAAAGCTCTATGGTTACAGGTTTTTGCATAAAGCCAGTTTTTTCCTACTGCAAAGGAATAAATTTATTTAACTATCATGGTGGTTGTTAAACATTGAGAATGGTTGACAGCATCCTCAATCCCAATTAAAAAGTACTCATTAACAAACCCATCAATATTAAATTAGAGTAACATGTTGAGATACAAATGATATTTCAAGTACTAGATACTCAAGATGTCCATAACCAGGTACACGGCTAATCATGATTAGTTTGTACACTCTGCAGAGGTTTGTGCACTTTTCCCCACAAGACTCGATCGCCTCCGTTTGGTTTCTCGCACTACATAGTGTTTGAGAAATGGATGGCCGAAACACAGTCTTTCAGAAGCGCTAGCACCTTACGATGGGTAGACCCATACACCTACATCCCCTACATCTGCTAGTCCACCACTATAAGAGTTCGCACGACTTAGTCAACTATGCCAGAGCCCATAATGGCTTGTGGCTGCACACGTAAGTTACTTGTATGAATTATCTTATGATCCCTTTGAGCCTGGGTGGCGGTCCATAGGAAAATCACATGGTAACTACGGGATTTCCAAAAAAACAGGCAAGTCCTGGTAACTCCAGGTGCCTCAATCCACCCAGATGTGTATTTAAGTTGCCACCTTAGATAAACCATTAATTTAACAAACTCACATCTGTCATGAATAATCACTCACCCAATCCACGTCTACTAGTATAGCATGGCATAATAAGCAAACGTAGAAGTAACTCCCAAAGGTTTCATAAGTAAAATAGGTAATAGGTACTACCTCATCTACTTCCCATCCCCACAATTTAGTTTGATCCTAAACATGCAATGTGTGAGGGTTGATCTAATGCATAAAAACTGGGTAGTAGAAAAGGGTATGATCAAGTGTTACTTGCCTTGCTGATGATCCGCGAAACCTAGAGATTCGAAGTAACAAGCGGCGCACTCCGGGTGATCTATCGCAGACAAACAACAAGCATACAATAAGTACTCATCTAATGCACAGGTAAAACTCGAATGAAAGATCGAACCAGAAAGTCCAACTTAAGAACCCTGGTTACAAAAGAATCGAATCGAATAAAGCAACGAAAGTCAAACGGCGAGAGAAAACAACTCGGTTCTAGCAATTTGAAACTAGGTCAAATTTTACAGTAGCAAAACTTAGTTTAAGTTGATTAGTCGGAACGGTGGTTTCAGAACGAAACTCCAGGCGCTTGAATCACCTGATTCCGATAAACGAGCGAGAAGATAAACTAGAACGAAGATCGGATCTGAAATCGCTATCAGAAAAATAGCGGAATAAATCCGATTAAAAATAAAAACGACGAACAATTGAACGAACGGAGGTTCGTTAACCGAGGCTAACCGGTGATCACGTTCGTTGAGACGAACAGTCCGGCGAACGCTCGCTAAACAAAACCGGAAAGAAAAACCGGCGAGAAAAACCGATCTAGGGTTTTCGGAAAGAAAACCGAAACGAAAAACCGATCTAGAAAACCGGAACAGTTTACGAGAAAAAACCGAACCGCGGGGAAAAAGTGACGTGGCGCGGGGCTAGTACCTCGAAGAGGCGAGGGGCTCCGGCGGCGGCGGCGGCACTCGGCGGCGGCGGTGGCAATGGCGGCGGGCGGCCTGGGTGAGGGCGGCGGGTGGTGGTCTTCTTGCTGCTTTGCTATTGCGGAGAGGAGGGGTTTTGGTTTGATGATTAGAGGGGAGGGTGCTTGGGTATTTATATTGGGGAGGGGGAGGGTTTTGCTTGGAGTAGGGGACAAGAATTAGACTAGGAATAGGAATCCTAGGAACAAAAAAACGGAATAACGAAACGGGTCCAAATCCTACTAGGATTTGCTAAAGAAAGGGAAAACGGGGCGGCGGCGGCTCCCTGGCGCGGCGGCTGGCTCGGCCGGCTGGGCCTTTGGCCCGATCGCTATGACTTTTTTAAAAACGGTTTCACAAAAAAAAAAATCTGAAAAGAAAATCTACCGGACTCCAAAATTAATAAAGTAAATTTTTCCCGACTCCTAAAAATGAGCCGAACAAAATGAACTTTTACTCGGGGCCTAAAATGCAATTTTTGAAAATACGCATTTTTCCTAGGGCAAATAAACTTCGAGAAAAAAAAATCCGAAATTTGATTTATTTATTAAATCCTCATTTTTTCCTAAATTTTTGGGAAGTCATGTTATTCCCCCTCATATTTTTGATATTGGAAAAATATTTGAAGATAAAATAAATAAAACCAAATGATCCTCTTTTCCAAATTTGAAAGAACTCAAATCTGAAAATTTTGAAATCTCCAACTCTCTCCGTGGGTCCTTGAGTTGCGTGAAATTTCTAGGATCAACAAAATGCAAGAAAATATGTGATGCATGATGATCTAATGTATAACATTCCAAATTGAAAATTTGGGATGTTACAAACCTACCCCCCTTAAGATGAATCTCGCCCTCGAGATTCGGGTTGGCTAGAAAATAGGTGAGGTGATCTTTGAGCAAATTTTCTTCTCTCTCCCAGGTGGCTTCATCTTGTGTGTGGTGGCTCCACTGAACCTTGCAAAACTTGATAACCTTGCTGCGAGTAGCCCTGCTGGCATATTCGAGAATCTTGACTGGTTTCTCCTCATATGTTAAATCATCCTTCAACTGGATTGTTTCAAGTGGCATTGTATCTCTTAGCAGTACCTCCGCCATCTCGGCGTGACATTTCTTCAGCTGAGAAACATGGAATACGTCGTGAACTCCTGACAGTCCTTCTGGTAATTCCAACTTATAAGCTACTTCTCCCATGCGTTGCAAGATCTTATACGGTCCAACGAAACGTGGTGCTAACTTTCCTTTAACTCCAAAACGTTTCACTCCTCGAAGTGGGGATACTCTAAGATAAACTCTGTCTCCAACTTCATATTCTATTGCCTTGCATTTCGAATATGCATAGCTCTTCTGTCTGGATTGGGCTACCTTGAGCCTATCACGAATCAACTTAATTTTCTGTTCAGACTCCTTAATCAAATCTGGTCCAAACAATTGACGGTCTCCAACTTCGTCCCATGACAACGGTGTCCTCCACCTTCTTCCGTATAAAGCTTCAAAAGGTGCCATCTTCAAACTGGTTTGGTAACTATTGTTATAAGAAAACCTTGCATACGGCAAGTTATCGTCCCAACTAGATCCATAATCTAGTGCACAAGCTCTTAGCATATCCTCCAAAATCTGATTGACTCTCTCAGTCTGTCCATCTATTTGTGGGTGAAAAGTCATCATCAATTCTAGCTTTGGTTCCCAAAGTTTCATGCAACTGATTCCAAAACTTTGAGGTAAATTGGGTTCCTCTATCTGATACGATACTCCTCGGAACTCCGTGCAAACACACAATTCTGGTCATGTATATCTTTGCCAACTTAGCACTGCTATAGGTAGTCTTAACTGGAATGAAATGCGCTACCTTCGTCAAGCGGTCGACTATAACCCAAATCGAGTCATAGCCTGAACGAGTCTTTGGCAAACCTGTGATGAAATCCATGCCTAGTTTATCCCACTTCCATTCGGGTATCGGCAACGGTTGCAACAATCCTGCTGGCTTTTGATGTTCTGCCTTCACTCTCTGACATACATCACAAACTGCTACATACTCCGCAATATCCTTCTTCATTCCGGTCCACCAGAACGTTTCCTTCAAATCCAAATACATCTTGGTATTTCCTAGGTGAATCGAATAGGGTGAATCATGTGCCTCTTGCAAAATTAACTTCCTGATCTCAGGGTCATTTGGCACATATACGCGGTCCTCAAACCATAGGGTATCGTGCTCATCCTCACGAAATCCCTTTGCTTTTCCTTCGCTCATTTTCTCCTTTATATCCGCGATCTCCTTGTCCTTTTTCTGGGCTTCTCTGATTTTATCCATCAAGGTAGACTGAATCTCCAATGCCGCTACATAGACTCTCGGAACTATTTCCAAACATAGCTCACGAAGGTCTTCTGCTAACTCCTTTGGTATCTCTCCCGTCATCAGTATTGACATGGCTCTTACGGCTCAATAAATGCGCTACTACATTAGCCTTTCCGGATGATAATGCAATCTCATCTCATAATCCTTGATGAGTTCCAACCATCTCCTTTGTCTAAGGTTTAACTCCTTCTGCGTGAAGATGTACTTCAAACTCTTGTGATCCGTGTACACCTCACAATGATTTCCAATGAGGAAATGTCTCCATGTCTTCAATGCATGCACTACGACTGCTAACTCCAAATCATGTGTGGCATAATTTAATCCATGAGGTTTCAGGTTGTCGTGAAGCATCTGAAACAACTCTTCCTTCCTGCATAAGCACTGCTCCAAGTCCTCGACATGAAGCGCCGTAATACACCTCATAATCCTTGGTCCGATCCGCAAAATTAACTTGGTGAGGTAACCAACCTTTTCTTCAACTCCTGAAAACTTGCCTGACAATCCTCAGTCCGTATGAACTTAGTATCCTTTTTCAGCAACTCCGTCATAGGCTTTGCAATCTTTGAGAAATTCTCAATGAATCTCCGGTAGTATCCTGCGAGTCCAAGAAAACTCCGGATCTCTCCAACTGTCATTGGTGCTTCCCATTTGGTTACAGTCTCAACCTTTGTGGGGTCAACTGCTATACCTTCTCCGGATATAACATGTCCAAGAAATCCAACTTCCTTTAGTCAAAACTCACATTTGCTGAACTTGGCATATAGCTGATGTTCCCTTAGTTTCTCCAAAACCAATCGCAAATGTTTCTCATGTTCCTCTTCATTCTTCGAGTAAACCAAAATATCATCAATGAACACCACGATGAACTTATCCAAAAACTCCATAAACACTTTGTTCATCAGGTTCATGAAATAGGCAGGTGCGTTAGTCAATCCAAATGACACAACGGTATACTCATACAGTCCATATCTTGTGGTGAACGCTGTCTTAGGTATGTCCTGCTCTCAAATTTTCAACTGATGGTACCCTGATCGCAAATCGATCTTGGAAAACACTTTAGCTCCTTGCAAACGATCAAGCAGATCATTTATCATTGGTAGTGGGTACTTGTTCTTCATTGTTCAGTATTCAATCCACGGTAATCAACAACCATCCTTAACGATCCATCCTTCTTCTCCACTAATAGTACAGGTGATCCCCAAAGGCGAAGAACTTGGGCGATATACCCTTTATCCAATAGCTCCTTAATCGCTTCTTGATTTCCGCCAAATCCTGTGCGGGCATCCCGTATGGTCGCCCGATATTGGGCCTGTTCTGGCAAAAGTTCAATAAAAAACTCAATGTCTCTATCCGGTGGCATTCTGGCAATTCCTCAGAAATACATCGATAATCCTTCACTCATCGCACCTCTTCCTGCACAACTCCGGATAAGCAATTTACTTGATTCCTTTTTGATCCATGTCGTGACACATACTTGATCCTTCTTCCTTCTGGTGTCGTGAGCAAAATCGTCTTACTTGCGCAATCGATGTTTCCTGACAGCCAATCCATACATAGAATCACATCCAATCCTTGGGATTCCAGAATGATCAAATCCGTCGGGAACACATGCCTTCCTATACTCAATGGCACTTGAAAACATCCTTGTCCGCCATGTAGTACGCTCCCGTGAACTTACTAGCATAGGGGTTTTAAGAATCGAGTAGGCGACTATACTTTTCTACAAATCCTTGATATGTATGAATGCGATGCACCAAGATCGAAAAGAACAAGTGCGATAAATGACTTAACCAAAAACTTACCGACATCTTGCATTGGGCTGAGCTTGACCTCCTCCACATCAATGTGGTTCACCCGCCCCTGTTGAAAGGGTTTGGCTTCTTCTGAGCTTCCATTTCCACCTTGGCCTTCGGGACAATCACTTGCATAATGTCCGGTCTTGGAACACTTGTAACAGGTGACATGGCTCAAGTCTTTCTTGGCTGGGGTTGATGGTGTGGTCCGGTTCTGGCCGTTGCTTCCTCCATTCCCATTACCATTCTTGTGGCCATTATGGTTGTGCGAATTACCTCCTCCATGGGTATGCTGAAACTGAACTCCCTGTCTAAGTGTATAACGGGGCTTCTGCTGGGCTCCAGAGTTATACTTCCCCTGTCCATATTTCCTCTTGCGATTCTCAATCTCCTGCGGTTTTCCTTCAATCATGAGGGCGCGGTCTACCAGCTCCTGGTAGTTATTGAATCTTGCTACCATAAACTGCATTCTTAACTCATCATTCAGTCCTTCCAGAAACTTCTCCTGCTTAGCTGCATCCGTAGCAACTTCATCTGGGGCATAACGTGCTAACTTACTAAAATCATCCACATACTGGCCAACAGTCCTTCCTCCTTGGCGTAAGTTGCGAAACTCACGCTTCTTCATGGCCATAGCTCCTGCTGAAACATGGGCAGTGCGGAAAGCTTGCTGAAATTGATCCCATGTGGCGGTGTCTCTTGGTAAGTGGTGTGAAATTCTCCCACCATCTTCGCTGCAGTCCGCTCAGTCGATGTGCAGCAAACTTCACCTTCTCACCATCTGTGCATCCTGCAGTTGTCAACTCCCTTCCTATCTTGCGGAGCCAATCATCGGCTACAATCGGCTCGGTGCCACTGGAATACACCGGCGGATTCAGCCTAAGGAAACGAGTCAAGTGATCCGCAGGTGGTGGTGGTGGTGGGTTGTTGTTGTTGTTGCCTTGGTTCTGCACCAATGTCTGAATCAAAGTATTCTGCTGCTGAATCAACTGAGTGATCTCTGGTGGGAAAACTGAAGGAAATATGCCCTAGAGGCAATAATAAAGTTATTATTTATTTCCTCATATCATGATAAATGTTTATTATTCATGCTAGAATTGTATTAACCGGAAACATGATACATGTGTGAATACATAGACAAACATATAGTCACTAGTATGCCTCTACTTGACTAGCTCATTAATCAAAGATGGTTATGTTTCCTGACCATAGACATGTGTTGTCATTTGATTAATGGGATCACATCATTAGAAGAATGATGTGATTGACATGACCCATTCTGTTAGCCTAGCACTTGATCGTTTAGTGTCTCGCTATTGCTTTCTTCATGACTTATACAAAGTTCCTACAACTATGAGATTGTGCAACTCCGTTTACGGAAGAACACTTTGTGTACTACCAAACGTCACAACGAATCGGGTGATTATAAAGGTGCTCTCTGGTGTTTCGAAGGTACATGTTGGGTTGGCATAATTCGAGATTAGGATTTGTCACTCCGATTGTCGGAGAGGTATCTCTGGGCCCTCTCGATAATACTCATCACCTAAGCCTTGCAAGCATGTAACTAATAAGTTAGTTATGAGATGACGTATTACGAAACGAGTAAAGAGAGTTGCCGGTAACGAGATTGAACTAGGTATTGGATACCGACGATAAAATCTCGGGCAAGTAACATACCGATGACAAAGGGAACAAAGTATGTTGTTATGCGGTTTGACCGATAAAGATCTTCGTAGAATATGTAGGAACCAATATGGGCATCTAGGTCCCGCTATTGGTTATTGACCGAGAATTGTTTTAGGTCATGTCTACATAGTTCTCGAACCCGTAGGGTCCGCACGCTTAACGTTTTGATGACAGTTTTATTATGAGTTTATAAGTTTTGATGTACCGAAGTTTGTTCGGAGTCCCGGATATGATCACGGACATGACGAGGAGTCTCGGAATGGTCGAGACATAAAGATTGATATATTGACGACTATATTCGACACGGAAAGGTTCCGGATTTTTCGGAGAAAATGAGTACCGGAGGGTTACCAGAACCCCCCCGGGAAGTAATGGGCCTTGATGGGCCCTAGTGGAGAAAGAGAGGGGCCGGCCAGGGCAAGTGGCGTGCCCCCTCCCCTTAAGTCCGAATAGGACAAGGAAGGGGGGGGGGCGGCGCCCCCCTTGCCTTCCCCCTCTCCTACTCCTTCCTTCCCCCTCCCTCTTGGATTAGGAAAAGGAGGGGGGAAACCTACTTGGAGTAGGTTTCCCCCTCCTAGGGCGCGCCTCCCCTTAGGCCGGCCCCCTCCTCCCTCCCTCCTTTATATACGGGGGCGGGGGGCACCCAGAGACACACAAGTTGATCGACGGATCGTTCCTTAGCCGTGTGCGGTGCCCCCTTCCACCATATTCCACCTCGGTCATATCATCGCGAAGCTTAGGCGAAGCCCTGCGCCGGTAGAACATCAAGATTGTCACCACACCGTCGTCTTGTGGAACTCTCCTCGACACTCGGCTGGATCGGAGTTCGAGGGATGTCATCGAGCTGAACGTGTGCTGAACTCGGAGGCTCCGTGACGCTCGGTGCTTGGATCGGTCGGATCGTGAAGACGACGACTACATCAACGCGTTGTTCTAACGCTCGCTTATGGTCTACGAGGGTACGTGGACGAACACTCTCCCTCTCGTTGCTATATCATCACCATGATCTTGCGTGTGCGAGGGAATTTTTTGAAATTACTACGTTCCCCAACAAAGGGTATCGAGCCTAGGTTTTATGCGTTGATGTTATATGCACGAGTAGAACACAAATGAGTTGTGGGCGATATAAGTCATCGCCTACCAGCATGTCATACTTTGGTTCAGCGGTATTGTGAGATGAAGCGGCCGGACCGACATTACGCAGACGCTTACGCGAGACTGGTTTCACCGCTACGAGCACTTGTGCTTAAAGGTGGCTGGCGGGTGTCTGTCTCTCTCACTTTAGTTGAACCGAGTGTGGCTACGCCGGTCCTTGTGAAGGTTAAAACGAGTCTATTTGACAAACTATTGTTGTGGTTTTGATGCGAGGTAAGAACGGTTCTTGCTAAGCCCGTAGCAGCCATGTAAAATTTGCAACAACAAAGTAGAGGACGCCTAACTTGTTTTTGCAGGGCATGTTGTGATGTGATATGGTCAAGACGTGATGCTATATTTTATTGTATGAGATGATCATGTTTTGTAACCGGTTATCGGCAATCGGCAGGAGCCATATGGTTGTCGCTTTATTGTATGAAATGCAAACATACTGTAATTGCTTTACTTTATCACTAAGCAAGAGCGATAGTCATAGCAGCAATAGATGGCGAACGACAACGATGCTACAATGGAGATCAAGGTGTCGCTACCGGTGATGATGGTGATCATGACGGTGCTTCAAGATGGAGATCACAAGAACAAGATGATGATGGCCATATCATATCACTTATATTGATTGCATGTGATGTTTATCCTTTATGCATCTTATCTTGCTTTGATTGACGGTAGCATTTTAAGATGATCTCTCACTAAAATTATCAAGAAGTGTTCTCCCTGAGTATGCACCGTTGCCAAAGTTCGTCGTGCCGAGACACCACGTGATGATCGGGTGTGATAAGCTCTACGTCCATCTACAACGGGTGCAAGCCAGTTTTGCACACGCAGAATACTCAGGTTAAACTTGACGAGCCTAGCATATGCAGATATGGCCTCGGAACACGGAACCGAAAGGTCGAACGTGAATCATATAGTAGATATGATCAACATAGTGATGTTCACCATTGAGAACTACTCCATCTCACATGATGATCGGTTATGGTTTAGTTGATTTGGATCACGTAATCACTTAGATGACTAGAGAGATGTCTGTCTAAGTGGGAGTTCTTAAGTAATATGATTAATTGAACTTAAATTTATCATGAACTTAGTACCTGATAGTATCTTGCTTGTCTATGTTTGTTTGTAGATAGATGGCTCGTGTTGTTGTTCCGTTGAATTTTAATGCGTTCCTTGAGAAAGCAAAGTTGAAAGATGATGGTAGCAATTACACGGATCGGGTCCGTAACTCGAGGATTATCCTCATTGCTGCCTGTAAGAGTTACGCCCGAAGCACCGCTGGGTGCCGTGCCTGCCGCCGATGTAACCGACGACGTTAAGAACGTCCCGCGAGCAAAGCCGATGACTACTCTATAGTTCATGTGCCATGCTTTACGGCTTAGAACCGGTCTTCAACGACGTTTTGAACGTCATGGAGCATATGAGATGTTCCAGAGTTGAAGTTAATATTTCAAGCAAATGCCCGTATTGAGAGATATGAAGTCTCCAATAAGTTCTATAGCTGCAAGATGGAGGATAATAGTTCACAAGTGAACACATACTCGAGAATGTCTGGGTATAACAATCACTTGATTCAACCGGGAGTTAATCTTCCGATGATAGTGTCATTGATGAATTTTCCAATCATCGCCACCAAGCTACAAGAGCTTTGTGATGAACTATAATATGCAAGGGATGAACAAGACTATTCCCGAGCTCTTCGTGATCTTTGAAAGTCGCGGAGGTAGAAATCAAGAAGGAACATCAAGTGTTGATGGTCAACAAGACCACTAGTTTCAAGAAGAAGGGCAAAGGGAAAAGAAGGGAACTTCAAGAAGAACGGCAAGCAAGTTCTGCTCAAGAGAAGAAACCCAAGTCTGGACCTAAGCCCTGAAATCGAGTGCTTCTACCGCAAGCGATCGACTTCGAAGCGGAACTGCCCCAAGTATTTGGCGAATAAGAAGGATGGCAAAGTGAGCAAAGGTATATGTGATATACATGTTATTGATGTGTACCTAACTAGAGCTCGTAGTAGCACTGGTATTTGATCTTGGTTCATTGCTAATATTTGCAACTCAAACAGGACTACGGAATAAGCGAGCACCGCCAAGGACGAGGTGACGATCGCGCGTGGGAACGGTTCCAAAGTCGATGTGATCGCGGTCGGCACGCTACCTCTACATCTACCTTCGGATTAGTTTTAGACCTGAATAATTGTTATTTGGTGCCGCGTTGAGCATGAACATTATATCTGGATCTTGTTTGATGCGAGACGGTTATTCATTTAAATCAGAGAATAATGGTTGTTCTATTTATATGAGTAATATCTTTTATGGTCATGCACCCTTGAAGAGTGGTCTATTTTTATTGAATCTCGATAGTAGTGATACACATATTCATAATATTGAAGCCAAAAGATGCAGAGTTGATAATGATAGTGCAACTTATTTGTGGCACTGCCGTTTAGGTCATATCGGTGTAAAACGCATGAAGAAACTCCATACCGATGGACTTCTGGAATCACTTGATTATGAATCACTTGGTACTTGCGAACCGTGCCTCATGGGAAAGATGACTAAAACACCGTTCTCCGGAACTATGGAGAGAGCAACAGATTTGTTGGAAATCATACATACAGATGTATGTGGACCGATGAATGTTGAGGCTCGTGGCGGATATCGTTATTTTCTCACCTTCACAGATGATTTAAGCAGATATGGGTATATCTACTTAATGAAGCACAAATCTGAAACATTTGAAAAGTTCAAAGAATTTCAGAGTGAAGTGGAGAATCATCGTAACAAGAAAATAAAGTTTCTGCGATCTGATCGTGGAGGAGAATATTTGAGTTACGAGTTTGGTTTACATTTGAAACAATGCGAATAGTTTAGAACTCACACCACCCGGAACACCACAACGAAATGGTGTGTCCGAACGTCAGAATCGTATTTTACTTGATATGGTGCGATCTATGATGTCTCTTACCGATTTACCGCTATCGTTTTGGGGTTATGCTTTAGAGACGGCCGCATTCACGCTAAATAGGGCACCATCAAAATCCGCTGAGACGACGCCTTATGAACTGTGGTTTGGCAAGAAACCAAAGTTGTCGTTTCTTAAAGTTTGGGGCTATGATGCTTATGTGAAGAAACTTCAACCGGATAAGCTCGAACCCAAATCGGAGAAATGTGTCTTCATAGGATACCCAAAAGAGATCATGGGTACACCTTCTATCACAGATCCGAAGGCAAGACATTCGTTGCTAAGAATGGATCCTTTCTAGAGAAGGAGTTTCTCTCGAAAGAAGTGAGTGGGAGGAAAGTAGAACTTGATGAGATAACTGTATCTACTTCCTTATTGGAAGGTAGTTCATCACGAGAACCGGTTCCTGTGACGACTACACCAATTAGTGAGGAAGCTAATGATATTAATCATGAAACTTCAGATCAAGTTTCTGCTGAACCTCGTAGGTCTACAGAGTAAGATCCGCACTGCAGTGGTACGGTAATCCTATTTTGGAAGTCATGTTACTTGACCATGATGAACCCACGAACTATGAGGAAGCGATGATGAGCCCAGATTCCGCAAAATGGCTAGAGGGCATGAAATCTGAGATGGGATCCATGTATGAAAACAAAGTATGGACTTTGGTTGACTTGCCGATGATCGGCAAGCCATTGAGAATAAATGGATCTTTAAGAAGAAGCGGCGACGAGATGGTAATGTTATCGTTTATAAAGCTCAACTTGTTGCGAAAGGTTTTCGACAAGTTCAAGGGTTGACTATGATGAGACTTTCTCACCCGTAGCGATGCTTAAGTCTGTCGAATCATGTTGGCTATTGCTGCATTTCATGATTATGAAATTTGGCAAATGGATGTCAAGACTGCATTCTTGAATGGATTTCTAGAAGAAGAGTTGTATATGATGCAGCCGGAAGGTTTTGTTGATCCAAAAGGTGTCGACAAAGTGTGCAAGCTCCGGCGCTCCATTTATGGACTGGTGCAAGCATCTCGAGTTGGAATAAACGCTTTGATAGTGTAATCAAAGCATATGGTTTTATATGAGACTTTTGGAGAAGGCTGTATTTACAAGAAAGTGAGTGGGAGCTCAGAGCATTTCTAGTTTTATATGTTGATGACATATTATTAATTGGAAATGATATAGAATTTCTGGATAGCATAAAGGGATACTTGAATAAAAGTTTTTCGATGAAAGACCTCGGTGAAGCTGCTTACATATTGGGCATCAAGATCTATAGAGATAGATCAAGACGCTTAATAGGACTTTCACAAAGTACATACCTTGACAAAATTTTGAAAAAGTTCAAAATGGATCAGGCAAAGAAAGGATTCTTGCTCGTGCTGCAAGGTGTGAAGTTGAGTCAAACTCAAAGCCCGACCACAAGCAGAAGATAGAGAAAATGAAAATGTTCCTATGCTTCAGCCATAGGCTCTATCATGTATGCAATCTGTGTACCTGCACTGACGATGCTTAGCAATAAGTTTGGCAGAAGGTACCAAAGTAATCCAGAGTGGATCATCGGACAGCGGTCAAGAACATCCTGAAATACCGAAAAGGACAAAGGATATGTTTCTCGATATGGAGGTGACAAAGAGCTAGTCGTAAATGGTTACGCCGATGTAAGCTTTGACACCGATCCGGACGATTCTAAATCGCAAACCGGATCGTGTTTTTATTAAACGGTGGAGCTGTAAGTTGGTGCAGTTCTAAACAAAGCGCCATGGCGGATCTACATGTGAAGCGGAGTACATAGCTGCTTCAAGCAGCGAATGAAGGAGTCGGATGAAGGAGTTCATTTCGATCTAGGTGTCATACCTAGTGCATCGGGACCAATGAAGAACTTCGTGACAATATGGTGCAATTGCCTCGCAAAGGAATCCAGATTTCACAAGAGGACCAAGCACATCAAGAGACGCTTCAATTCCATTCGGGACCAAGTCCAAGTGGGAGACATAGAGATTTGCAAGATACATACGGATCTGAATGTTGCGAGACCGTTGACTAAGCCTCTCTCACGAGCAAAACATGATCAACACCAAGACTCCATGGGTGTTAGAATCATTACTATGTAATCTAGATTATTGACTCTAGTGCAAGTGGGAGACTGAAGGAAATATGCCCTAGAGGCAATAATAAAGTTATTATTTATTTCCTCATATCATGATAAATGTTTATTATTCATGCTAGAATTGTATTAACCGGAAACATGATACATGTGTGATACATAGACAAACATATAGTCACTAGTATGCCTCTACTTGACTAGCTCATTAATCAAAGATGGTTATGTTTCCTGACCATAGACATGTGTTGTCATTTGATTAATGGGATCACATCATTAGAAGAATGATGTGATTGACATGACCCATTCTGTTAGCCTAGCACTTGATCGTTTAGTGTACTGCTATTGCTTTCTTCATGACTTATACAAAGTTCCTACAACTATGAGATTGTGCAACTCCCGCTTACCGGAAGAACACTTTGTGTGCTAGCAAACGTCACAACGTAACTGGGTGATTATAAAGGTGCTCTACAGGTGTTTCCGAAGGTACATGTTGGGTTGGCATAATTCGAGATTACGATTTGTCACTCCGATTGTCGGAGAGGTATCTCTGGGCCCTCTCGGTAATACTCATCACCTAAGCCTTGCAAGCATGTAACTAATAAGTTAGTTATGAGATGACGTATTACGGAACGAGTAAAGAGACTTGCGTAACGAGATTGAACTAGGTATTGGATACCGACGATCAAATCTCGGCAAGTAACATACCGATGACAAAGGGAACAAAGTATGTTGTTATGCGGTTTGACCGATAAAGATCTTCAGTAGAATATGTAGGAACCAATATGGGCATCCAGGTCCCGCTATTGGTTATTGACCGAGAATTGTTTTAGGTCATGTCTACATAGTTCTCGAACCCGTAGGGTCCGCACGCTTAACGTTTGATGGCAGTTTTATTATGAGTTTATAAGTTTTGATGTACCAAGTTTGTTCGAGTCCCGGATATGATCAACGACATGACGAGGAGTCTCGGAATGGTCGAGACATAAAGATTGATATATTGGACGACTATATTCGGACACCGGAAAGGTTCCGGAGTTTGGAGAAAACCGAGTCTGTGAGGGTTACCGAACCCCGAGAAGTAATGGGCCTTGGTGGGCCCTAGTGGAGAAAGAGAGGGGCCGGCTAGGGCAAGTGGCGCGCCCCCTTCCCTTGAGTCCGAATAGGACAAGGAAGGGGGGAGGCGGCGCCCCCCTTGCCTTCCCCCTCTCCTACTCCTTCCTTCCCCTCCCTCTTGGATTAGGAAAGGAGGGGGAAACCCACTGGAGTAGGTTTCCTCCTAGGCGTAGCGTCCCCTTAGGCCGGCCCCTCCTTCCTCCCTCCTTTATATACGGGGGCGGGGGGCACCCCAGAGACACACAAGTTGATCTACGGATCGTTCCTTAGCCGTGTGCGGTGCCCCCTTCCACCATATTCCACCTCGGTCATATCGTCGCGAAGCTTAGGCGAAGCCCTGCGCCGGTAGAACATCAAGATTGTCACCACGCCGTCGTGCTGACGGAACTCTCCCTCGACACTCGGCTGGATCGGAGTTCGAGGGATGTCATCGAGCTGAACGTGTGCTGAACTCGGAGGCTCCGTACGTTCGGTGCTTGGATCGGTCGGATCGTGAAGACGTACGACTACATCAACCGCGTTGTTCTAACGCTTCCGCTTACGGTCTACGAGGGTACATGGACGAACACTCTCCCCTCTCGTTGCTATATCATCACCATGATCTTCCGTGTGCGTAGGAATTTTTTTGAAATTACTACGTTCCCCAACAAAAACAAACTCGGGGTCACGTCTCAGAGGCATCTGAGGGGTTTTTAGAAAAGACGAGAAATTAAGAATAGAGTGAGGTCTAAAGGGAAAACACTACCCAAATGCTCATGAGACAAATGAAAACAAATCACTTCATTCATTCAAACAAGGGCATACAACGGTCTAAACTATCGCAAAAGTGCGTTTACTAAAATGTTTACATGGAGGGAATACTACTAATATATGGTGGTCATCTATTAATTTGAACCGGTGGAAGACTCCATGATGTCTGCTCCAGCTTCGTCTTCAAAGTCGGGTTCGCTTGGATCCGAATCGGTGTCGTCGATGATGATGTAGTTGCTCAGACAGTCAACGTACTTGTCTTCATTCTTGAGCTCCAACTTCTTCTTGAGTTCCGCAATCTCGCACTTGAGATTGCTATTTTGCCTTGCTACAGCTACGATATCGTCCATGTATTCCTTGCATTTAGACTTCATCTCTCCTTCAAGTTCGATGATCCTTCCCTTCACATTCTTCAAGTCTATCATATCATTGCACATCTGGTTCTCCTGGCGTCGAATGTGCTGGTTTAACTCCTGGATGAAAGCTGCAATGGATCTATCCTTCTTGGTGCTAACTATCTCCCAATCTTCATTCCGGCGTCCGCAAATCTGGTAGATAGTGTCCTTGAGTTCTTCTTGATAAGCTTCTCCAATGCGTCCCATGGTGATATGAGCTGCCATGCTCTTTCCCAAACTCCAGGTTGGTGCACTGAAAACACTATCTATGGGCTTGGTGATTGGGGCGAATGTCCTTCCCGGAACGTGAGCTTGAATCTTCCAGTGCTCCTCTTCAGGCAGAGTGGCATTGAAAGTCCCGGTGAAGCTTGGTAGTCCAATGTTCAGGTACTTGGCGACTTCCTTCAAGTGGGATCCAAAAGGTGTGCCTTCATCCGGTTGAGCGTACTTGATCTTTGCGTCCGTCATCCTAAAAGAGTAGAAAAGATGAGGAGTTAGAAAATGAGAAGAGAATAGTGATCTATGGCTTTAACTTAGTGGTCGTGTCCTATAGTCAGCGTGTGCTCTGATATCATCTCTGTAGCGACCCGACCTCAGATGGTCAAGTCTCTGTGCTCCGGTGTCATCCCTGGATCAGTAATGCTGACACCACACAGTACTTCGAAGGATTTATAATAGAGTAGCAATCACACACTTATTACATCGTTTGTCCAAAAGAGGACTTATTACAATAATCATGGCTTAAGGCCATCTAATAACGATAACAGCGGAAGACTTGGAAGGTAAGTGAGTCCATCAACTCCAACGGCATCATCGAGTATAGAACCACGACCTAAAAGCACCTTACTCGTCAGTTCGAAAAGTCTGCAACATGAAAGTTGTAGCCGAAACGGGTCAACACATGGAATATGCCGCAAAGTAACACATCTGTAATGATGAACAATAAGCCTATACTACATGCATATATGGCTGGTGGTAAAGCCCTATGGTTACAGGTTTTTGCATAAAGCCAGTTTTTCCCTACTGCAAAGGAATAAATTTATTTAACTATCATGGTGGTTGTTAAACATTGAGAATGGTTGACAGCATCCTCAATCCCAATTAAAAAGTACTCATTAACAAACCCATCAATATTAAATTAGAGTAACATGTTGAGATACAAATGATATTTCAAGTACTAGATACTCAAGATGTCGATAATCGGGGACACGGCTAATCATAATTAGTTTGTACACTCTGCAGAGGTTTGTGCACTTTTCCCCACAAGACTCGATCGCCTCCGTTTGGTTTCTCGCACTACATAGTGTTTGAGAAACGGATGACTGAGACACAGTCTTTCAGAAGTGCTAGCACCTTACGATGGGTAGACCCGTACACCTACATCCCCTACATCTGCTAGTCCACCACTATAAGAGTTCGCACAACTTAGTCAACTATGCCAGAGCCCATAATGGCTTGTGGCTGCACACGTAAGTTACTAGTATGAATTATCTTATGATCCCTTTGAGCCTGGGTGGCGGTCCATAGGAAAATCACACGGTAACTCCGGGATTTCCAAAAAAAAACAGGCAAGTCCTGGTAACTCCAGGTGCCTCAATCCACCCAGATGTGTATTTAAGTTGCCACCTTAGATAAACCATTAATTTAACAAACTCACATCTGTCATGGATAATCACTCACCCAATCCACGTCTACTTGCATAGCATGGCATAATAAGCAAACATAGAAGTAACTCCCAAAGGTTTCATAAGTAAAACAGGTAATAGGTACTACCTCATCTACTTCCCATCCCCACAATTTAGTTTGATCCTAAACATGCAATGTGTGAGGGTTGATCTAATGCATAAAAACTGGGTAGTAGAAAAGGGTATGATCAAGTGTTACTTGCCTTGCTGATGATCCGCGAAACCTAGATATTCGAAGTAACAAGCGGCGCACTCCGGGTGATCTATCGCAGACAAACAAAAAGCATACAATAAGTACTCATCTAACGCACAGGTAAAATTCGAATGAAAGATCGAACCAGAAAGTCCAACTTAAGAACCCTGGTTACAAAAGAATCGGATCGAATAAAGCAACGAAAGTCAAACGGCGAGAGAAAACAACTCGGTTCTAGCAATTTGAAACTAGGTCAAATTTTACAGTAGCAAAACGTAGTTTAAGTTGATTAGTTGGAACGGTGGTTTCGAAACGAAACTCCAGGCGCTTGAATCACCTGATTCCGATAAACAAGCGAGAAGATAAACTAGAACGAAGATCGGATCTGAAATCGCTATCAGAAAAGTAGCAGAATAAATCCGATTAAAAAGAAAAACGACGAACGGTTGAACGAACGGAGGTTCGTTAACCGAGGCTAACCGGTGATCACGTTCGTTGAGACGAACGGTCCGGCGAACGCTCGCTAAACAAAACCGGAAAGAAAAACCGGCGAGAAAAACCGATCTAGGGTTTTCGGAAAGAAAACCGAAACGAAAAACCGATCTAGAAAACCGGAATGGTTTACGAGAAAAAAATGAACCGCGGGGAAAAAGTGACGCGGCGCGGGGCTAGTACCTCGAAGAGGCGAGGGGCTCGGCGGCGGCGTTAAGCATGGCGGCAGCTGGCACTCGGCGGCGGCGGTGGCAAGCGGCGGCGGCGGCCAGGAGGGGCAAGCGGCGCTAGTGAGGGGCGGCGGCGCTGGTGTTGGTCTTGGGCTCTTGCTGTTGCAGAGAGGAGGGTTTTGGTTTGATGTTTAGAGGGGGTGCTTGGGTATTTATATTGGGGAGGGGAGGGTTTTGCTTGGAGTAGGGGACAAGAATTAGACTAGGAATAGGAATCCTAGGAACAAAAAAACGGAATAACGAAACGGGTCCAAATCCGACTAGGATTTGCTAAAGAAAGGGAAAAATGGGCGGCGGCGGCGGCTCCTGGTGTGTGTGTGGCCTTGTAGGCGGATTATTGGCCGGGGTTGGCTCGGCTGGTGGACCTTTGGCCTGCACGCCTGCGGCTTTTTTAAACGGTTTGTGCAAAAAAAATACAGAAAAGAAAATCTACCGGACTCCAAAATTAATAAAGTAAATATTCCCCAACTCCTAAAAATGAGCCGAACAAAATGAACTTTTACTCGGGGCCTAAAATGCAATTTTTGAAAATACGCATTTTTCCTAGGGCAAATAAACTCCGAGAAAAAAAATCCAAAATTTGATTTATTTATTAAATCCTCATTTTTTTCCTAAATTTTTGGGAAGTCATGTTATTCCCTCTCATATTTTTGATATTTGAAAAATATTTGAAGATAAAATAAATAAAACCAAATGATCCTCTTTTCCAAATTTGAAAGAACTCAAATCTGAAAATTTCGAAATCTCCAACTCTCTCCGTGGGTCCTTGAGTTGCGTGAAATTTCTAGGATCAACAAAATGCAAGAAAATATGTGATGCATGATGATCTAATGTATAACATTCCAAATTGAAAATTTGGGATGTTACAAACACCGACATAGACCCATTCAAAGCCGCACCAAACAAAAATGGAGCCCACACATTTGGACAATCTCACCACTATTTTCTCCCAAAGGCTCGCCCTTTCCCATTGCCTATGCCTCGATTGTCACGCCCTCAATCGTTACGACCCGATTCGCCATCCGCCGTCGCGATGGAGCAGCCGGAAGAGCTGATGACGTTGTTCGTCGCCCGTCCGACCCAGAGGCGGCTGCGCACAAGATTCAGTCTGCGGAATGCAACGACCGTCGCATGAAGGCAAGAAGAGGGTGGAAGATTCTGCAATGGCCGATCAGGCATACCGCCGAAGCCAAAGCGCAACGCCAAGTCGGTGCCTCCCAGGAAATCGCAGCTCTAGCCCTCACGGCTAAAGGTGCCCTACTACTACGTTGCTAGCAGCTCGGTCCACTCGACACACAACAGTCCTGCCGTCGTGACCTCCTCCACCTCTGGCTATCGAGCGACGTTCATTGTCGACCTCAACACCGACTACGTCTTCACGGAGTTGTCGACGCTTGTGCGGTCACGTTACCAGTTGTGGAGCTCTCGTCCGTCGCTACTCTGTCACTGTTTGCCATAAGGTCTCAACCAAGTGCAACTGTGCCAAGCAGGGAGGAGATGATTAAAACAGCCCAAGACAGACGCAGACACGAAGACGGACAAGTGGACAACTCCAAGCCGGAGGAGCATCCACAATCAGACACCCAAGAGACGTGCACCCATCACACGAACACCCATCAGCCAGACATGGATCAGGACAACTACTTAATATCGAATGCCGACCCAGAGAAGAAGAGGGGACACATTTTCTCCATCAAGGAGGATGAGTTGATCTGTGTGGTGTGGTTGGCCACTAATTGATCTATTTCATGGCATGCCTGAAAGGGGCATGACATTTCGGAAAAGTGTGCATGATTGGTTTCACGAGCAAAAGTGATACGATCCGTACCACACAGAGGTGATCCATAATCACAAAGCAAAGTTGCTCGGTCATCGATGGTACAACATCCAGGAGGTCGTCGACAAGTATTGTGGCTCTTACAAACAGGTGCACAATCGGTGGCCAAGTGAGTGGTACTCCAAAAACAAGTAAGTCTCGTGGCTCGTTGTTATATGTGTTGGTCATTTGGCTGGATTTTCTCAATGTTGCAACTTGTTGACCATATTATTGTCTTCATTTCATAGCCCACACATGTGTATGTGCATTGTACCACAAGATGGATAAGAAACACTTCATGTTTATGCATTGTTGGATGAAGTTGTATGGACAAAGCAAGTGGCAAGCCTTTGTTGGCAATTCCCTCAAGACCTACATGGCCACAAATGAAGTGATTGCTCTGGCCATGACAGTGACTAGGAACCAAGGGGGAAGTGGGAGGTGAATAAGGAGAAGCGGGAAGCGGCGGCGGCCAAGATAACGAATAAGTTCGAGGACATCATGGTGAAGAAGGAAGAGTTAAGTGCCAAGTGCAATGAGGTAAATGAGCAAAAGAAGGTGGGAAGGTTTGGTATGTTCATGGATGCACACAATATGAAGCTTAAGCTCGAATAGAGGCGACTTGAGATCAAGGCCACTTTAGAGGTGATAGAGGCGAAGGTGTCCCGATGTTTCGATGAGATAGCAATTGTTTTATGTGATAGTGAACTTTGACGATCCGACTACGAACGTGCAAAGACGCCGCGCCTTAGCAATCGCTAAACCAACTTCCAAGGGGTTATTGGCCACGCCGGAGCACGATCAACCTGACCACGAGGGTCTATTTCCTATGGGCAAACGAAGAACAAGCAAAAAACTAGGATTGCAATCTGGATATTGCGAATAAAGAGGAAAGCTCTATTAATGAAGGTGGGGTTCTATGACGTGTTGGTCTAGTCGTTGAACACAAACGCAGTATGCAAAGTTGCAGCTATGGCGAACTTTTAATCTAAACAAAACCTAAAGTCTAACGATGCCCTAAGGGCCGTATATATGGAGGAAGAGGGGGTGAATTTCGTGACCCTTGGAAGAGGGGTCCGAAACCAACCCTATCTCTTGTTTCAACACAAATACGGATCTAAAAACAGCCTATACTTATGTATTTTGAAATTACATGGGCCTGACCCATTAATAAGGTGATGTAGCACTTATAATAGCCTCTGGGCGAAATTTGTGAAGTGGCATCTTGTATATTTCGTCCAAGCTTTCATGCACTCATTACGATGGCTTCATAGTCCTAATATCATCACTTGAAACTCCGTTCTTATTCCCCTTGCGCATGCCATCATCTCCATGCTTGTTCTTGCTCCAATGTTCATCCTTCTCCAAGCTAGACTCTTCATTTTTAAGCAAAACAAATGTATCCAATTTAGGCAACATCATATTCTCATGAACATTAGAATCATTACCAAGAAACGAAATTACTTGGTAATTTAATTGGCATGCGCGAGCTCTAGTAATTGGTCCAGTATGTATAGCAGCAGGGGTTGTGGGTGTAACAATAGTATTGATGTCCTCATCATCCTCCCCTTCTTGAAATGAAGTCTTCCTCGATGGAAGCTCATCTTGCTCATCCAAATAAGGCTTCAAATCTACCATGTTAAAAGTGGGACTAACCCCAAAATCTGCAGGCAGCTCAAGTTTATATGCATTATTATTTATATTCTCTAACACCTTAAAATGACCATCAAAACGTGGCATTAGCTTTGATTTGCGCAAATTAGGAAATCTATCCTTGCGCAAATGTAACCAAACTAGATCTCTAGGTGCAAACACAACATGTTTTCTACCCTTATCTCCAGCAAGTTTATATTTAGGATTTATACACTCAATGTTTCCCTTAGTTAACTCATGCATTTTTAAAATCAATTCAGCACGTTGTTTAGCATCAAAATTAACCTTCTCCGAAGATAGAATAGGCAAGAAATCAATAGGTGCACGAGGTAGGAAACCATACACAATTTCAAAAGGACACATCTTAGTAGTAGAATGCAACGAATGATTATAAGAAAACTCAATATGAGGCAAGCATTCTTCCACATTTTCTTATTATTCTTCAAAACAGCCCTAAGCATAGTAGACAATGTTCTATTGACTACTTCAGCTTGTCCATCAGTTTGGGGTGATAAGTAGTACTAAAAAGCAGTTTAGTTGCCAACTTAGCCCATAAACATCTCCAAAACTGGCTAAGAAATTTAGTATCAGGATATGAAACAATAGTATTTGGCACACCATGCAAGCGAATAATCTTACGAAAGAACAAATCAGCAACATTAACAACATCATCGCTTTTAAGACATTGTATAAAGTGTGCCATTTTCGAGAACCTATCCACGACAACAAATATGCTATCTCTCCCCTTATTTTTTCGAGGTAAACCTAAAACAAGGTCCATAGATATATCCTCCCAAGGAACACTAGGTACAGGCAGTGGCGGAGCTTGAAAGAAATCTCAGGAGGGGCGAACATTTTTTTTCTTCCTCAATAAGGAACTGTATCAGTACGAAAAATTAGATATTGAAAAGTATTGAGAAACTTAGGTAAGTACATTAATCGCATTTCAAACGTTCATTATATCTATAAAAGCTAGTACATGGAAAAATATACCAAAATATTATTTAACCATGCAGTATTGAGTTAATCACACTAAAAATCAGCTCTTCTTTTCTTTGTGCTCTTAAATGGCAAGAACATTTGTAGTGGTGGTTGAATAGATTTTTTTTAATAGGTTGAATAGGGGTTCTGATCCAGCTAATATCGGTTCATTAGCTTTACATTCACCTCTCTTTCTTTTTTAAAATGCAGCAATGGTTTCCTTTAACCATCACTACCCGCTCTGTAAGCAAAAAGAATTAGTACAAAATCTATGACCTATTTAAAACTTACCCCAACAAATTAAGATGGAAGAATCTATACCAGGAAGAAATTTCCAGCGGGGAGTGGGTGGGCAGACTGCTCTTGCTTGCTTGCTGCTCACTAGCTCACTGCTTGCTGCTCACTAGCCCACACACAGGCACAATCACTGATCAGTGCCTCACCTCTACCTCTACGCAGATCGCTCGCATCATCGAGGAGTGGAGCGCGGTCGGCCTTGTAGCTCCTTGGTGGCACTTATTGCATAAAGGGGAGGCACCCAGCCATTCCCAGTCCGCAAGTCCACACAAGATGACAAGAGTAAAGATAAAGAGGAGAGAAATCAGAGTTGGTCGCCGGCTGCTGTACATCGCAGCTAGTTTGTCTCCGTACGGAGATGTTAAAAGGGCCCTATGGGCTGGTGTGTGCAGTGCCGCCTCGTTACTATGACGGGGTATTAAAAAAGTTTCATTTTTGCTGGGGGGGCGACCGCCCAGGTTCGCCCCCGAGAAGCTCCGCCATTGGGTACAGGCAAAGGCATATATAAACCATGAGGACTTAGTCGTGACTTAGCTTTTTGACATGTAGTGCAGCGAGCAACAAAATGCTCAACATCCCGTCTCATCTTTGGAGAAAAGAAATGTGTAGCAAGTACATCCTCCGTCTTCTTCACGCCAAAGTGTCCCATTAATCCTCCTCCATGCGCCTCCTGCAACAAGAAAAGACGAACAGAGCTAGCTGGAATGCATAGCTTGTTAGCACGAAACATAAATCCATCGTTAATGACAGACTTGTTCCATGTTCTACCTTCTTTACAATTATGCAATACATCTTTAAATTCAACATCATGCACATATTGATCTCTGATGGTCTACAAACCAAATATTTCAAAGTCAAGTTGTGAAAGCATAGTATAACGATGAGACAATGTATCAGCAATAACATTTTATTTGCCCTTCTTGTGTTTAATGACATAAGGGAAAGTCTCAATCAATTCAACCCATTTAGCATGTCTATGGTTCAGTTTTGCTTGACTTTTAATATGTTTCAAAGATTCATGATTAGAATGTATAACAAATTCTTTGGGCCATAAATAATGTTTCCAAAGTCCGAACAAGAGCATATAATTCCTTATCATAAATAGAATAATTCACACTAGGCCCACTTAGTTTTTCAGAAAAGTATGCAACAGGTTTGCCATCTTGTAATAACACACCTCCTAGCAGACTAAGGTATAGCCTAGTGGTGGAAAGGGACTGATGCCTTCCCACCCACTCAGGTTCAAGGCATGGTACTTGCAATTTGGGTTTGTTGCACCAATTATACTGTAGGGGGTTCCCTTACAATCTTTCTGTCAAAAAAACACACACATCCTAATTCAATTACACTAGCATCACGTTCAAGCTCAAAAGTCTTATTAAAATTAGGAAGTTGGAGTAAAGGAGCATGTTTCAACTTATCTTTCAATACCATAAAGGCTTCTTCCTATGCGGTACCCCAAACAAAAGGCACATCCTTCTTTGTAAGCTCATTGAGAGGTGCAACAATGGTGCTGAAATCTCTCACAAAACGCCTATAAAAACCAGTGAGGCCAAGAAAACTCCTCACTTGTGTGACCGTTTTGGGCCGCGGCCAACTCTCAGTAGCTTCAATCTTGACTTTATCAACTTCAATTCCCTGTGGAGTAACAACATAGCCAAGAAAAGAAACTCGGTCGGTGCAAAAGATGCACTTCCCGAGGTTACCAAACAAACGTGCATCGCGTAGAGCAATAAAAACAACACGTAAATGTGCCAAATGTTCCTCCAAAGATTTGCTATAGATCAGTATATCATCAAAATAGACTACCACAAATCGTCCAATGAAGCACGTAAAACTTCGTTCATTAATCTCATGAAAGTACTAGGTGCATTAGTTAACCCAAGAGGCATGACTAACCACTCATATAATCCAAACTTAGTTTTAAATGTTGTTTTCCATTCATCCCCCAATATCATACAAATTTGATGGTATCCACTACACAAATCAACTTTGGAGAATATTGTAGAGACACTCAATTCATCAAGCATATCATCTAGCCTAGGAATAGTATGACGATAACGAATAGTAATATTATTAATGCCTCTACAATCAACACACATACGTAACATACCATCCTTTTTCGGCACTAGAATAACAGGAACGGCACAAGGACTAAGGGATTCACGTATATAACCTTTATTGAGCAGCTCTTGTACCCGACGCATAATCTCCTTCGTCTCCTCTGGATTGGTATGGTATGGTGCATGGTTGGGTAGCAATGCACCAGGAATTAAGTCATTCTGATGCTCAATCCCTCGAATAGGTGGTAATCCTGGTGGCACATCTTGTGGAAAGACATCAGTGAACTCCTGCAAAATGTTAGTGACAACAGGAGGCAAAAAGGAAGGCACGTCCTCAAATGAAAATAATGCCTCTTTGCACACAAAAGCATAGCAAAAAAATTTGCTGCAATCTAGATCATCAATATCAAATTTGGTGGAAAGTAAACATCCACTTTTCAATTTAATTTTGGAAGCAACACTAAATGGTTTATTATTAAGTTTCATTTGTTGCTCAATTCTGCCACTATTGATTTTCACTCTTATTTTGCTCATATTTTACTTTACTAGCTCGATTAATATCATCTTTCAAAATGGAATCAAGAGTCATAGGAAGCAAAGTAATATGTTTATCCTTATGAACAAGAGTATAGTGATTGTTTCTACCATGGTGTACAGAATTTTTATCGAATTGACATGGTCTGCCAAGTAATAAGGAACATGCTTGCATGGGTACCACATCATAATCAACAAAATCAGCATATGTAGCGATACTAAAATGCACACGAACAGTACATGTTACCTTAACGTTGCTGCTATTGTTGAACCATTGGATGTAGTAAGGATGCGGATGTGGTCTTGTGGTGAGAGAGAGCTTCTCCACCATCTCCATGCTAGCCAAGTTGTTGCAGCTCCCTCCATCTATGATGACGCGGACATAATGTTCCTTCACAACTCCCTTTGTATGGAACAAATTGTGCCTCTGATTTTGCTCAGCTTGTGTGACCTGCACACTCAAAACACGTTGAACAACTAAACTTTCATACATGTCAGCATCTTCAGCAGCCATGTATTGCGTCTCATGATCAGAATCATCTCTACCGTGTTCTTCACTTGTAATAAGAGCCAAAGTCTCCTCATCATAGTCACTAGCGGACTCATACCCACCATCTTCAGTAGCAATCATCACATGCTTAGATGGGCATTCTCTCGCATAATGACCTCCACCATTGCAACGACGACAAATAATATCATGTGTTTGCCATGTTGATGCCATGGATGAAGAAGAGCTCTGTGCGGAACCGGAAGGTGTACTCCTGGCAGGTGGTGGTGGTGGTGCCTGTTTTCTTGTATCTCGGTTAGAAATGATGACTGAAGTCAGTGGCGCTACAGTAGGATGTGTGGGAGTAGAGGATGTATGTGGTGTCCATGATTGTGACGCCCCCGATTCAATCGTACACTAATCATGCACGCAAACGTGTACGATCAAGATCAAGGACTCACGGGAAGATATCACAACACAACTCTAAAAACATAAATAAGTCATACAAGCATCATAATACAAGCCAGGGGCCTCGAGGGCTCGAATACAAATGCTCGATCATAGACGAAGTCAATAAAGCAACAATATCTGAGTACGACATAAGTTAAACAAGTTTGCCTTAAGAAGGCTAGCACAAACGGGATACAAATCGAAGAGGCGCAGCCTCTTGCCCGGGATCCTCCTAACTACTTCGGTCGTCGTCGCGCAGGCCGCACGTAGTAGTAGGCACCTCCAGTAGTAGTCGCCGCCGACGGTGGCGTCCGCCTGGCTCCAAAGATCTGGTTGCGACAACCGTAAAGAAAGGAAAGGGGAAAAGGGGAGAAAGCAACAGTGAGTACTCATCCAAAGTACTCGCAAGCAAGGAGCTACACTACATATGCATGGGTATATGTGTAAAGGGCCATATCATGGACTGAATCGCAAAATGCCGTAATAAGAGGGGATAGCTAGTCCTATCAAGACCGCGCTTCGCAGCCCCGCCTTGCAGCATGTAGAAGAGAGTAGATTGAAGTCCTCCAAGTAGCATCTCCAAGTAGCATCTCCAAGAATATCGCATAGCATAATCCTACCCGCGATCCTCTCCTCGCCGCCTGTGAAAAGCGATCACCGGGTTATTCGTGGAACTTGTCAGGTGTGTTTTATTAAGTATCCGGTTCTAGTTGTCATAAGGTCAAGGTACAACTCCGGTCGCCCTTTACCGAGGGACACGGCTATTCGATTAGATTAACTTCCTGCAGGGTGCACCACATAACCCAACACGCTGATCCCATTTGGCCGACACACTTTCTCGGTCATGCCCGCCGCGGAAGATCAACACGCCGCAGCCCCACCTAGGCACAACAGAGAGGTCAAGACGCGGTCTAACTCCTATGGCGCAGGGTCAGGCCCATCGCCTTTGCACACCGCGACGCTATAACGCGCCGGAAGCAGCACCCAGCCTAGTGGCATTCCGGTCCAATCCGCGCGTGCCACTCGGGCCGACGCCACGAAGGCGGCCGATACCACGACGCCGGGATACCCATAACTACTCCCGCGTAGATGGTTAGTGCAAGATAGACCAAATGGCCGACTCGGATCAAATACCCGATCTCGCTCAACGTGTTATTATGAAGCAATCATGACGCCAACCAGGGCCAGGCCCACCTCTCGCCTAGGTGGTCTCAACCTGCCCTATCGCTCCGCCACAAAGATCCACACAGAGGGCCGTCGGGACAAAGGTCCTTTCAGCCCCCAATCCGTGAATCACTCGCGGGTACTCTTCGAGCGGACCCGACTTTAGTCACCATCTATAGTATGAATGTATGTATAGTATATACCCGTGGTCACCTCCCAAGTGATCACGGCCCAATAGTATAGCAAGGCAGACTGACAAGAATGTAGGGCCAATGGTGATAAACTAGCATCCTATACTAAGCATTTAGGATTGCGGTTAAGGTATCAATGACTGTAGCAACAATGACAGGCTATGCAACAGAATAGGAGTAACCGAACAATAACATGCTACACTACTCTAATGCAAGCAGTATAGAGAAGAATAGGCGATATCCGTGATCAAGGGGGGCTTGCCTGGTTGCTCCGGCAAGAAGAAGGGTCACAACACCGTAGTCGAACCGGGGTCGTCGACAGCCTCGGGTCTCTTGGAAAGAAGTAACGGAGGGGGAACACAATAAATAACAGAGCAATCAAAGTATCACAAAGAGTAGCATGGCAATACGCGGTGCTAGAGGTGACCTAACGCAGAGTAGGTGATACCCAAGAAGAGAAAACATCCGGAAAGTATCCGGTGTTTCACGTTTTCGGACAGATGAAACCGGAGGGGAAAGTTGCGTGTTTGCTATGCTAGGGATGTGTGGTGGAGGAACGGGCTGCGTATCCGGATTCGCCTCATCGTTCTGAGCAACTTTCATGTATAAATCTTTTTCATTTGACTTACGGATTATTTTATATGAATTTTTAAAGCTTTAATAATATTCTAAAATATTTGGAATTGTTTTAAATTTGAAAGTTAATTTCTAAAGTGCAGTCAACCCAGTCAACTTTTGACTAGTCAAAAGGGATAGCATGGCCCACATGTCATGGCCATAGGTGTAGATTACTTAGGCTAAATTAATTTAAACTAGGGGGCCACATGTCATTGTTTATATAGACTAATTAGCACTAAATTACATCCTACCTAAACTAGCCCTAATTAAACCATGGGCCGGCCGGTGGCATAGCCAGCCGTGGCTGTGTACACACACGCACACACGGTACACATAGCTAGGGGTTACTTCTGTTCCCTGTTAACAGAACAAAGCATTTTGCGATTTTTATAGAATTTAGTCCTTGCGGTATTTGAATTTGGTCCAATGGAATAATTTGGAGGTTGTCATGTGAACTCCCAACACAAATTAATTTCAACAAGTTAGACTTTGTTTGACCATAGTTTTGCTGTCATCCAGAGAGCTAAGAAGGTAGGAATCGCAAAACCTAGCCAGCGCTACAGTAACATTCAGTTACTATACTTGCGGCAGCGGAGAAGCGAATTGCAGCGGCAGGAGGGGAGGAGCGCGGCAGTAGCAGCAACAGTTTGCAGGGCGCGGCCCTGGGCATACGCGCACACGGCGGGTTCAGAGAGAGGCGGACAGCGGGAGGCAGGTTGCAGGCGGCAGCAAGGCCTCGCGCGGACGCGGGCGTCAGAGGGCCCGGACATGGGGGGGCGTCGGGCGCGGACTGGGGCATATGGGCGCGAGCAGGGGGCTCGCGGGCGCGCGACGGCGGTTCCGGCCAGGAACAAGGCGGGGCGCGATGCGACGAGGTAAACGCGGCGGCCGGAGTAACACCACCGGCAACAACAAGCAATAGCAGCGGATTGAGCATCAGACAAAGGGGAAACCACGGCGAGGCTCACCTAGTAGGCGCACGAGGGCCCGTTGGAAGTTTAGGAGCAGCAGCCGTAGTGTATTCGACGGAGAGGCGTCGGTGGCCGAAGAGGAAGAGGCGTTCGACCCTGGCGAAGAAGAGGCGCCCAGCTCGAGCCCTTAGATGTAGTTGAAGTAGAGGAGGGAGACGGTGCTCTTGGACTCCGTCGTGAAGCTCGGGGAGGCCTCGGTGCGCGGTGACGACGAAGATACGATGACGGCAACGCACGGGTGGCAACTCGTGCGAGAGGGAGAGCGAATGGAGATTAGGGTTCCAGGCACCGTGGGAAGAGGGCGCCGGTCTTATAGGCGAGGTGGTCGCCGAGGAGGGCCGCCGGATGGCCGACAAGGCGATGGCCGGTGCCGTGGCAGGCATCGGCGCGGCCACGCCCTCCCGTGAACAAGGGAGCGGGGAAACAGGGGCAAGGTGGGCTGGCCTGGTGGCCTAGGGGGCCAAGGCCCAGGGGAGGGGAAGGTCTTTTTGTTTTTCTATATTTTTTTAGTTTTGTTCTTGTTTTTCTTTTTAGTTTCCATTTATTTTAGTCCTAGTAAAATATAAACTTAGCATCTAAATTAGTATTTCAAAATAGTCCACAGTCGCAAAAAGTCTATGCCCCAAATAACTTAGTTTGCCATTTTATTAATTATAAAAGGTATTTAATTAATTGTTGCTACTGTTTTAATCATTTTAGAGTATTTCAGAATTTTATAAATTTAGTATGGATTAATTGACACAAACCAAACATTTTAGTTTTATTGTTTCAATACTTTCACCGATCGACTTTATTTTGAAGTTTAATTCCGAACCGGTTTTGAACTAACGTGAGGTTAACAACAGTAAGCGAGGTGACGTGGCATCATTAACAGAGGTTCACTGTAGCTTAATTATCCGGGCGTCACAATTCTCCTCCACTACAAGATATCTCGTCCCGAGATTTAAGAGGGGGACTAAGGGGAAAATTATGGTTACGAAATTTTAACGGGTCTTCTCGATCTTGGTTGCTCTTCTCGAAGAGGTCGATCCATTACGTTGAAGTCTTTATTTCTCTGCTCTAGCTCATCATGATCAAGTCGTCATCCTTTCTTCGGGATCTCCATCGTCCTACGAACGCGACCAAAGGGAAAAACTCTGGAAGAACGCATCTCCACAAAGTTGGGCATCTGACGGTGAACTCAATGGGAAATACATAAGGTACCCCATGAGTTGTATTTCAGTGAATTCACTGAGTGCAATATACGATGGTACCAAAGTTTCAAACGGGTAGGCAATCGTTCGATGCCTGAAACAGAGTGTGAAAAGGGGTTCAGAGCAACGAGAATAAGTATTGCGTCTCATACCAGAATAGATCACTAGGAAGGTGGCTCACGAATTACCTACGAAACCAAGAGCAAGGGATAACTGTGTCAACAAGGTGTACAGGAGAGTCAGGTTTCGATCTTGTCGAACTGTGGTTTATGGGCCCACCATGTGGGTTAAAAGTAGGAAGGGGGTTGACATCTTGCACGGTCATGATAGCAATGCATGTCAGAGGGTAGCCTCTCAATTATGTCGGCATCAACATCGATACCAAGGGCGAGGGACGAAGAGAACCATTTTCCTGCTCGTTGAACGAGGCAGACCAATAGGCAAGTTCTTGTCCATCGGTGGTTATCGGGATGTCATCAACAATAGTAACAGGGTCTTATTGACAGAGTTGTACAACCGAGGTGTTTATATAAGCAGCAAATCATTACCGCTTAGATCATATAAACCACGAGAAATGTTAACAAGACAATGGAAAGGAAAATGTGATCATCAGATTAAACAGAACAATGGAAAGAAAAATGTGTTTAAACACATATGTCAGGGGTATATCCTTCCCAAGGACAAGCAGAACATGATAACCATGACATGATATTAAGTAGAAAAGCCTCTAGGTGAGGGGAGAGAAATTTTCATGACATTATCCATACAATGGTGTTTGGATAATTGAGCAAGAAACGTTTAGCATTGGGCTTCAAATGTTCTTGTTGAAAAATTGGAGTACCATAGACATGCATTCGAGATAGGATTGACATGGTCAACAAGTGAAGATCAGACTTTGGAAACAAAAAGGATCCATCAGGAACAACTTATGGAATAAGTCTTACAATTTCCTCATGGAAGAATGGATAACCTTGCTAAAAAGGAAACTATAACAGTAGGTCCTCCGGCCAGGTGTGCTGGGCATGACATCACCCTACCGGGTCATATACAGACCAATATTGTGACTCTTGGAAAGTGTTTCAACCATCATATCTGACCGAGATTCAGATCTGATCGGTGTTAGGATACCTCAGACTCAGGATGTCTGGGAAGAAAAGGTGCGACACAAATTGACGAGACAACATTTTAAGGTTCTCGGGAAATGAAGTATGGAAGCGAGTTCCAAAATAAGAGTTCATCATTTAACCAAGGAGAGGACGAGGAGGTGGCTGATGGACTCAGCGACAAGTCCTCAAGATTTCCAAAAGGATGGATTTCCACAACTATGTGAATAAGGAGATAACATTTGTCAGATCAGATGACATAATGAGGTATGCTCGAGGAAAACATACACAATTAAACATTGGTTGAAAGGTGCACCCGAAATATGGGGTTAGGTAGCATGATCAATGTTAGAATGGTGATTCCATAACCAATAGTCTAAAAATGAACTGTCGACCATTAACTTCAAAGCAATAGTTTTGAATTCACAAGTCATAGCTCAATTGTCGGTATTCCGGTTAAAAAAACAATACGGGGTCCAAGGAATGAACGGAGATGGCGAGAAGCATTATTATATCAAGAATTCTTAAGAGGTGGTGAAATTCTCACCACATTCTTGACAAAAGAGATGGTAATACTCCAAGGTAATTAAGAACAAAGGCTGGATAGCAAGGAACTCAAGGTATAACACAGAACACGAACAAGTTTGTGTTGGAGGGGAGGCATTAAAGTGGTCGATGACAACACAAATCATCGAGGGAAAGGATGGTATTTCTCATCATGAACTCATTTGATATCCTGGAAGAGCTCATAAGGTTGATGAAGATCATGACACACTTTGTCGAGAGATTTCAAGATGTAATCGATCGGCGATGACATCAAGTCAAATGAATGGTGAAGTGAAAGGTTATTGGAACCAAGGGTACGACACAAACTTGGAATCAAGTTTGTTGTTTAAGGAGAATTGATAGGACGAGGAAGCTCGACGTAAGCTTAGCTCATCATCGAAAGTTGTGATCCGAGATTAAGGACCAGGTAGCGCAGTTAAGGTTTAGCATGATAATGATATAGCCGATCAGGCTAGGAGTTACGTGATGGAGTATTAAACTTCTCAACAACAAAGTACTGAGAGTAATGAATCTCAGTATTGATTCGATTCACCAATTGGTGTTCTCGGTTGATGACAACCCAGAACCCGTGGAGTGACTATGATGGGAAAAGGTACTACTTCGTCAGAATTTCATAGATGAAGTGCAATGTGTGGATACTCTCGAGATACCAGGGGGTAATACTCGAAAGTAGAACAAAATAGAGGTTGGGAAGGCATACTGATCTGCATAAGGCAAGTAATTTAACTTGTCCGAGAAATAAAATCAAAGGAGAACAAACATGGTCAGAACCACGGTTGCAAAAGATCAATTCACAGCTACCAAATGATATTTATCAAGGAAATATTTATTATTACAAGAAGTTTCCATGATAGGATCTACATCATGTCCATGGGCATGAACACAAAGTTCAAGGTCGACTCCCACTTCTTCAATGCATAACCTTTCATTCACTTCCCGTCTTCGAAGAAGTTGCAGTGTTGAAATTTTATCTGGCGAAGCACCAGAAGAGTATGACTCGTGAAAACTTTCAGGTTCACACGATTTAGAGAAGGCATATGTTCAACCCATAGGGGCTTCTTAGAAACATATACCACAAGTTTCAAGAGTAAATATTACAAGCTCGAATGTAGAGCAAGTTTGAGAAAGTAGATGATACAATTTAACAAAGGCATTATGTATCCGAGGGAAGGCTCACAAGGTTATTGAACATGAAGGGCGATGTCCGATAAAATCCATTAAAGGATCTGCCGGTCCATAACGGAGCTGATGTGAGCATCAGCACACAACCAGAGGAAGTAACAATGCAAGGGCAGTGGATTATAGAAACAACTGACTAATCCAGAGCTCAAATGCAAAGGAATTAAAATTTTCAAATCAAGGGATCAGAAGCAATGTTCTGATTAGGGGTGGGTAAGTAGAATAGCCTTAGGGGTACAATCGACGACAATTGGATTGGTTGAGAACCAGCTCATGTTTAAAATGACGTCTGAGCCGGAAAGATAATTTAAAAGGATCAACTGATGATTGTGTGCATTCACACTCATGTTGAATCAAAAGGATCAAAATGAAGGTGCCTAAGAATACTAACGAATATTGCCAGACATATGAAAAGCATCCATCATGCAAGTAGTCAAGTATTGTAGAGCAATAAGTTACTAAGGATTTTTGGAGGATCGAATAATATTTCGAAGACCATTGTGAAACACATGAACAACTGGGGGATGAGCGGATACTCGATAAGTGCGAGAATTATCCGTATGGGTATTCAGGTAACAAAGAATAGCAAGGCAATAAGCTTAAAGGATTATCGAAACAACGATGAGTGTTTCGGGGTATCTTGTAATAACAGGACCAACTGGGGATGAATATAAGAATAACAACTGTAAGTAGTTATCCATAAGGGTTGACAGTGGAAGGGGAATTGCAAACGCGATGAACACAAGTTCTCGGGTTAACAGCGGAGAGTATCTTCAGGGTCTTCACGTGCAGCAGACGATCATCAGTAGTAAGGGCTCTCCGGGTGAAAGTGATAACGAGATCCTATTGTTAGATTTAGAAAATTCATTTATTCCGAATAGAAGAGAGATCAGAGTCCCAGAGTATAGATAAGGAGTAAAAGATCCTAATACCCCCCAATGGCGACGTGGGCCCATGGGCCACACAGCCATGTTAGTAAAAGTTTTGCAATGTCTAGACTCGACTTTAGCCAAGGAGTGTGGAAGGGGGATTCCTACAGGCAGCCGGCTCTGATACCAACTTGTGACGCCCCCGATTCAATCGTACACTAATCATGCACGCAAACGTGTACGATCAAGATCAAGGACTCACGGGAAGATATCACAACACAACTCTAAAAACATAAATAAGTCATACAAGCATCACAATACAAGCCAGGGGCCTCGAGGGCTCGAATACAAATGCTCGATCATAGACGAAGTCGCCGAAAGCAACAATATCTCGAGTACGAGACATAAGTTAAACAAGTTTGCCTTAAGAAGGCTAGCACAAACCGAGATCTGAGATCGAAGAGGCGCGGGCCTCCCGCTGGGATCCTCCTAACTACTCTGGGTCGTCGGTGGCTGCACGTAGTAGTAGGCACCTCCGGTGTAGTAGTCGTCCTCAACGGTGGCGTCCGCTCTGGGCTCAAAGATCTGGTTGCGACAACCGTAAAGAAAGGAAAGGGGAAGAGGGGAGAAAGCAACCGTGAGTACTCATCCAAAGTACTCGCAAGCAAGGAGCTACACTACATATGCATGGGTATATGTGTAAAGGGCCATATCAGTGGACTGAACTACAGAATGCCAGAATAAGAGGGGGATAGCTAGTCCTATCAAAGACTGCGCTTCTGGCAGCCTCCGTCTTGCAGCATGTAGAAGAGAGTAGATTGAAGTCCTCCAAGTAGCATCTCCAAGTAGCATCTCCAGTAACATCGCATAGCATAATCCTACCCGGCGATCCTCTCCTCGTTGCCCAGTGGAAAAGCGATCACCGGGTTGTCTGTGGAACTTGTCTGGGTGTGTTTTATTAAGTATCCGGTTCTAGTTGTCATAAGGTCAAGGTACAACTCCGGGTCGTCCTTTTACCGAGGGACACGGCTATTCGAATAGATCAACTTCCCTGCAGGGGTGCACCACATAACCCAACACGCTTGATCCCATTTGGTCGGACACACTTTCCTGGGTCATGCCCGGCCGCGGAAGATCAACACGTCGCAGCCCCACGTAGGCACAACAGAGAGGTCAGCACGCCGGTCTAACTCCTATGGCGCAGGGGTCCGGGCCCATCGCCTTTGCACACCGCACGCTGCGAACGCGCGGAAGCAGACCTAGCCTAGTGGCGTTCGGTCCAATCCGCGCGCGCCACTCAGTCGCTGACGTCACGAAGGCTTCGGCTGATACCACGACGCCGGGATACCCATAACTACTCCCGCGTAGATGGTTAGTGCGTATAGACCAAATGGCCAGACTCAGATCAAATACCCAGATCTCGTTAAGCGTGTTATTATGAAGCAACCGCGGATGCCAACCAGGGCCAGGCCCACCTCTCGCCTAGGTGGTCTTAACCTGCCCTATCGCTCCGCCACAAAGATCCACACAAAGGGCCGTCGGGACAAAGGTCCTTTCAGCCCCCAATCCGTGAATCACTCGCGGGTACTCTTCGAGCGGACCCGACTTTAGTCACCATCTGTAGTATGTATGTATGTATAGTATATACCCGTGGTCACCTCCCAAGTTATCACGGCCCAATAGTATAGCAAGGCAGACTGACAAGAATGTAGGGCCAATGGTGATAAACTAGCATCCTATACTAAGCATTTAGGATTGCGGGTAAGGTATCAACGACTGTAGCAACAATGACAGGCTATGCAACAGAATAGGAGTAACCGAACAATAACATGCTACACTACTCTAATGCAAGCAGTATAGAGAAGAATAGGCGATATCTGGTGATCAAGGGGGGGGCTTGCCTGGTTGCTCTGGCAAGAAGAAGGGGTCGTCAACACCGTAGTCGAACTGGGGGTCGTCGACAGCCTCGGGGTCTACCGGAAAGAAGTAACGGAGGGGGAACACAATAAATAACAGAGCAATCAAAGTATCACAAAGCGTAGCATGGCAATACGCGGTGCTAGAGGTGACCTAACGCAGTAGTAGGTGATACCCGCGAAGTGAGAAAACATCCGGGAAAGTATCCCCGGTGTTTCCGTTTTCGGACAGATGAAACCGGAGGGAAAAGTTGCGTGTTTGCTATGCTAGGGATGTGTGGTGGAGGAACGGGCTGCGTATCCGGATTCGCCTCGTCGTTCTGAGCAACTTTCATGTATAAATCTTTTTCATTTGACTTACGGATTATTTTATATAAATTTTTAAAGCTTTAATAATATTCTAAAATATTTGGAATTGTTTTAAATTTGAAAGTTAATTTCTAAACTGCAGTCAACCCAGTCAACTTTTGACTAGTCAAAAGGGATAGCATGGCCCACATGTCATGGCCATAGGTGTAGATTACTTAGGCTAAATTAATTTAAACTAGGGGGCCACATGTCATTGTTTATATAGACTAATTAGCACTAAATTACATCCTACCTAAACTAGCCCTAATTAATCCTAGCCTAATCAAACCATGGGCCGGCCGGTGGCATAGCCAGCCGTGGCTGTGTACACACACGCACACATGGTACACATAGCTAGGGGTTATACATTCCTGATTAATGTAACAAAGCATTTTCGATTTTTATAGAATTTAATCCATGCCGTATTTGAATTTGGTCCAATGGAATAATTTGGAGGTTGTCATGTGAACTCCCAACACAAATTAATTTCAACAAGTTAGACTTTGTTTGACCATAGTTTTGCTGTCATCCAAAGAGCTAAGAAGGTAGGAATCATAAAACCTAGCCAGCTTCAAGAACATTCCATCAGAGCTGCGGCAATGAGAAGCAATTGCAGCGGCGGGAGGGGAGGAGCGCGCAAGAGCAGCAGCAGTTTGCAGTGGCGCGCCACAGGCGTCTGACAAGCACACGGCGGAGTTCGAGAGAGGCGGACAGCGGGAGGCAGGTTGCGGCGGCAGCAAGGCCTCGCGGACGCCGGGCGTAGAGGGCCCGGACATGGGGGCGCGGCGCGCCTGGCGAGTGGGCGAAAGGGGCTCATGGCAGCAGCAGCAAGAGGGACGCTGGGTGGCCGGCGGCTGCGGCAGCGGTTCCGGCCAGGAACAAGGCGGGGCGCGATGAGACGAGGTAAACGCGGCGGCCGGAGTAACACCACCGGCAACAACAAGCAATAGCAGCGGATTGAGCATCAGACAAAGGGGAAACCAGGGCGAGGCTCACCTAGTAGGCGCACGAGGGCCCGTTGGAAGTTTGGGAGCAGCAGCCGTAGTGTATTCGACGGAGAGGCGTCGGTGGCCGAAGAGGAAGAGGCGTTCGACCCTGGCGAAGAAGAGGCGCCTAGCTCGAGCCCTTAGATGTAGTCGAAGTAGAGGAGGGAGACGGTGCTCTTGGACTCCGTCATGAAGCTCGGGGAGGCCTCGGTGCGCGGTGACGACGAAGATACGATGACGGCAACGCACGGGCGGCAACTCGTGCGAGAGGGAGGGCGAATGGGGATTAGGGTTCCAGGCGCCGTGGGAAGAGGGCGCCGGTCTTATAGGCGAGGTGGTCGCCGAGGAGGGCCGCCGGATGGCCGACACGGCGATGGCCGGTGCCGTGGCAGGCATCGGCGCGGCCACGCCCTCCCGTGAACATGGGAGCGGGGAAACAGGGGCAAGGTGGGCTGGCCTGGTGGCCTAGGGGGCCAAGGCCCAGGGGAGGGGAAGGTCTTTTTGTTTTTCTATATTTTTTTACTTTTTTTCTATTTTTTCTTTTTAGTTGCCATTTATTTTAGTCCTAGTAAAATATAAACTTAGCATCTAAATTAGTATTTCAAAATAGTCCACAGTCACAAAAAGTCTATGCTCCAAATAACTTAGTTTGCCATTTTATTAATTATAAAAGGTATTTAATTAATTGTTGTTGCTACTGTTTTAATCATAATATTTTAGAGTATTTCAGAATTTTATAAATTTAGTATGGATTAATTGACACAAACCGAACATTTTAGTTTTATTGTTTCAATACTTTCACCGATCGACTTTATTTTGAAGTTTAATTCCGAACCGGTTTTGAACTAACGTGAGGTTAACAACAGTAAGCGAGGTGACGTGGCATCATTAACAGAGGTTCACTGTAGCTTAATTATCCGGTCGTCACAATGATGAAGATCGACCTACAGAAAAACTAGTTCGCGCCAATGCCTGTCGATCCTGCACTTCACGTTCAGCTTTACAAGCAAGATGGAATAAACAAGTGATATTATTATACTCCGTATACTCTAGAATGGTCTGAATCTCTTTCTTTAATCGACCCGTAGAACATGCAAGCATAGCTTCATTATCCTCAAGAATACCACATCTAATCATGCCAGTTTGTAATTCCTGATAACACTCCTCTACAGAATTTTTTCCTTGTCTCAAACGCTGTAGTTTTTGAAGTAATTCACGTTGACAATACGGTGGAACCCAACGAGTACGCATAGCAGTTTTCAAATCAGCCCAAGTGGTAGGGATATTATCATGATATAATCTACAATGTTCAGACCACCAAACAGAAGCAAAACTAGTGAATTCACAAATAGCAGCAACAACACATCTATCCTTAGGATAATATAAGCATGTGAAACGTTGTTCAGTTTCTAACTCCCAAGTAAGATATACATCAGGAATGTATCTGTTGGGAATATGCCCTAGAGGCAATAATAAAATAGTTATTATTATATTTCCTTGTTCATGATAATTGTCTATTTTTCATGCTATAATTGTATTAACCAAAAACCGTAATACATGTGTGAATGCATAGACTACAACATGTCCCTTGTGAGCCTCTAGTTGACTAGCTCATTGATCAATAGATGGTTGTGGTTTCCTGACCATGGACATTAGATGTTGTTGATAACGAGATCACATCATTAGGATAATGATGTGATGGACAAGACCCAATCCTAAGCATAGCACAAGATCGTGTAGTTCGTTTGCTAGAGCTTTTCTAATGTCAAGTATCATTTCCTTAGACCATGAGATTTTGCAACTCCCGGATACTGTAGGAATGCTTTGGGTGTATCAAACATCACAACGTAACTGGGTGGCTATAAAGGTGCACGACAGCTATCTCCGAAAGTGTCTGTTGGGTTGGCACAAATCGAGCCCTGGGATTTGTCAATGCGTATGACGGAGAGGTATCCCTGGGCCCACTTGGTAATGCATCATCATAATGAGCTCAATGTGACTAATGAGTTAGCCACGGGATCATGCTTTACGGAACGAGTAAATAGACTTGCCATTAATGAGATTGAACAAGGTATAGGGATACCGACGACCGAATCTCGGGCAAGTAATACACTGGTACACGTCGGTGCTATACAAACGGTTTTAGACCCCTTTCCGCGATGGCGTTCGGAACCGTCACCTAGTGAGTGTGGGCAATAGGGGGGGGTCCTTCCCACACGACCTAGAAACCGTCGGGGATATGCCCTCCTGGCACACACGCTTGGCAAAATGAGGTTGTGTGCGACCGGCGAGCGAGCAAATACGGTTATACGTACAGTAGTGCTAAAATAAAATAAAATTATGCAGGCGAAATCATTTCCGGTCATAAGTACATCCCACACAGTCAGTCCCCGTGAAATGTTTCTGTTCATATATACATCCCACACAGTCGCTGCAAGGAAAATGTTTCCGTTCGTAGGTACATCACACACAATTTTCACCGTTAAATCGTTTGTGATAGCGTTCCCATCGCACACAATATTAACAATTTTATTGTTTGCGTTATTGAATGCATCACACACGGTGTGTAGAAGAAACTGTGTGGCAAAGGCTGTCCATCACACACAGTTTTTATGCGGTAAATGTTTGCGCAAGGTGGCCTAACGCAAATAGTTTTGAAGAGAATGTCGTGTGTGATTGTTCATCGATCCAACACGGTTTATTCCTAGAAACTGTGTGCGTTGTCTTAGGTCATCGTCCACGGTATTTTCTCAATAACCATTTGCAATAGCAAAAACCAATTAGCAGGCTAATTTGCCATTAGCAGGCTAATTGCCCTATTATTAATAATCCATTTATTAATCTAATTGACATTCATATTAAACACATAATATATTTCATTCCCATATTAATGAAGCATGATTTCATAATTGAACATCAGAGTACAACATGATATAGCTTCAGCACTCAGCTACCCCATTACACAACTGCACCAGCACCAAGTTTCACATGAACATCTAGAACCTTTCGAAATTAGCATCATAGACGGTACATAGACAGATGCATCTCATCGGGAAAACTGCTGAAGTGGAAGGCGGATATTGAGCCTTCATTGATGTTGTAGGTCTTTGCAACTTTAGGCCAGTGCCTATGGATGATTGAACGTCCATCCTTCATCCTCTTTAGGAACACTTCAATATTGAACCGTGGGTGTTGTATGAAAACCTTCCTCGCCTCCTGACCATAGAGGTGGTTTGAGAGGTAATCATCAGTGAACTGCTTTGGAAAGGCCTGAAAACAAGGATGTGCATAAATATCTTCTCTATATTGGAAATGGGGCAAAGGAATAAAAAAAGTCAAGGTATAATAGTTAGTACCATCTTGTAGTGAACTGATGTCTTCTTCATTGTGCAGACAAAGATCTTGTTGTTTTTTGTCACTAATTTCTTTATCCTAACAATCTTTCTGAGTTTTTTTGACTTGATTGATATTCATGGACAACTCATTTCCCCATATGCAAAAAGGGTCGAACAGTGGGTCAAAACCTCTGACAGTAGGACCTACATGTGCAAGACCAAATTGTTAAAAACCTAAATATTAGAATGGTTCATGCAATTGCACAATAATGTGCTATTAGACAACGGACCATGCACATGCTAACCTCGATTGTAAACCTCAGTGCTTCCCATTGTTTCCCTGCAACACATATAAGGTAGTTAGTCATCAGGTTAAGTAAGGGTTTGCATGCTGTCAGTAAAATATGTTGATGAAAAATAAGCACATTGCAGATTCATCAGATTAATTCAAGCCACATGGAAAACCCATTTATCCAAACCAAGCATGATTAAGAACTAGGAAATATAGCACTTGTATATGTTTCTCATGTATTAAGTGCAGCCAAATTCGATTTATTCCTCACATGCACAACAATATAAAAATTCCACACACGACAATTGGACATCGCATTGCAGAATTGAACCAAGCAGTTAACTAAACACCACAACAAATGAACCAAACATTAATTGAGCACCACATTGCACAATATAACATACTCCTAATAGAAGATCAGACAGTTAACTGAACCAAGCATGCTTAACAACTTGGAAATATAGCAATTGTATTTGTTTCTCATGTATTTAGTACAGCCAAATTCGATTTACTTCTCACATGGTATACAATAACAGAATGCACCCACAGCTATTGAACACCGCATTGCAGAATTGCACCAAACAGTTAACTAAACACCACAACACAAATGAACCAGACGTTACCTGAGCACCACATTGCACAATGTATAACCAAACTAAGCATGCTTGACAACTTGGAAATATAGCAATTGTATTCGTTTCTCATGTATTTTGTAAAGATAAATTCAATTTATTTCTCACATGGAAGACAATACAAAATTGCAGCCTGAAGAATTGAACATCAGATTTGCAGAATTGAACCAAACAGTTACCTGAAGACGACAACTAATTAACCAAACAGTTAATAAGTGAGCACCACACTGCATGACATATAGAACATATACACAGGAGCAACAGATTACATGGCAGGAGCAGTACACGCAACGGGTAAACCGGGCATGCTTAACCGACGTAGCTAGCAAATGGAAAGGTGCTCCTCCAAGATCTGGGGGTCGGAACGAATGGTAGCCATCGCAACCTCATCCGCGCATGTGGCCACGATTTGCTTCTCCGCTGCCAAATGCTCCTTCAGCTCCTGACTATACAGCGTGCACCATGGCTTAGGGCGGCGCTTATTTGGTGGATGGCTCGGTGATTTGGGTGGAAGGTGTCATGCCGGTGGTCGGGGCATGTGGGATGTGGAAGGAGGAGGAGGATGGGGGTCTGGTGTGGATTACCTACCTAGATAGACGAGGCCGAGCAGCATGAAGGAGGGTCGCTGGCGAGGGGGGCGGCGCTGCAAGCAAGGAGTGAAGGTTTCAACTTGGAAAGAAAGGCGGAAACAGGGGAAATGTGGCTTTTGGTAAGGGGAAGGGGGCGGGGAGGTACATATTTTTGCAGAAGCCGAAAATTTGGAATCGCTTCAGAGAAAAACTGGCGCACAAAGTGTCATCAGACACGGTCCGTTATTCAGAACTATGTACGATATGTGAACATCACAAATGATTCAGATAGCTTAACCCGTGTGTGATGAGTTTGAACTTCAAAAAATTTGGTTCCAATTTCCCTAGTTACCGTGCTCATCCACGTCATTGCATAATTTGGGTACACAAAGGAGACTACATCACAGCCACACTTATTAATCGAGCAAGTTCAGCAATTAAACAGAGTTAGCTGGCCTAAACATTACTCTAACAAATTAAAGACCGACACTCTTAATTAAACAAAACAAAGAGTACTTCTACGGCTGGTGTTCGTCGACCTTCGCCGCCTCCTCCATGTCCAGCTCGCGCCCGACGGTCTCCTGGGGAAGGAGCTCCATGGCATCCATCGCACCATATTCGGCAAGCATCTCGCCATCCACGTCCGCCATCTCTTTGGAAAAGGCCGCCACGAGCTAGGCGTGGGAGGCCGCGGTCTAGGCTTGGACGGGCTCCGTCATTGCAAGGTATGCGGCGGAGGAATGGACGGCTGCTCGAACGCTCTTGGCGATTGACAACTCTCCGACCGTGGGTTGCCGACCATTGTCGGAGAAGCTTGGCTCGATTTGTGTGGCGACCGCCACGAGCTGGGAGTGGGCAGCCTCGACATGGTCGTGGGCGGCCTCCATCAGGGCTAAGGTCGCTGTTGTGGAACGGACAGCTATTGTGCCGCTCTCGCCAGCTGCTATCTCCAAGGCAGATGTTGCTGACGCCACGTAAGAAGCAACAACAGTCGTTTGGGCTGTCTTGGCCGCCCGGTCGTAGATTGCGACCGCGCTTATGCACCTTGTTAGCATGCGCATGGCGGCTGCGGCCGCGCTCTCGCCAGAGTGGGCCGCCGAAGTTCCCCTCACAATGCGGGTCCACGTCCACATCTTTCACCGGTGATGATTGAACAGTGAAATGATATTTGGGGAGCGAGCTAGTGTGCTTGACACGCCGGCTATAGACTGTAGCCGACGCACCTTCTCGCATAAGCCATAGGCGTACTATACACCAACGGTGCTCCAGGATATTTTGTACTGCATCTCACACGGTTGGTGATAATAAACTGTGTGGGATCTACTTGATTTTTAATTTTGATTTGAATTACACAATGGGATCATAGAGGCAATGGATGGTGTTTGAATTGCTAAACCCTTTATCTGCAGTGAACATGCAACTATATGTGTGTCAAAAAAAATGGAATTGTTCAGGGTTTGTTTGGAAATTTTATACATTAAATTGGTTTTCTAGCCATTTCAGGTACACAATTCAAAATGAAGCACATGCTCCAGTCCATAAAAACGGGTTGCAAAATCAAATGTTTGTCCTTGGTGACAAGCTTAGGTCACATGCAAGAAATGAGAATGAATGTCAAACACCTTGACATTGTCGCTCAGCCGCTAACATTGAGATACATGCTTTTAGAATTCTAGTAAATTGAAAACTCGTCTGAAATTCATGAAACTTGACATGATATCATGGAATGGCAATGACATGCCGTGGTAAAAATATTGTCCCATTTGGGGCAGGTGTGGGTATAAGCTTCTTGCAAACCAGAGCTTCTCTCACAACAAGCCTGATGGTTTCAGTAGCGTATGTGCCACCATGGGGGGCGAAACAATATATGTTGCCTCTTCTTACTTTCAAAATGTTTCTCGTGTCAACATAGAACAACACTAGTGGTGTGTCAATTTTTGGGATTTTTCAGGGTTCCCTTGGACATTTTTATACATTGAGTTTTCTATGCGTTCATGTGCATAATTCAAATTCAAACTACAGGCACATGCTCTAATGCATATAAATTAGTTGAAAATTCAAATATGTGTTCTTGGTTGCATGCTTAGATCTCATGCAAGAAATATGAATGAATGTCAAACACCCTGCCACCGTCACTCGGCCGCAAACATTAAGATACCTGGTTTTTAAATTCTAGTAAATCCAAAACTCATCTGAAATTCATGAAACTTGGCATGCTATCATGGAGCGGCATCAACACGCCGTGGTAAATTTTTTGTCCCATTTGGGGCAGGTTTGAGGATATGCTTCTCACAAACCAGAGGTTCTCACAACAAGCCTGGTTGTTTCGGTAGGGAACATCCCACCTTTGGGGACGAAACGATATCCATTGCCTCTTATTGCTTTCAAAACATTTCTCGTGTCAACATACAACAACATGAGTGTTGTGTCAAGTTTTAGGATTTTTCGGGGTTTGTTTTGACATTTTTATGCATTAATTGCGTTTCCAATGCATTTATGAGCACAATTCAAATTTGAACTGCATGCACATGCTCTAATGCATATAAATTGGTTGAAAATTAAATCTGTGTCCTTGGTTGCATGCTTAGGTCCCATGGAAGAAATGGGAATGAATGTCAAACACCCTGCCACCGTCACTCGACTGCAAATATTGAGATTCCTGGTTTTCAAATTCTAGTAAATCCAAAATTCGTCTGAAATTCATGAAACTTGGCATGCTATAATGGAGCAGCATCAACATGCCGTGGTAATTTTTGTCCCATTTTGGGTAGGTTTGGGGATATGCTTCTCACAAACCAAAGGTTCTCGCAACAAGCCTGATGGTTTTGGTAGGGAACGTCCTACCTCTGGGGACGAGACGATATCCGCTGCCACTTATTGCTTTCAAAAAATTTCTAGTGTCAACATAGAACAACAGGAGTGTTGTGTCAATTTTTAGGATTTTTCGGGGTTCGTTTGGACATTTTATGCATTAATTGAGTTTTCAATGCATTTATGTGCATAATTCAAATTTGAACTACATGCACATGCTCTAACGCATATAAATTGGTCGAAAATTCAAATCTGTGTCCTTGGTTTCATGCTTAGGTCCCATGCAAGAAATGGGAATGAATGTCAAACACCCCTATCACTCGGCCACAAACATTGAGATTCCTGGTTTTTAAATTCTAGTAAATCCAAAACTCGTCTGAAATTCATGAAACTTGGCATGCTATCATGGAGCGGCATCAACATGCCGTGGTAAATTTTTTGTCCCATTTGGGGCAGGTTTGGGTATAAGCTTCTCACAAACCAGAGCTTCTCACAACAAGCTTGATGGTTTCGGTAGGGAACGTCCCACCTTTGGGGACGAAATGGTATCAGCTGCCTCTTATTGCTTTCAAAATTTTTCTAGTGTCAACATAGGACAACAGGAGTGTTGTGTCAATTTTTTGGATTTTTCGGGGTTCATTTGGACATTTTTATGCATTAATTTAGTTTTCAATGCATTTATGTGCATAATTCAAATTTGAACTACATGCACATGCTCTAATGCATATAAATTGGTTGAAAATTCAAATATGTGTCCTTGGTTTCATGCTTAGGTCCCTGATACGTGTCCAACGTATCTATAATTTTTTATTTTTCACGCTATTATATTATCTATTTTGGATGTTTAATGGGCTTTAATATGCTCTTTTACATTATTTTTGGGACTAACCTATTAACCGAAGGCCCAGTGCCAGTTTCTGTTTTATTGCCTATTTTAGAGTTTTGCAGAAAAGGAATATCAAACTGAATCCAAACGGAATGAAACCTTTGCGATGATCTTTCTTGGACCGAAAGCAAACCAGAAGACTTGGAGTTGAAGTCAGAAACGCCACAAGGCGCCCACGAGGCAGGAGGGCGCGCCTAGGGGGGTAGGCGCGACCCCACCCTCGTGAGCCCCTCGTAGCTCCACCGATGTACTGCTTTTGCCTATATATACTCTTATACCCTAGAAACATCAGGGGGAGCCACGGAACCACTTTTCCGCCGCCGCAACCTTCTATACCTGTGAGATCCCATCTTGGGGCCTTTTCCGGCGATCTGTCGGAGGGGGAATTGATCACGGAGGGCTTCTACATCAACACCATTGCCTCTCCGATAAAGCATGAGTAGTTTACCACAGACCTTTGGGTCCATAGTTATTAGCTTGATGGCTTGTTCTCTCTCCTTGATTCTCAATACAATGTTGTCCTTGGTGTTCCTGGAGATCTATTCGATGTAATATTCTTTTGCGGTTGATACGTCTCCAACGTTCTATAAATTTTGATGTATTCATGCCATGTTTATAATATTTCTACATGATTTTGGTATGATTTGGTTAGAAATAACCCGGACTGACGCTGTTTTCAGCAGAACTACCGTGGTGTTGTTTTTGTGCAGAAATAAAAGTTCTTGGAATGCGCTGAAAATCAACGGATATTTTTTTTGGACAATATAAAAAATAATGGAATGAAAAGTTATCAGAGGGGAGTCCTGTGGGCCCCATGAGGGTGGAGGGCGCCCCCACCCCCTTGGGGCGCGCCCCTGTGCCTCGTGGACTCTCCGTGGGGCCCCTTGACTTGTTCTCGACGCCAACCTCTCCTATAAATCCCCAAACTCCCAAATACAACCTAGATCGGCAGTTCCACCGCCACAAGCCTCTGTAGCCACCAAAAACCAATCGGGACCCTGTTCCGGCACCCTTCCGGAGGGGGGAATCCATCACCGGTGGCCATCTTCATCATCCCAGTGCTCTCCATGACGAGGAGGGAGTAGTTCACCCTCGGGGCTGAGGGTATGTACCTGTAGCTATGTGTTTGATCTCTCTCTCTCGTGTTCTTGATTTGGCATGATCTTGATGTACCGCAAACTTTGCTATTATAGTTGGATCTTATGATGTTTCTCACCCTCTACTTTCTTGTAGTGGATTGAGTTTTCCCTTTGAAGTTATCTTATCAGATTGAGTCTTTAAGGATTTGAGAACACTTGATGTATGTCTTGCATGTGCTTATCTGTGGTGCACTTGATGCATGTTTTGGTGATCAACTTGCAGGTTCAGAGACCTTGTGAACTTATGAATTGGGGTTGGCACACGTTTTCGTCTTGACTCTCCGGTAGAAACTTTGGGGCACTCTTTGAAGTTCTTTGTGTTGGTTGAATAGATGAATCTAAGATTGTGTGATGCATATCATACAATCATACCCACGGATACTTGAGGTGACATTGGACTATCTAGGTGACATTAGGGTTTTGGTTGATGTGTGTCTTAAGGTGTTATTTTACTACGAACTCTAGGACTATTTGTGACACTTGTAGGAATAGCCCAATGGATTGATCGGAAAGAATAACTTTGAGGTGGTTCTGTACCCTACCATAATCTCTTCGTTTGTTATCCGCTATTAGTGACTTTGGAGTGACTCTTTATTGCATGTTGAGGGATTGTTATATGATCTAATTATGTTATTATTGTTGAGATAACTTGCACTAGTGAAAGTATGAACCCTAGGCTTGTTTCCTACCATTGCAATACCATTTTCGCTCACTTTTACCACTTCTTACCTTGCTGTTTTTATATTTTCAGATTACAAAAACCTATATGTACCATCCATATTGCATTGTATTACACTCTCTTTGTCGAACTAGTGCACATATACAATTTACCATTTTATTGGGTGTGTTGGGGACACAAGAGACTCTTTGTTATTTGGTTGCAGGGTTGTTTGAGAGAGACCATCTTCATCCTACGCCTCCCACAGATTGATAAACCTTAGGTCATCCAGTTGAGGGAAATTTGCTACTGTCCTACAAACCTCTGCACTTGGAGGCCCAATAACGTCTACAAGAAGAAGGTTGCGTAGTAGACGTCCAGCTCTTTTCTGGCGCTGTTGCCGGGGAGGTTAGTGCTTGAAGGTATATCTTTAGATCTTGCAACCGAATCTTTTAGTTTCTTGTTTTATCACTAGTTTAGTCTATAAAAGAAAACTACAAAAAAATGTAATTGAGGGTGCCTCATATGCTTCATCTTTTTAATATCTTTCATGAAAATGATGGAAGGGAAAATTGTGCTCAAGTGTTAGAAGAAGAAATCTATAAAGTGTGTGGCACTAAATTTATGTATGGTGAGCAAGATTGCAATGTTGTTAGTATGAATTCCTTGAATATCCATGATGCTAATGATATGCAAAACTACAAGCTTGGAGATGGTATGTTTGATGAAGATGATATTTTTTGTTCCCCAAGTTTTGATGAGAATATTTATTATGATGAAAGCATGCCTCCTATTTATGATGATTATATTGATGAAAGTGGGTTTGGAAGAGTGTCAACTTCAGATAATGATCCCACTATTTTTGAGGGTGTTGAATCTTATTGTGATAATTATGAAAGTGGAGTTAGAGAGGTCATGACACTATTTAGTGATGAATCCACTATTTCGGAAGAGGTTCCAATTGATTATGAGAACAAAGTTGCTATATATAATGATTATTGTGATCACATGTATGCTATAAAGAATAATGATAACCATGAAACTTGTTATCATGATTTTAATTTTCAATTGGATTATGCCTCACATGATAGTTATTTTGTTGAGTTTGCTCCCACTACTATTCATGAGAAGAAATTTGCTTATGTGGAGAGTAATAAAAATTCTATGCTTGTAGATCATGAAAATAATGCTTTATGTGATAATTATATTGTTGAATTAACTCATGATGCTATTGAAAATTATTATGCGGGAGGAATATATGCTTGTAGGAATTGTAATAATATCAAGTTTCCTCTCTGTGTGCTTAAAATCTTGAAGTTATGCTTGCTTTGCTTTCCTATGCTAGTTCATTCTTGTTCCCATAAGTTGTTTTCTCACAAAATACCTATGTATAGGAAGTGGGTTAGACTTAAATGTGCTAGTCATATGCTTCATGATGCTCCTGTTATGTTTCAATTCTTATCTTTTATGTGAGCACCTTTGAAATCATCATGCCTAGCTAAAAGGCATTAAAGAAAAGCGCTTGTTGGGAGATAACCCAACATTTACCCCTACTCTTTTTGTGTGCCCACATGATTAAGCTACTGTAGTAATCATGTTTTATATGTTTTGTTTCAATAAAGTGCCAAGTAGAATCTTTGGGAAGACTTGGGTGAAAGTTAATGCGATCTTGCTGTAAAAAACAGAAACTTTGGCTCACGAGAATAATTGTCATTTTTAACAGATGAGTGCTTTTAAGTTGATTATTTTTGCAGAATATTAACAAGACAAATTACTCACGTCCACCAACTTATTTCAGAATTTTTGGAGTTACAGAAGTATTCGAGAGTTACAGATTACTACAGACTGTTCTGTTTTTGACAGATTCTGTTTTTAGTGTGTTGTTTGCTTATTTTGATGAATTTATGAGTAGTATCGGAGGGTATGAACCATAGAGAAGTTGGAATACAGTAGATATTAATCCAATATAAATAAAGAATGAGTTCAGAACAGTACCTAAGTGGTGATTTTATTTTCTTATACTAAAGGAACTTACGAGTTTTCTGTTGAGTTTTGTGTTGTGAAGTTTTCAAGTTTTGGGTAAAGATTCGATGGACTATGGAATAAGGAGTGGCAAGAACCTAAGCTTGGGGATGCCGAAGGCACCCCAAGATAATATTCAAGGACAACCAAGAGCCTAAGCTTGGGGATGCCCCGGATGGCATCCCCTCTTTCGTCTTCGTTCATTGGTAACTTTACTTGGAGCTATATTTTATTCACCACATGATATGTGTTTTGCTTGGAGCGTCTTGTATGATTTAAGTCTTTGGTCTTTAGTTTACCACAATCATCCTTGCTGTACACACCTTCTGGGAGAGACACGCATGAATCGAAATTTATTAGAATACTCTATGTGCTTCACTTATTTCTTTTGAGCTAGACAATATTGCTCTAGTGCTTCACTTATATCTTTTTAGAGCACGGCGGTGATTTTATTTTATAGAAATTGTTGATCTCTCATGCTTCACTTATATTATTTTAAGAGTCTTTTAGAACAGCATGGTAATTTGCTTTGGTTATAAAATTAGTCCTAATATGATGGGCATCTAAAAGGGATATAATAAAAACTTTCATATAAAGTGCATTGAATAGTATGAGAAGTTTGATTCTTTATGATTGTTTTGAGATATGAAGATGGTGATATTAGAGTCGTGATAGTAGAGTATTTGTGAATATGGGAGATACTTTTGTTAAAGTTTGTGATTCCCGTAGCATGCACGTGAGGGAACTGTTATGTGATGAAGTTGGAGCATGATTTATTTATTGATTGTCTTCCTTATGAGTGGCGGTCGGGGACGAGCGGTGGTCTTTTACTACCAATCTATCCCCCTAGAAGCATGCGCGTAGTACTTCGTTTCGATAACTAATAAATTTTTGCAATAAGTATGTGAGTTCTTTATGACTAATGTTGAGTCCATGGATTATACGCACACTCACCCTTCCACCATTGCTAGCCTCTCTTGTGTCGCGCAACCTTCGCCGTACACCTACCTCAAAATAGCAACAATACCTACCTATTATGGCATTTTCATAGCCATTCCGAAATATATTCCCATGCAACTTTCCACTGTTCCATTTATTATGACACGCTCCATCATTGTCATATTGCTTTGCATGATCATGTAGTTGACATCGTATTTGTGGCAAAGCCACCGTTCATAATTTTTCATACATGTCACTCTTGATTCATTGCACATCCTGGTACACCACCGGAGGCATTCACATAGAGTCATATTTTGTTCTAAGCTTTGAGTTGTAATTCTTGAGCTGTAAGAAAATAAAAGTGTGATGATCTTCATTATTAGAGCATTGTCCCAGTGAGGAAAGGATGATGGAGACTATGATTCCCCCACAAGTCAGGATGAGACTCCAGACGAAAAAATAAATAAAAAAAGAGGCCAAAAAAAGAGAAGGCCCAAAAAAAATAAGAGAAAAAGAGAGAAGGGGAAATGCTACTATCATTTTACCACACTCGTGCTTCAAGTAGCACCATGATCTTCATGATGGAGAGTCTCCTATGTTGTCACTTTCATATACTTGGCTTCTATATTCCAATGATGGGCTTCGTCAAAATGCCCTAGGTCTTCGTAAGCAAGCAAGTTGGATGCACACCCACTTAGTTTCTTTTTGAGCTTTCATACACTTATAGCTCTAGTGCATCCGTTGCATGGCAATCCCTACTCATTCACATTGATATCTATTGATGAGCATCTCCATAGCCCGTTGATACGCCTAGTTGATGTGAGACTATCTTCTCCTTTTTCTTCTCCACAACCACCATTCTATTCCACCTATAGTGCTATGTCCATGGCTCATGCTCATGTATTGCGTGAAAGTTGAAAAAGTTTGAGAATATTTATGTATGAAACAATTGCTTGGCTGAAACCGGGGTTGTGCATGATTTAAATATTTTGTGTGATGAAGATAGAGCAAGCCAGACTATATGATTTTGTAGGGATAGCTTTCTTTGGCCATGTTATTTGAGAAGACATGATTGCTTTGTTAGTATAATTGAAGTATTATTATTTTTATGTCAATATTAAACTTTTGTTTTGAATCTTATGGATCTGAATATTCTTGCTACAATAGAGAAGATTATACTGATAAATATGTTAGGTAGTATTCCACATAAAAAATTCTGTTTTTATCATTTACCTACTCGAGGACGAGCAGGAATTAAGCATGGGGATGCTGATACGTCTCCAACATATCTATAATTTTGTATGTATTCATGCCATGTTTATAATATTTCTACATGATTTTGGTATGATTTGGTTAGAACTAACCCGGACTGACGCTATTTTCAGCAGAACTACCGTGGTGTTGTTTGTGTGCAGAAATAAGAGTTCTTAGAATGCACTGAAAATCAATGGAGATATTTTGGAAAATATAAAAAATACTGGAACGAAAAGTTATTGTCGGGGAGTCCCATGGGCCCCACGAGGGTGGAGGGCGCCCCCACCCCCCTGGGGCGCGCCCCTATGCCTCGTGGACTCTCCGTGGGGCCCCCTGACTTGTTCTCGACGCCAACCACTCCTATAAATCCCCAAACCTTCAGAAAATAACCTAGATCAAGAGTTCCGCCGCCGCAAGCCTGTGTAGCCACTAAAAACCAATCGAGACCCTATTCCGGTACCCTGCCGGAGGGGGGAATCCATCACCGGTGTCCATCTTCATCATCCCGGCGCTCTCCATGACGAGGAGGGAGTAGTTCACCCTCGGGGCTGAGGGTATGTACCTATAGCTATGTGTTTGATCTCTCTCTCTCGTGTTCTTGATTTGGCACGATCTTGATGTACCGTGAGCTTTGCTATTATAGTTGGATCTTATGATGTTTCTCCCCCTCTATGTTCTTGTAATGGATTGAGTTTTCCCTTTGAAGTTATCTTATCGGATTGAGTCTTTAAGGATTTGAGAACACTTGTTGTATGTCTTGCATGTGCTTATCTGTGGTGACAATGGGATATCACGTGATTCACTTGATGTATGTTTTGGTGATCAACTTGCGGGTTCAGTGACCTTGTGAACTTATGCATAGGGGTTGGCACACGTTTTCGTCTTGACTCTTCGGTAGAAACTTTGGGGCACTCTTTGAAGTTCTTTGTGTTGGTTGAATAGATGAATATGAGATTGTGTGATGCATATCATATAATCATACCCACGGATACTTGAGGTGACATTGGAGTATCTAGGTGACATTAGGGTTTTGGTTGATGCGTGTATTAAGGTGTTATTTTACTACAATTTATAGGGCTATTTGTGACACTTGTAGGAATAGCCCAATGGATTGATCGGAAAGAATAACTTTGAGGTGGTTCTATACCCTACCATAATCTCTTCGTTTGTTATCCGCTATTAGTGACTTTGGAGGGACTCTTTGTTGCATGCTGAGGGATTGTTATATGATCTAATTATGTTATTATTGTTGAGAGAACTTGCACTAGTGAAAGTATGACCTCTAGGCCTTTTTTCCTACCATTGCAATACCATTTTCGCTCACTTTTACCACTTCTTACCTTGCTGTTTTTATATTTTCAGATTACAAAAACCTATATTTACCATCCATATTGCACTTGTATTACCATCTCTTCGCTGAACTAGTGCACCTACACAATTTACCATTGTATTGGGTGTGTTGGGGACACAAGAGACTCTTTGTTATTTGGTTGCAGGGTTGTTTGAGAGAGACCATATTCATCCTACGCCTCCCATAGATTGATAAACCTTAGGTCATCCACTTGAGGGAAATTTGCTACTGTCCCACAAACCTCTGCACTTGGAGGCCCAACAACGTCTACAAGAACAAGGTTGTGTAGTAGACATCAGCGGTGTGTTTGCCGAGATCTGATGAATTGTGGATTTATGAACAAGGTTATATATTAATATTATTTGGTTCTTCTCTAAATTCTTATATGCATGATTTGATATCTTTGCAAGTCTCTTCGAATTATAGGTTTAGTTTGGCCTACTAGATTGATCTTTCTTGCAATAGGAGAAGTGCTTAGCTTCGGGTTCAATCTTGCGGTGTCCTTTCCCAGTGACAATAGGGGCAGCAAGGCACGTATTGTATTGTTGCCATCGAGGATAAAAAGATGGGGTTTATATCATATTGCTTGAGTTTATCCCTCTACATCATGTCATCTTGCTTAATGCATTACTCCATTCTTATGAACTTAATACTCTAGATGCATGCTGGATAGCGGTCGATGTGTGGAGTAATAGTAGTAGATGCAGAATCGTTTCGGTCTACTTGACACGGACGTGATGCCTATATTCATGATCATTGCCTTAGATGTCTTCATAATTATGTGCTTTTCTATCAATTTCTTGGCAGTAATTTGTTCACCCACCGTAATACATGCTATCTTGAGAGAAGCCACTAGTGATACCTATGGCCCTCGGGTCTCTTTTCTATTATATTACATCTCTTTTCTATTATATCGCATCTCTTTAAATCTGGTTTATTATTTTGCAATCTTTACTTTCCAATCTATACAACAAAATTACCAAAAATATTTACTTTATTATCTCTATTAGATCTCACTTTTACGAGTGACCGTGAAGGGATTGACAACCCCTTTATCGCGTTGGTTGCGAGGTTCTTGATTGTTTGTGTAGGTAATAGGTGACTTGTGCATCATCTCCTACTGGATTGATACCTTGGTTCTCAAAACTGAGGGAAATACTTACGCTACTTTGCTGCATCACCCTTTCTCTTCAAGGGGAAAACCAACGCAAGCTCAAGAGGTAGCAGTCCCATGCAAGGAACGGGAATGAATGTCAAACACCCTGCCACCGTCACTCGGACGCAAACATTGAGATTCCTGGTTTTTAAATTCTAGTAAATCTAAAACTCGTCTGAAATTCATGAAACTTGGCATGCTATCATGGAGCGGCATCAACATGTTGTGGTAATTTTTTGTCCCATTTGGGGCAGGTTTTGGTATAAGCTTCTCACAAACCAGAGCTTCTCACAAACCAGAGCTTCTCACAACAAGCCTGATGGTTTTGGTAGGGAACGTCCCACCTTTGGGGACGAAATGATATCCGCTGCCTCTTATTGCTTTCAAAAGTTTTCTAGTGTCAACATAGAACAACAAGAGTGTTGTGTTAAATTTTGCAATTTTTCAGGGTTCGTTTGGACATTTTTATAAATTAACTGGAGTTTCTAGGCATTTTATGTGCACAATTCAAATTTTAACTACATGCACATGCTCCAGTGCATATAAATTTGTTGAAAAATCTAATCTTTGTCCTTGGGTGCATGCTTAGGTCTCATGCAAGAAATGGGAATGAAATTCAAACACCAGGGCATTGTTGATTGCTGGCAAAACATTGAGATACTTTGTTTTTCAATTCTAGCAAATCCAAAACTCTTCTGAAATTCATGAAACTCGGCATGCTATCACGGAATGTCACCCGACATGCTGTGGTATTTTTTGTGTCCATTTTGAGAGAAGAAGCACTCGACTAATAGCCAACAAAGGCATTTTCAAACAAATAACTGCCACTCTAACATCGCAAATGTTTGTATAATTCAAATCGTGTGTGTTATGTTAACCATTCACGTGACGCCATGTGTCTTGGTTTTAATGGCTATAGGAAGTGTCATGCGGACAGCTGCTTGACTAAACGGGAGGCGTGCGAGCGCAGTCCAGTGCGCAGGCTGCCCAAGAGGCGTCCAAGCTGTCCTCCAATGCGCAGGCTCATGGGAAGCATGCGAGCTGTACGCTGCGCAGACTCAATGGGAATCAAGCCCTTTGACTTTCATGGCCACCCACCTTCCTCTCCATTAATGGCGCTCGAGCTGCTGCTTAATATGGGTGGCCTTACTGTTCGCCTCCGATTCCCCTCCCTCTCGCAGACCTCTACCAACGCCATGGCGCAGAAGGATCATCTGCCACTAGTCTTCAAGTTTGGTGAAGTCGACTCCGAGCCGAAGGAGATAGAAAATAAGGAGGAATGGGGCCTCATGGACATGGCCCAGAACAAGCTGTCCATGGCTGTTGCTACCCCCGCTGCCGTCCCAGCTCCCATCCCCGCGCCCGCGCCAGCGACCATCCCTGTAGCATTGACGAGCTAGTCGCCGAGCACTATCGTAGAGCTGGAAGCCGCGGGCATCACCGAGGTCCCCGCAGACCCGCTCGAGCTCGTGTACATGCCAGCGACAGCGCCCGTGCCCGTGCCCGTGCGTGCCCCTCCACCCATCACGGCGCCGGTCCCCGTGCGTTTGGCTGCACCCACCGCACCCGTGCCCATGCGCGCGCCCCCCTCAGCGGCATGGGACGCCGTCGTCAACTGGTACCTCTCAGTGCTGCCAGCTGCCGTCCTCCCACGCCCCGCCCATCGTTCGCGCGATGACATGATGTTTGATTTACAAGTGAAGAACATTTTGTGCTGCCTTGAAGACTTCAACAATGGTGTCCCGGAGGATGACACCGACAAGGACGGCACGACACGCAGCCTCTACCGCCGCTGGAATTTTTTTCTTGGGTTTAATATTGTATCTTGATTGCAAACATTTTAGTGAGAACACCCGTATGCAAACCGACAGCTTCCCTAGGAAGCCAAGGGAAAATGTGCCGAGCAGGATTTGTGCAGCTCTTGATCGCAAACGTTTTAGATAGAACACCTGTATGCAAAGCGAGAGCAGGATTTGTGCATCTCTTCAATGAAATGGTTATTTTGGATGACCCGTGTGCAACCACTTACAAACAATTTGGTAAGATTTGCATCTGTCATATTGGGTATGCTGCCATTTGTCAAACTTGAAAGATTGACATTTTCTGATCTAGTAACGTTGCCGTTTGTCAACCTTGTAACACTGTGATTTGTCAAAATATGCAGCTAAAAATCACCAGCACTATCTAATTTTTGCAACTAAAATTCAGTAATTAAGCATAGATTTCGTTCATAGATTAAGCAGTCGTGCTTAATTTATACAAACAGTTCAACTCGACAGATGAACCGACCAAACTTTTCCCCAATTGTTGCCAACCACGTACTAAAATAGCTAGTTCTACTTTATATACTAGCTAATTTTAAGTACGTTGTACAGTTTCACGACATCTATAGTCAGATGAACTGAACAAAATATCCCCTAAATACTACTACGGAGGGGCTTTGTACTACTTCCGTTAGCCTCTCCTCTGTCGAGAGCGCTTAGTAAGAGGCAGAGGAGGAGGAGCCTAACGACGAGCTCGACCAATGCAATACGTTGCCTGCCGCTATTGCACGTTCGGCGACGCTCGTGAGCTCGAACGCCCACTGCCGGTCCAGACGATCCCTCTCGAAGCGGTGGTTCTCCTTGTAGATCTCCTGATTCCTCGCCTCTGAGGCGGCGTGTGCCGCGGCCACGGCGGCCGTAAGGCTCTTTGCATGCTCGACGAGGCGCTCCTCCTCCTCCTGCAGAAACTCGGTGTAGCGCGCAAGGTCGCTGACGCATGTGCCGGCATCCACCTCCGCCTCCCACCTTCGGGTGGTGGTGGCGGTGCGGGTGATGACCCCGACGGTCGACAGTGGGCTGGTGACCACGGCGGCCGACGCTGGGGTGGCGGCCACCACCACCACCTTCCGCCTTCAGGCCGCGATGGCGGAGCGGGTGATGGCCACGATGGACGGTAGTGGGTTGGTAGCCACGATGGCCACCTCCCGCCTTCGGGCCATGGCGGCGGAGCAGGCGATGGCCCTGGCTTTCGACGGTGGTGTGGCGACAATGGCGGCCGGCAATAGCTGCCGATGCGCACCGGCGGCAGAGCGTGTGGTGGGTGTTCCACGCAAACCCAATAGGGACGCCACACGCACTACACTACACCAGGGACTACGCCGCCGCCGCGGTGTAGCCTCCCAGCTATAGTTGTTGTCTGATGACGAGAGTGGCTGAGCGACCATGATGGACCAGTGCCATTGGCGATTGTGGGAGAAGTAGACGAGATAAGCTACATGGAGGGAGGGGAAAATGCGACGCAGGACTCGCCGGTCGTGAGGGTTTTTATAGCAGGCCGGTAAGCTGGAATTTTGGGGGATTTCAACCAATCGGGCGGGAAGCTTGCGCAGGAACCTGCGAGGTTGTGCGGGAACGGGCTCATTGACGAATCATTGGCGCCACCGTTTGGCCAAAAGAACGCTCCCGCGCGCTGCGCAAGCTTGCGCTGTAAGCCATCTGCGACAGCAGGGTGACAAGACGTGCGAGAGGAGGACGGAAGGCCACGTACACATATGGTTAGTAAAAAACATTTGCGCTTGAATTACCTACTATACACCTGTCCTGGTTTATAAGTAGGATTTAACTAATAAAATACGAATGCATGTCGCCAAAGATTATATAGTTGGATTCGTATTTGAACATAGTTTCCAATTATATAATTTTATAACATGCATTAACATTTTGTTGGTTAAATTTGAGGGCAAAGTATGGCACATAATGTAAAGGGGACTATAGACCAAGACGGAGGTAGTAGCACACGACCGCTCTCTACGCAGCGACGCAAGTGTCGGCCAGCTTGTAGGTGACCATTTCCTGCGCAACTACTCTATGCGTGTGGTTGCTTGCGGTAGAGGCGACCGCGGCGTGCTGTACCAACGTCCCGCCGCGCGAGCTCTGCTTTCGCGTCCCTCTGGGTGCTCTGCCCTCGTTCCTCCGCGCGCGCTGCCAGTGTTTGGTCCCGGCGCACGATCATGGACGTTCGTGTGCATGCGGTTGTGCCGAGCGCGGCTCGACAATGCAGTTACTTGATGCAAAAACTTCCATGCGGACGCGCCGAGAATCCAGGCCGCCCAGCCCCCATTTATTCCTGCAGCCATTTACCTTCATCTCTCGCATCACACGACACAATAAGCACCTCCACGACGACACCTACAGAGAGGACATCCAACACTTCCAATGGCGATCCCCGTGGCTCCAATGGCGCTCCCAGTGGCCGACAGCGACAATGGCGGGTGATAACCCACAAGTGTAGGGGATAATTGTAGCCTCTTTCGATAAGTAAGTGTGTCGAACCCAACGAGGAGCTAAAGGCAGAACAAATATTCCATCAAGTCCTATCTTCCACTGATACGACTCTACACACACTTAGTGTTCGCTTTACCTAGAACAAGTATGAAACTAGAAGTACTTTGTAGGTGTTGTTGGATAGGTTTGCAAGATAATAAAGAGCACGTAAATATAAACTAGGGGCTGTTTAGATAAAGAAGCAATAAAGTAAATCTAGCGAGTGTGGAGAAGTGGTGGTAGGAGTTGTGAAATCGTCCCTAAGCAATTGACTACTTTACTAGACCGATAGCAAGTTTTATGTGGGAGAGGCATAAGCTAACATACTTTCTCTTCTTGGATCATATGCACTTATGATTGGAACTCTAGCAAGCATCCGCAACTACTAAAGATCATTAAGGTAAAACCCAACCATAGCATTAAAGTATCAAGTCCCCTTTATCCCATACGCCACAACCCCCGTACTCAGGTTTATGCTTCTGTCACTCAAGCAACCCACTATAAGCGAATCATGAACGTATTGCAACACCCTACAACGGGAATCCCTCACGCTTGCACGACACAGAGGGCACAATAGGACAGCAACATAACCACAAGCAAATTAAACCAATCATAGCAATTCATCAATCACCGATTGGACATCGAAAATCTAGTCAGACATCATAGGATGGCAACACATCATTGGATAATAATATGAAGCATAAAGCACCATGTTTAAGTAGAGGGTACAACGGGTTGCGGGAGAGTGGACCGCTGAATATAGATGGGGGAAGGTGATGGAGATGTTGGTGAAGATGGCAGAGGTGTTGGTGAAGATCACGGTGATGATGATGGCCCCAGGCAGCGTTCCGACGCCACCGGAAGCAAGGGGGAGAGAGCCCCCTTCTTATTCTTCTTCCTTGACCTTCTCCCTAGATGGGAGAAGGGTTTCCCCTCTGGTCCTTGGCTCCCATGGCATGGGAGGGGCGAGAGCCCCTCTGAGATTGGATCTGTTCTCTATCTCTCTCTGTTTCTGCGTTCTCAGATTCTGCCCTGGCACCGTTTCTTTTATATCTGGAGATCCGTAACTCCGATTGGATTGAAACCTTCGCCCAGATATTTTTCCAAAAATTAGCTTTCTTGCGGCCAAAGAAGAGCAGTAACCGCCTTACGAGGGGGCCACGAGGGCCAGGGGCGCGCCCAGTATAAGTGGGCGCGCGGGCCACCCTTGTGGCCACCTCGGGCACCGTCTCGCGTTGATTTTACTTCCCAAAAATCATAAATATTCCAAAAATAAGCTCCGTCTGTTTTTATCCCGTTTGGACTCCGTTTGATATTGGGTTTCTGTGAAACATAAAACATGCAACAAACAGGAACTGGCACTGGGCACTGGATCAATATGTTAGTCCCAAAAATAATATAAAAAGTTGCGAAAAGTATATTAAAGTTGAAGAATATGGGCATGGAACAATCAAAAATTATAGATACGACGGAGATGTATCAGCATCCCCAAGCTTAATTCCTGCTCGTCCTCGAGTAGGTAAATGATAAAAAAGATAATTTTTGATGTCAAATGCTACCTAGCATAATCTTGATCATATATCTAATCATGGCATGAATATTAAGACACGAGTGATTCAAGGCTAGTATATCATTTGACATAAAAACAATAATACTTCGAGCGTACTAATAAAGCAAGCTTATCCCTACAAAATCATATAGTTTGGCCATGCTTCATTTTCGTCACACAAAATGCTCCCATCATGCACAACCCCGATAACAAGCCGAGCAATTGGTTCATACCTTTTAACGCGCTTCAGCTTTTTCAACCCTCACGCAATACATGAGCGCAAGCCATGGATATAGCACTATAGGTGGAATAGAATATGATGGTGGAGGTTTATGTGGAGAAGACAAAAAGGGAGAAAGTCTCACATCGACGCGGCTAATCAATGGGCTATGGAGATGCTCATCAATTGATGTCAATGCGAGGAGTAGGGATTGCCATGCAACGGATGCACTATATATATAAGTGTATGAAAGCTCAAACTAAAAACTAAGTGGGTGTGCATCCAACTTGCTTGCTCATGAAGACCTAGGGCATTTGAGGAAGCCATCGTTGGAATATACAAGCCAAGTTCTATAATAAAAAATTCCCACTAGTATATGAAAGTGACAACATAAGAGACTCTCTATATGAAGAACATGGTGCTACTTTGAAGCACAAGTGTGGTAAAAGGATAGTAACATTGCCCTTTTTTTGGGGGCGGGGGCGGGCTTCTTTGGCCCCCTTTTTTTATTTAGGCTTCTTTGGACTCTTTTTTTATGGGGCAATGCTCTATAATGATGATCATCACACTTTATTTACTTACAACTCAATACTACAACTCGATACTAGAACAAACATATGACTCTATATGATTGCTTCTGGCAGTGTATCGGGATGTGCAATGATCTAGCATACCAATGACATCAAAAAACGGACAAGCCATGAAAACATCATGCTAGCTATCTTACGATCATGCAAAGCAGTATGACAATAAATGCTCAAGTCATGTATATGATGATGATGGAAGTTACTTGGCAATATATCTCGGAATGGCTATGGAAATGCCATGATAGGTAGGTATGGTGGCTGTTTTGAGGAAGATATAAGGAGGTTTATGTGTGATAGGGCGTATCGTATCACGGGGTTTGGATGCACCGGCGAAGTTTGCACCAACTCTCGAGGTGAGAAAGGGCAATGCACGGTACCGAAGAGGCTAGCAATGATGGAAGGGTGAGAGTGCGTATAATCCATGGACTCACATTACTCATAAATAACTCATATACTTATTGCAAAAGTTTATTAGCCCTCGAAGCAAAGTACTACTACGCATGCCCCTAGGGGATAGATTGGTAGGAAAAGACCATCGCGCGTCCCCGACCGCCACTCATAAGGAAGACAATCAAAGAAACACCCCATGCTTCAAATTTGTCACACAACGGTTACCATACGTGCATGCTACGGGACTTGCAAACCTCAACACAAGTGTTTCTACAATCCACAACTACCCACTAGCATGAATCTAATATCACCATCTTTATATCGCAAAACTATTGCAAGGAATCAAACATATCATATTCAGCGATCTGCAAGTTTATGTAGGATTTTATGACTAACCATAAGAATGACCAATTCCTGTCATCTCTCTAAATTGATATAAGTGAAGCAAGAGAGTTTAATTTTTTCTACAAAAGATATGCCCACACTCTAACAAATATAAGTGAAGCAAAAGAGCATTCTACAAATGGCGGTTTTCTATGTGAAGAGAAACAGGCAATCCAAACTTCAAATGATATAAGTGAAGCACATGAAGCATTCTATAAAGCCATACTCAAAAGATTTAAGTGAGGTGCAATGAGCATTCTATAAATCAACCAAGGACTATCTCATACCAGCATGGTGCATAAAAGAAAAGTAAAAACTAAATGCAAAAGACGCTCCAAGACTTGCACATATCGCATGAACGAAACGAATCCGAAAACATACCAATACTTGTTGAAGAAAGAGGGGATGCCTTCCGGGGAATCCCCAAGCTTAGACGCTTGAGTCTCCTTGAATATTTACTTGGGGTGACTTGGGCATCCCCAAGCTTGAGCTCTTGCCTCTCTTCCTTTTCCTCATATCGAGACCTCCTCGATCAAACACTTCATCCACACAAAACTTCAACAGAAAACTCGGTAAGATCCGTTAGTATAATAAAGCAAATCACTACTCTAAGTACTGTTACAAACCAATTCATATTTTGTTTTTGCATTGTGTCTACTGTAATATAACCTTTTCATGGCTTAATCCACTGATAGAAATTGATAGTTTCATCAAAACAAGTAAACTATGCATCAAAAACAGAATCTGTCAAAAACAGAACAGTCTGTAGCAATCTGAACATTCACCATACTTCTGGTACCCCAAAAATTCTAGAAAAATTAGGAAAAATAAAAAATTTGTACACCAAGACAGTGGAAAAAGAATCAGAACCATTTGACTTTCCAGAAAAAAAATGTAAAATCGCGCACTACAGCCAAAGTTTCTGTCCTGCACCGTACAAACCAACAAGCATTGTAAACATCCTAAAGGAAAACCTTAGCACATTATTATTATAATATAATGGAATTGTACAAGGGGATAATTATTTTTGATGAAAAGTTTCTGTAATTAAGATTCACAAAGTTTCCGTGAGCATGAACAAAGTTCAACGAGCTCTCCCACATCAACAATGCTTGTCTCTCTCACTTTCACTTTCCTTTTCGAAAAGGTTTTGGGTTACCCTCTTTATTTTTTTGTTTTTAAACTATACGAAAGCACACAACAGAAATAAATGAGTCTCTAAAACTTCCGGGTTGTCTCCCTGGCAGCGCTTTCTTTAAAGCCATTAAGCTAGGCATATAGTGCTCAAGTAATGGATCCACCCGGATCCCAAGGTATATCAAAGCCAATTTTAATTAACAATATTCGTAATTTAGTAATGAGCACAAAGTAACATATATCATGCAACAACAAAGTCTGACTCTCTTCCTATGCATCGGCATGTCATAAAAGAACAATTCATGCACACCAAGAAAAGGCCAATGCAAAGTATAAGCAGTTTCTTGCAATTTTATCATATTGGAAAAATAGAGAGGTGGGGATATAGTTCCTCTCTCATAATAATTGCAAGTAGGAGCAGGAAGCACATGCATATTATATCTATCAAAATTATCATGTGCAATGGTAAAAGGCAACCCATCAATATAATCCTTAATAAGCACAAACTTCTTCGATATAGTGTAGTTTGGAGAATTCAAAAAGATAATAGGACTATCATGCGTGGGTGCAATAGCAACAATTTCATGTTTAACATAAGGAACTATAGCAAGTTCATCTCCATAAGCATAATTCATATTGGCATCATGGCCACAAGCATAGCAAGCATCATCAAAAAGGGATATTTCAAGAGAATCAACGGGATCATAACAATCATCATAGCAATCATCCTTCGGTAAGCACGAAGGGGAATTAAACAATGTATGAGTTGAAGAGTTACTCTCATTAGAAGGTGTGCATGGGTAGCTAATCCGCTCTTCCTCCTTTTGTTCTTCGCTCTCCTCATCATCTTTTTCATCCAATGAGCTCACAGTTTTATCAATTTCTTTTTCCATAGCTTCCTGCAAAATATTAGTCTCTTCTTGGACAGCGGAGACTTTCTCAATTAATGCATCAATATTGGAATTGTATTCATAATTTTCATAGCAATATCTAAGTACAGCAAAATTTTCAGGTCTATAAACTGAATCATCAAAATCTTCAAACTCTTTAAACATAGATTCAATCTCAAAAGCACCCATAAAAGCAAGGAATTCTTCTATTTGTTCCACATCATAGTAATCATAGATACCATTAGCATAAGAAGCCAAGGTTTTATCATCATTAAATTTGCATGAAAAGGGAAGGTGTGGAGCCTTCATCCTAGAGCAACAAGTATAATCATATCTCAAGCATAGTTGCCTAGCATACCAATATAACATATAAATTTGATCCCATAATAGTTTCCATTTTTGTGTCAAGCGATAATCCCTAAAGTATTCACGTTGATCCAACGCGTCTCCCATAACATAATTGGATGGGGTTTTCTTAGGATTATCAAAGCAGTACATAATATCTTTCACATAATGAGCATCGAGGGTTTTAGGAGGTTCCCCATCTCCATGAGTAGCAAGTACACCTAATTTTTTTGGTATTTCGTGTTCCATATCCATAGCTAAAGATAGAGAACAACTTATAATGGCAAATAAAAATTACTTAGTGATAAAGCAAACAAGCACACACGAGAATATTCACCCCACGCTATGACTCCCCGGCAACGGCGCCAGAAAAAGGTCTTGATAACCCACAAGTGTAGGGGATAATTGTAGCCTCTTTCGATAAGTAAGAGTGTTGAACCCAACGAGGAGCTAAAGGCAGAACAAATATTCTCTCAAGTCCTATCTACCACTGATACGACTCTACGCACGCTTAGTGTTCGCTTTACCTAGAACAAGTATGAAACTAGAAGTACTTTGTAGGTGTTGTTGGGTAGGTTTGCAAGATAATAAAGAGCATGTAAATATAAACTAGGGGCTGTTTAGATAAAGAAGCAATAAAGTAAATCTAGCAAGTGTGGAAAAGTGGTGGTAGGAGTTGTGAAATTGTCCCTAAGCAATTGACTACTTTACTAGACCGATAGCAAGTTTTACGTGGGAGAGGCATAGGCTAACATACTTTCTCTTCTTGGATCATATGCACTTATGATTGGAACTCTAGCAAGCATCCGCAACTACTAAAGATCATTAAGGTAAAACCCAACCATAGCATTAAAGTATCAAGTCCCCTTTTTCCCATACGCCACAACCCCCTTACTCGGGTTTATGCTTCTGTCACTCAAGCAACCCACTATAAGCGAATAGTGAACGTATTGCAACACCCTACAGCGGGAATCCCTCACGCTTGCGCGACACGGAGGTCATAATAGGACAACAACATAACCACAAGCAAATTAAACCAATCATAGCAATTCATCAATCACCGATAGGACAACAAAAATCTACTCAGACATCATAGGATGGCAACACATCATTGGATAATAATATGAAGCATAAAACACCATGTTTAAGTAGAGGGTACAGCGGGTTGCGGGAGAGTAGACCGTTGAATATAGATGGGGGAAGGTGATGGAGATGTTGGTGAAGATGGCGGAGGTGTTGGTGAAGATCGCGGTGATGATGATGGCCCCGGGCAGCGTTTCGGCGCCACCGGAAGCAAGGGGGAGAGAGCCCGCCTTCTTCTTCTTCTTCTTCTTCTTCTTCTTCCTTGACCTTCTCCCAAGATGGGATAAGGGTGTCCCCTCTGGTCCTTGTCTCCCATGGCATGGGAGGGGCGAGAGCCCCTCCGAGATTGGATCTGTCTCTCTGTCTCTCTCTGTATCCGCGTTCTCTGATTCTGCCCTCGCACCGTTTCTTTTATATCCGGAGATCCGTAACTCCGATTGGATTGAAACCTTCGCCCAGATATTTTTCCAAAATTAGCTTTCTTGCGGCCAAAGAAGAGCACCAACCTCCTTACGAGGGGCCCACGAGGGTCAGGGGCGCGCCCAGTATAAGTGGGCGCGTGGGCCACCCTCATGGCCACCTCGGGCACCGTATCACGTTGATTTTACTTGCCAAAAATCATAAATATTCCAAAAATAAGCTCCGTCCATTTTTATCCCGTTTGGAATCCGTTTGATATTGGGTTTCTACGAAACATAAAACATGCAACAAACAGAACTGCACTTTGAGCCTTTGGATCAATATGTTAGTCCCAAAAATAATATAAAAAGTTGACAAAAGTATATGAAAGTTGAAGAATATTGGCATGGAACAATCAAAAATTATAGATACAATGGAGACGTATCAGCGGGCAGTTTACCATGCTTCACGTAGTGGAAACCTACGTTAGGGGGAAGGCCCTCTCGGTGGTGTACACGAAAGATCTGGTGTTGATGGAGAGCTCCATCCAATCTATGGAGGAGTTCCTTGCCGAGGACAAGTACCAAGTGGTCGGCTTCGACCTCGAGTACACCATCTGTCGTGTCGGGCACGATCAGAAGGTTGTTGTCGCCCAGTTGTGCGTGCGACGTGACGTCCTCGTCTACCACTACCACCTGGCCAGAAGGCCTTGCGAGCGTTTCTCCATGTTTATCAACAACTCCGACTACAATTTCGCTACAGTGGACACCACCAACGATCTAAAAGCGCTCAAGGTTTCGGGCTTGAAATGTCGGAATCTTGTCAATATCCAGAACCAGTACAAGGTCTAGGGCAGTGCCAAGAACAAACTGAACTCCCTGGTTGACCTCGCGTTGGCCATCATTGACCCCTACTACATGAAGATGAAGGATGAGATCAAGAAGGACAAGGACACCTAGCACAGTGTTTGGTATGAGAGACTGGATGAAGAACATGTCAAGTACATGGCCAATGACGCATACACAAGCTATGAGATGTACAGGCAGATCGTTGACACAAGCTATGAGATGTACAGGCAGATCCAGCCGAGGCATCAAGCCATAGAGCAGTGGTGGGAGCGTCACAAGAAGTAGATGACTAGACGATCGTTTCTCCTACTTTAGAATGCATGCAATTGTTTATTGAGGTGTGTGCGAATGATCTGTATAGTCACTTATGTAATTGGATGTTTATTTCAATTATATATACATACATGTTATTCTTTTGTAGACAGAGCAAATCACATGGCTTATTAGCAGCAATCGTCTGTGTTATTATTGGTCTTCGCACACATTTCTGATCATGGGCCTGTTTGCCGCGTATCACACACATATTGTTCAGTTGAACCTTTTCCATTGTGTTGCGCAATAAAGGCTGCAAAGAGGGATCTACAGTAGCAAGGTCTATCAAGGTCTTTGTTTTGTAATTTTTGACACAACTTTTTTTGAACACATGTTGATTGGCTTGAAGAAGGTCTATCTCATTACTATTTGATAATTGTTTATACGCAAGCAACTAGTTTGAATTTTTCAAAGTTTTTTGTACGAACAGAATGGCACACGAACTTACTATAGTAACTGTCTGTGTTATAATTTCTCATCGCAAACAGTTCATCCGAGTGGGCTGTTTGCTGCGTATCACACACATCTGGTTTACATGAATCATTTGTGTTCTTGGCTGATTGCAAATGCCGCATATCACACATATCTTGTTAAGATGAACCATTTTTGTTCTCTTGCCTAATCGAAAACAGTTTGTCCGAGTGAACCATATGCTTTATATCACCCAAACCTTCATCTGGCCGACCATTTCTGTTGCATTCCCTAATAGCACATAGTTCATAGGAGCGAATTGTATGCCGTATATCGCACACACATTGATATGGCTACCCTTTTCCGTTGTTCTTCCTCATCGCAAACAGTTCTTCTGGATCAACCGTATGCCCAGCATCGCAAACGCAAGTAAAATCTGAACCGTGTTTGATGTGTCCGCCATCGCAAAAATTTTACACCTTTTTGACGGGTTTATTACACCACCTTTTGCGATTATTGCATTGCACACAGTTTCATCAAAGGGTCTCTCATCGTACTGTTGCGTTAGCAGCATCCTGCAGTAGTGACATACCGATGGACAAAGGGAATTGTACATGTGATTGATGAATGCCCGACATCGTGGTTCATCCGATGAGAACATCGTGGAACATGTGGGAGCCAATATGGGTATCCAGATCCCTCTAGTGGTTATTGGCCGGAGAGGCATCTCGGTCATGTCCGCATGGTTCCCGAACACGTAGGGTCTACACACTTAAGGTTCGGTGACGCTAGAGTTGTAATGGGAATTGTATGTGGTTACCGAAAGTTGTTAGGAGTCTCGGATGAGATTCCGGACATCACGAGGAGTTCCAAAATGGTTTGGAGGTAAAGATTTATATATGGGAAGTCCTATTTTGGCCACCGGAAAATGTTTGGGATTTTACGGTATTATACCGGGAAGGTTCTAGAAGGTTCTAGAGTGGGGTCCACCTGCATGGGGGGACCCACATGAACGTGGGTAGTGGGCGAAAGGCCCCACACACTTGGTCAAGGCGCACCAATATCCCCCTTTAGAAGTAATAACGTCATATCCCGAAGGGATAAGATCAAGATACCTAAAAACGGGGGATAACAATCGGTGGGGAAGGGAAAGGATGGAATTTCTTTCCTCCCACCTTTGCCAATGCCCCAATGGACTTGGAGGGCAAGAAACCATCCCCCTCCACCCCTATATATAGTGGATAGTGGGGAGGCGGATGGGAGCTACACCCCTTGCCCCTGGCGCAGCCCTCCCCATCCAACTCCTCCTCCTCCTCCGTTGAGCATAGCGAAGCTCTGCTAGAGAACCATGAGATCCACCACCACGCCGTCGTGCTGCCGAAATTCTCCCTCAACTTCTCCTCTCCCCTTGCTAGATCAAGAAGGAGGAGACATCCCCGGGTTGTACGTGTGTTGAACGCGGAGGCGCCATCTGTTCGGCGCTTGGATCGGATCTTCCACGATTTGAATCGCTGCGAGTACGACTGCATCAACCGCGTTCTTGTAACGCTCCCGCTTAGGAATCTTCAAGGGTATGAAGATGCAGTCCGTCTCTCTCATTGCTAGCATCTCCTAGATTGATCTTGGTGACACGTAGGAATTTTTTTGAATTATTACTACGCTCCCCAATGGTGGTATCAGAGCTAGGTCTATGCGTAGATTCTATGCACGAGTTGAACACAAGTAGTTGTGGGCGATGATTTGGTCAATTTGCTTACCGGTTCTAGTCTTATCTTGATTTGGCGGCATTGTGGGATGAAGCGGCCCGGACCGACCTTACACATACGCTTACCTGAGACAGGTTCCACCGACTGACATGCACTTGTTGCATAAGGTGGCTAGCGGGTGCCTGTCTCTCCCACTTTAGTCGGATCAGATTCGATGAAGAGCGTCCTTATGAAGGGTAAATAGCAATTGGCATATCACCGTTGTGGCTTTTGCGTAGGTAAGAAATGTTCTTGCTAGAAACCCATAGCAGCCACGTAAAACATGCAACAACAATTAGAGGACGTCTAACTTGTTTTTGCAGGGTATGCTATGTGATGTGATATGGCCAAAAGGATGTGATGAATTATATATGTGATGTATGAGATTGATCATGTTCTTGTAATAGGAATCACAACTTACATGTCGATGAGTATGACAACCGGTAGGAGCCATAGGAGTTGTCTTAATTTATTGTATGACCTGTGAGTCAATATAAATGCCATGTAATTACTTTACTTTTTGCTAACCGTTAGCCATAGTAGTGGGAGTAATAGTTGGCGAGACAACTTCATGAAGACACGATGATGGAGATCATGATGATGGAGATCATGGTGTCATACCGGTGACGATGGTGATCATGCCGCGCCTTGAAGATGGAGGTCAAAGGCGCAAGTTGATATTGGCCATATCATGTCACTTTATGATTTGCATGTAATGTTTATCCTGTTTACATCTTATTTGCTTAGAACGACGGTATCATAAATAAGATAATCCCTCACTAAAATTTCAAGAAATGTGTTCCCCCTAAGTGTGCACTGTTGCGAAGGTTCGTTGTTTCAAAGCACCACGTGATGATCGGGTGTGATAGATTCTAACGTTCGAATACAACGGGTGTAAGCCAGATTTACACATGCGAAACACTTAGGTTAACTTGACAAGCCTAGCATGTACAGACATGGCCTCGGAACATGAGAGACCGAAAGGTCGAACATGAGTCGTATAGTAGATGCGATCAACATGGAGATGTTCATCATTGATGACTAGTCCGTCTCACGTGATGATCAGACACGGCCTAGTTAATTCGGATCATGTATCACTTAGATGACTAGAGGGATGTCTATCTTAGTGGGAGTTCATTAAATAATTTGATTAGGTGAACTTAATTATCATGAACTTAGTATAAAATTGTCTTTACAATCTATTGTGTAGATCTAATGGCCCGCGCTAATGTTGCCCTCAACTTCAATGCGTTCTTAGAGAAAACCAAGCTGAAAGACGATGGTAGCAACTATACGGATTGGGTCCGTAACTTGAGGATCATCCTCATAGACGCCAAGAAAGCATATGTCCTTGAAGCACCGCTAGGTGACGCACATTTTCCTAGCGACTCAAGATGTTACGAACGCCTGGCAGTCGCGTAGTGATGATTACTCCCTGGTTTAGTACGACATGCTTTACAGCTTAGAACCGGGGCTCCAAAAGCGTTTTGGGCAACACTAAGCATATGAGATGTTCCAAGAGCTGAAAATGGTTTTCCAAGCTCATGCCCGGGTCAAGAGATATGAAGTCTCCGACAAGTTCTACAGTTGTAATATGGAGGAAAATAGTTCTGTCAGCGAGCATATACTCAAAATGTCTGGGTTGCACAACCGCTTGTCTCAACTGGGAGTTAATCTTCCAGATGACTCGGTCATTGATAGAATCCTCCAGTCGCTTCCACCTAGCTACAAGAGCTTTGTGATGAACTACAATATGCAAGGGATGGAGAAGTCCATTCCTGCGTTATATTTAATGTTGAAATTAGCGGAGGTCGAAATAAAAAAGGAACATCAACTGTTGATGGTGAATAAGACCACTAGTTTCAAGAAAGGCAAGGGAAACAAGAACTTCAAGAAGGACGGCAAGGGAGTTGTTGCGCCCAGTAAGTCAGTTGCCGAGAAGAAGAAGCCAAAGAATGGACCCAAGCCTGAGACTGAGTGCTTTTATTGCAAGGGAAATGGTCACTCTAAGTGGAACTGCCCCAATACTTAGCGGATAAGAAGGCCGGCAGTGCCAAAGGTATATATGATATACATGTTATTGATGTGTACCTTACCAGCGCTCGTAGTAGCTCCTGGGTATTTGATACCGGTGCGGTTGCTCACATTTGTAACTCAAAACAGGAGCTGTGAAATAAGTGGAGACTGGCGAAGGACGAGGTGACGATGCGCGTCGGGAATGGTTCCAAGGTCGATGTGATCGCCGTCGGCATGCTACCTCTACATCAACCTTAGGGATTAGTTTTAAACCTCAATAATTGTTATTTAGTACCAGCTTTGAGCATGAACATTGTATCCGGATCTCGTTTAATGCGAGATAGCTATTCATTTAAATCCGAGAATAATGGTTGTTCTGTTTATGTGAGAGATATGTTTTATGGTCATGCCCCACTGGTCAATGATTTATTTTTATTGAATCCTGAACGTGATGTTACACATATTCATAGTGTGAATGCCAAAAGATGTAAGGTTGATAATGATAGTCCCACATACTTGTGGCACTGCCACCTTGGTCACATTGGTGTCAAACGCATGAAGAAACTCCATGCAGATGGAGTTTTGGAGTCTCCTGATTATGAATGATTTGACACGTGCGAACCATGCCTCATGGGAAAAATGACCAAGACTCCGTTCTCCGAAACAATGGAGCGAGCAACCAACTTATTGGAAATAATAAATACTGATGTATGCGGTCCAAAGAGCGTTGAGTCTCGCGATGGCTATCGTTATGTTCTCACCCTCACTGATGACTTAAGTAGATATGCGTATGTCTACTTAATGAAACACAAGTCTGAGACCTTTGAAAAGTTCAAGGAGTTTCAGAGTGAGGTAGAGAATCAATGTGACAGAAAAATGAAGTTCTTACGATCAGATCGTGGAGGAGAATATTTGAGTCACGAGTTTGGCACGCACTTAAGGAAATGTGTAATTGTTTCACAACTCACACCGCCTAGAACACCTCAGCGTAATGGTGTGTCTGAACGTCGTAATCGCACTCTATTGGATATGGTGCGATCTATGATGTCTCTTATCGATCTACCGCTATCATTTTGGGGTTATGATTTAGAGACTGCCGTATTCACTTTAAATAGGGCACCGTCTAAATCCGTTGAGACGACACCGTTTGGTTTGGGAAGAAACCTAAGCTGCCGTGTCTGAAAGTTTGGGGATGTGATGCTTATATCAAGAAACTTCAACCAGAAAAGCTCGAACCCAAATCAGAAAAATGTGTCTTCATAGAATACCCTAAGGAAACTATTGGGTATCCCTTCTACATCAGATCCGAAGCCAAGATCTTTGCTGCCAAGAATGGATCCTTTCTGAAGAAAGAGTTTCTATCGAAAGAAGTAAGTGGGAGGAAAGTAGAACTTGATGAGGTACCCCCTCTTGAACCAGAGAGTAGCGCAACACAGGAAGATGTTTCTGTGGTGCCTGCACCGACTAGAGAGGAAGTTAATGATGATGATCATGAAACTTCATATCAAGTTACTACTAAACTTCATAGGTCCACTGAGGGAGTCCTAGATTAGGGGTCCTCGGACAGCCGGACTGTTGGACTATGAAGATACAATATTGAAGACTTCGCCCCGTGTCCGGGTGGGACTCTCCTTTGCGTGGAAGGCAAGCTTGGCAATTTGGATATGTAGATTCCCTTCTGTGTAACCGACTCTGTGTAACCCTAGCCCCCTCCGGTGTCTATATAAACCGGAGGGTTTAGTCCGTAGGACAACATCAATCATAATCATAGGCTAGCTTCTAGGGTTAGCCTCTATGATCTCGTGGTAGACAACTCTTGTAATACTCATATCATCAAGATCAACCAAGCAGGAAGTTGGGTATTACATCCATAGAGAGGGCCCGAACCTGGGTAAACATCGTGTCCCCCCTCCTGTTACCATTAGCCTTAGACGCACAGTTCGGGACCCCCTACCCGAGATCCGCCGGTTTTGACACCGACATTGGTGCTTTCATTGAGAGTTCCACTATGTCGTCACCATAAGGCTTAATGGCCCCTTTGATAATCTACAGCGATGCGGTCCAGGGTGAGGTTTTCCTCCCCGGACAGATCTTCGTATTCGGCGGCTTCGCACTGCGGGCCAACTCGCTTGGCCATCTGGAGCAGATCGATAGCTACGCCCCTGGCCATCAGGTCAGGTTTGGAACCCTGAATTACACGGCCGACATCCGCGGAGACTTGATCTCCGACGTATTCGAGCCCATGACAGGTGCACCCTACAGTCGCGACGAGCATGACCTAGATTTGCCTTCAGACGGTGTTCAGGAGATCACACCTGCAGCTGCCCTAGCTTTAAATCTAGTGCAGATCGTGCCATCTGAGGACAGGAGGATGGACCCCGCCACGGAGGCCGCACACTTAGCGGCGATAGAGCCGAACACAGATTTCACTTCTAAAGAGGCCTATGTCATTGGACCCTCGGACTTTTCTCCGGCCATAGGCTTCGGACCGCGTGCATCCGTGCCCATCGGATCTGACTGGGCACCGATCATGGAGTTTAGCTCCGCAGTTATCTTTCAGCACTCGCCCTTGGGCGACGTGCTAAATTCGTTAAAATCTCTCTCAATGTGAGGAGCCTCTTCGCCGAACAATGTCCGGCTTGAGTGGGAAGCGGCCGACGAAGGAATTCGGTACCCACCCACCACCCACTTAATATCCACTGTCAATGACTTAACCGACACGCTTGATTTCGACTCCGAAGAAATCAACGGTATGGACAATGATGACGGAGAAGAAACGGAACCACCGCCCACAGGGCGTGCTATGTCTTGAGCTTGCGTTGGTTTTCCTCGAAGAGGAGAGGGTGATGCAGCAATAGTAGCATAAGTATTTCCTTTAGTTTTTGAGAATCAGGGTAATAATCCAGTAGGAGGCTCCTCAAAAGTCCCACGCACCTACACAAACAAACTGAGAACTCGCAACCAACGCAATAAAGGGGTTGTCAATCCCTTCACGGCCACTTGCGAAAGTGAGATCTAATAAAGATAGTAAGATAAGATAAATATATTTTTGGTATTTTATAATATAGATACAAAAGGTAAAGATGCAAATAAAAGTAGATGGAAAGCAAATATGAGAAGAGATAGACCCGGGGGCCATAGGCTTCACTAGAGGCTTCTCTCAAGATAGCATAAGTATTACGGTGGGTGAACAAATTACTGTCGAGCAATTGATAGAAAAGTGCATAGTTATGAGATTATCTAGGCATGATCATGTATATAGGCATCACGTCCATAACAAGTAGACCGACTCCTGCCTGCATCTACTACTATTACTCCACACATCGACCGATTCCTGCCTGCATCTAGAGTATTAAGTTCATAAGAACAGAGTAATGCATTAAGCAAGATGACATGATGTAGAGGGATAAACTCATGCAATATGATATAAACCCATCTTGTTATCCTTGATGGCAAAAATACAATGCGTGCCTTGCAACCCTTTCTATCACTGGGTAAGGACACCGCAAGATTGAACCCAAAGCTAAGCACTTCTCCCATGGCAAGAAAGATCAATCTAGTAGGCCAAACCAAACTGATAATTCAAAGAGACTTGCAAAGATAACTCAATCATACATAAAAGAATTCAAAGAAGATTCAAATATTATTCATAGATAAACTTGATCATAAACCCACAATTCATCGAATCTCGACAAACACACCGCAAAAAGAGTTTACATCGAATAGATCTCCACAAGAGAGGGGGAGAACATTGTATTGAGATCCAAAAAGAAAGAAGAAGCCATCTAGCTAATAACTATGGACCCGTAGGTCTGTGGTAAACTACTCACAACTCATCGGAGGGGCAAGGATGTTGATGTAGAGGCCCTCCGTGGTCGCTTCCCCCTTTGACAGAACGCCGGCGAAGGCTCCAAGATGGGATCTCGCGGATACAGAAGGTTATGATGGTGGAAATTGTGTTTCGTGGTGCTCCTGGATGTTTTCGGGGTTCGAAGGTATATATAGGAGGAAGAAGTGCGTCGGTGGCTACCCGAGGGGCCCACGAGACAGGGGGCCCTCCTATCTCGTGGGAGCCTCGGTTGCTTCTTGACTTGCACTCCAAGTCCTCTGGATCATGTTTGTTCCAAAAATCACGCTCCCGAAGGTTTCATTCCGGTTGGACTCCGTTTGATATTCCTTTTCTTCGAAATACTGAAATAGGCAAAAAAACAGTAATATGGGCTGGGCCTCCGGTTAGTAGCTTAATCCCAAAAATGATATAAATGTGTAAAATAAAGCCCATAAACATTCAAAAGGGGTAATATAATAGCATGGAACAATAAAAAATTATAGATACACTGGAGACGTATCAAGCATCCCAAGCTTAATTCCTGCTCGTCCTCGAGTAGGTAAATGATAAAAAAGAAATTTTTGATGTGGAATGCTACCTAGCATAATTTTCAATGTAATTTTCTTTATTGTGGCATGAATGTTCAGATCCAAATGATACAAAATAAAAGTTCATATTGACATAAGAAATAGTAATACTTCAGGCATACTAATCAAAGTTCTCAAAATAACATGGCTAAAGAAAGTTATCCCTACAAAATCATATAGTCTGGCTGTTGCTCTATCTTCATCACACAAAATATTTAATCATGCACAACCCCGATGACAATCCAAGCAATTGTTTCATACTTTAATAATCTCAAACTTTTTCAACTTTCACGCAATACATGAGCGTGAGCCATGGACATAGCACTATATGTGGAATGGAATGGTGGTTGTGGAGAAGACAAAAAGGAGAAGATAATCTCACATCAACTAGGCATATCAATGGGTCATGGAGATTCCCACTAATAGATATCAATGTGAGTGAGTAGGGATTGCCATGCAACGGATGCACTCGAGCTATAAATATATGAAAGCTCAACAAAAGAAACTAAGTGGGGGTGCATCCAACTTGCTTGCTCACGAAGACCTAGGGCACTTTTGAGGAAGCCCATCATTGGAATATACAAGCCAAGTTCTATAATGAAAAATTCCCACTAGTATATGAAAGTGACAACATATGAGACTCTCTATAATGAAGATCATGGTGCTATTTTGAAGCACAAGTGTGGAAAAAGAGATAGTAGCATTGTCCCTTCTCTCTTTTTCTCTCATTTTATTTTTCTTTCTTTTTCTTTTTTTTTCTTTGGCCTTTCTCCTTTTTTTCTTTTTGGCCTTTCTCTCCTTTTTTTCTTTTTCTCTTTTTTTTTTCTTTTTGTAAAGTCTGAAGTCTCATCCCGACTTGTGGGGGAACCATAGCCTTCATCATCCTTTCCTCACTAGGACAATGCTCTAATAATGAAGATCATCACACTTTTATGGATTTACAACTCAAAGCTAGAACAAGATATGACTCTATATGAATGGCTCCGGCGGTGTACCGGGATATGCAATGAATCAAGAGCGGCATGTATGAAAATTATGAAGATGGCCTAGCCACAAATACGATGTCAACTACATGATCATCCAAAAAGCAATATGACAAAAGTAATGTGTGTCATATGAACAGAACAGTGGAAAGTTGCATGGCAATATATCTCGGAATGGCTATGGAAATGCCATAATAGGTAGGTATGGTGGCTGTTTTGAGCAAGGTAAATGGTGGGTATATGGTACCGGCGAAAGTTGCATGGTACAAGAGAGGCTAGCAATGATGGAAGGGTGAAAGGGTGCGTATAATCCATGGACTCAACATTAATCAAAAGAACTCATATACTTGTTGCAAAAATTTAGAAGTCATCAAAAACCAAAGCACTACGCGCATGCTCCTAGGGGGATAGATTGGTAGGAAAAGACCATCGCTCGTCCCCGACCGCCACTCATAAGGAAGACAATCAATAAATAAAATTGTGCTCCAACTTCATCACAAAGCGGTTCACCATATGTGCATGCTACGGGAATCACAAACTTCAACACAAGTATTCTTTAAATTCATAATCACCCAACTAGCATGACTTTAATATCACTACCTTCATATCTCAAAACAATTATCAAGCATCAAATTGATCATAGCATCCAATTCACTTTCTATGATAGTTTTTATTATGCCCAACTTGGATGCTCATCATTTTAGGACCAACTTTAAAACCATAGCAAATACCATGCTGTTCTAAAAGACTCTCAAAATAATATAAGTGAAGCATGAGAGACTAGTAATTTCTTCAAAATTAAGACACCAGCGTGCTCTAAAAGATATAAGTGAAGCACTAGAGCAAAAACTATTAGGCTCAAAAGATATAAGTGAAGCACATAGAGTATTCTAGCAAATTGTAATCAAATAGGCTTCTCCCAAAAGGTGTGTACAGCAAGGATGATTGTGTTAAACTAAAAAGCAAAGACTAATATAATACACGTTGCTCCAAGCAAAACACATATCATGTGGCGAATAAAAATATAGCTCCAAGTAAAGTTACCAATGAACGAAGACGAAAGAGGAGATGCCTTCCCGGGGCATCCCCAAGCGTAGGCTTTTGGCTATCCTTGAATATCTTGGGGTGCCATGGGCATCCCCAAGCTTAGGCTCTTGCCACCCTTTATTCCATAGTCCATAAAAGCTTTACCCAAAACTTGAAAACTTCACAACACAAAACTCAACAGGAAATCTTATAAGCTCCGTTAGTGAAAGAAAACAAAACCACCACATAACGTACTGTAATGAACTCATTCTCTATTTATTTTGGTGTTAAAACAACTGTATTCCAACTTCCTTATGGTTTATAAACATTTACTAGCCATAGATGCATTGAAATAAGCAAACAACACACGAAAAACAGAATCTGTCAAAAACAGAACAGTCTGTAGCAATCTGTAACTAACGCAAACTTATGGAACTCTAAAAATCCTACCAAAATAAGAAGTCCTGGACAATTTGTTTATTGAACAGTAGCAAAAAGAATGAACGCAAAATCACGTTCCTGTGATTTAACAAAATTATATTCGTGCGTGCAAAGTTTCTGTTTTTCAGCAGAATCAAATCAACTATCATCGTAGGTTATCCTATAGGTTCTACTTGGCACAAACACTAATTAAAAGATAAAAACACATCTAAACAGAAGGTATAAGCAAGAAATTCGTTCGTAGCAAAAGGTTCCTTAACGATAGAAAGGCAATTGGGGTGAACACTTAGGGATTTAAGATTCGCGTCTCCTTTACTAGAAGATTCCCCCTTATTTTTAGGAACATAGATAAACTTGGTAGTTTTGGTAGGGGGTTTTGGAGTGTTTTTCATGGAAGAAAATGCGGAACCTAAATTGGTAATGATATCCTCAAGTTTACCAATCCTTTCTGAATCTAGATCTATTTTTTCATTAACTATAGGTTCTTTTTCTTTAAGATTTTTCAAAGTAACTCCAACCCTAGATCCATATTGGGTAATGTGATTATGGATATTTTTATCCAAATTATCAATCAACTCAACAGTGGCCATTTTATTTTCAATAATATCAAGCCGTTGCATCACATGTTCTAAAGTTAAAACCGTTCCATTAACCAAAAGAGGTGGTGGGCCAAACAAATCTAACATAGCATTATAAGCATCAAACGTATGGCTACTCAAGAAATCACCTCCGGCAACAGTATCAAGAACACATCTATTCCAAGGAGTAATGCCTACATAAAAATTGCGAAGAAGAACGGAAGTAGAAAGCTTCGTAGTAGATTTATTTTGAGCATTGCAAATTCTATGCCAAGCATCTTTTAAATTTTCTCCCTCCCTTTGCTTAAAATTAAGAATTTCATGTCCGGGAGTGATAACAAGGATAGGAGGACTACCCATAACGACAAGGTAACCGAACTAACACACGAGCAAACGGAAAAAGGCAAGCGGAAGAAAGAGAGAGGAGATTGGGAAAGAGAGGGAGAATAAAACGGCAAGGGTGAAGTGGGGGAGAGGAAAATGAGAGGCAAATGGCAAATAATGTAAATGCGAGGGAGATGGGTTTCTGATGGGTACTTGGTATGTCTTGACTTGAGCGAAGACCTCCCCGGAAACGGCGCCAGAAATCCTTCTTGCTACGTCTTGAGCTTGCATTGGTTTTCCTCGAAGAGGAGAGGGTGATGCAGCAATAGTAGCGTAAGTATTTCCCTTAGGTTTTGAGAACCAAGGTATCAATCCAGTAGGAGGCTCCTCAAAAGTCCCACGCACCTACACAAACAAACTGAGAACTCGCAACCAACGCAATAAAGGGGTTGTCAATCCCTTCACGACCACTTGCGAAAGTGAGACCTAATAAAGATAGTAAGATAAGATAAATATATTTTTTGTATTTTATAATATAGATGCAAAAGGTAAAGATGCAAATAAAAGTAGATGGAAAGCAAATATGATAAGAGATAGACCCGCGGGCCATAGGTTTCACTAGAGGCTTCTCTCAAGATAGCATAAGTATTACGGTGGGTGAACAAATTACTGTCGAGCAATTGATAGAAAAGCGCATAGTTATGAGATTATCTAGGCATGATCATGTATATAGGCATCACGTCCATAACTAGTAGACCGACTCCTGCCTGCATCTACTACTATTACTCCACACATCGACCGACTCCTGCCTGCATCTAGAGTATTAAGTTCATAAGAACAGAGTAACGCATTAAGCAAGATGACATGATGTAGAGGGATAAACTCATGAAATATGATATAAACCCCATCTTGTTATCCTCGATGGCAACAATACAATACGTGCCTTGCAACCCTTTCTTTCACTGGGTAAGGACACCGCAAGATTGAACCCAAAGCTAAGCACTACTCCCATGGCAAGAAAGATCAATCTAGTAGGCCAAACCAAACTGATAATTTGAAGAGACTTGCAAAGATAACTCAATCATACATAAAAGAATTCAGAGAAGATTCAAATATTATTCATAGATAAACTTGATCATAAACCCACAATTCATCAGATCTTGAAAAACACACCGCAAAAAGAGTTTACATCGAATAGATCTCCACAAGAGAGGGGGAGAACATTGCATTGAGATCCAAAAAGAGAGAAGAAGCCATCTAGCTAATAAATATGGACCCATAAGTCTGTGGTAAACTACTCACAACTCATCGGAGGGGCAAGGATGTTGATGTAGAGGCCTTCCATGGTAGATTCCCCCTCCGGCAGAACGCCGGTGAGGGCTCCAAGATGGGATCTTGCGGATACAGAAGGTTACGATGGTGGAAATTGTGTTTCGTGGTGCTCCTGGATGTTTTCGGGGTACGTAGGTATATATAGGAGGAAGAAGTACGTCGGTAGCCGCCCAAGGGGCCCACGAGACAGGGGGCGTGCCCTACATGGGGGGGGGCGGCCTCCTATCTCGTGGGAGCCTCGGCTGCTTCTTGACTTGCACTCCAAGTCCTCTGGATCACGTTTGTTCCAAAAATCACGCTACCGAAGGTTTCATTCCGTTTGGACTCCGTTTGATATTCCTTTTCTTTGAAATACTGAAATAGGCAAAACAACAGCAATATGGGCTGGGCCTCCGGTTAGTAGGTTAGTGATACGTCTCCAACGTATCTATAATTTATGAAGCATTAATGCTATATTACTATGTGTTTTGAATGATTATGGGCTTTATTATACACTTTTATATTACTTTTGGGACTAACCTATTAACCGGAGGCCCAGCCCATATTGTTGTTTTATTGCCTGTTCCAGTATTTCGAAGAAAAGGAATATCAAACGGAGTCCAAAAGGAATGAAACCTTCGGCAACGTGATTTTTTGGAAGAATATCATCCTGGACACGTGGAGTTTAAGTCAGAAGATACTCGAGGAGCCCAGGAGATAGGGGGGCGCCCCCCCCCTACAAGGCGCGCCCCCTGTCTCGTGGACCCCTCGAGCACCCCCGACCGACTTTTTTCGACTATATAACCCTACGTACCCTAAAACCATAGAATATCAAGATAGATCGGGAGTTCCACCGCCGCAAGCCTCTGTAGGCACGAAAAACCTCTCGGGAGTCCATTCTGGCACCCTGCCAGAGGGGGAACCCATCACCGGTGGCCATCTTCATCATCCCGGCGCTCTCCATGATGAGGAGGGAGTAGTTCACCCTCGGGGCTGAGGGTATGTACCAGTAGCTATGTGTTTGATCTCTCTCTCTCTCTCTCTCTCTCGTGTTCTCTCTATGGCACGATCTTGATATATCACCAGCTTTGTTACTATAGTTGGATCTTATGATGTTTCTCCCCCTCTACTCTCTTGTGATGAATTGAGTTTCCCTCTTGAAGTTATCTTATCAGATTGAGTCTTTACTTTGAGAACACTTGATGTATATCTTGCCGTGCTTATCTGTGGCGACAATGGGATTTCACGTGCCACTTGATGTATGTTTTTGTGACCAACTTGCGGGTTCCGCCCATGAACCTATGCATAGGGGTTGGCACACATTTTCTTGACTCTCCGGTAGAAACTTTGGGGCACTCTTTGAAGTACTTTGTGTTGGTTGGATGAATCTGAGATTGTGTGATGCATATCATATAATCTTGCCCACGGATACTTGAGGTGACAATGGAGTATCTAGGTGACATTAGGGTTTTGGTTGATTTGTGTCTTAAGGTGTTATTCTAGTACGAACTCTTTAATAGATCGATCCGAAAGAATAACTTTGAGGTGGTTTCGTACCCTACCATAATCTCTACGTTTGTTCTCCTCTATTAGTGGCTTTGGAGTGACTCTTTGTTGCATGTTGAGGGATTGTTATATAATCTATCTATGTTATTATTGTTGAGAGAACTTGCACTAGTGAAAGTATGAACCCTAGGCCTTGTTTCCTATCATTGCAATACCGTTTACGCTCACTTTTATCATTAGTTACCTTGCTGTTTTTATATTTTCAGATTACAAAAACCTATATCTACTATCCATATTGCACTTGTATCACCATCTCTTCGCCGAACTAGTGCACCTATACAATTTACCATTGTATTGGGTGTGTTGGGGACACAAGAGACTCTTTGTTATTTGGTTGCAGGGTTGCTTGAGAGAGACCATCTTCATCCTATGCCTCCCACGGATTGATAAACCTTAGGTCATCCACTTGAGGGAAATTTGCTACTGTCCTACAAACATGTGCACTTGCAGGCCCAACAACGTCTACAAGAAGGTTGTGTAGTAGACATCAAGCTCTTTTCTGCCGCCGTTGCCGGGGAGGTGAGTGCTTGAAGGTATATCTTTAGATCTTGCAATCGAGTCTTTTAATTTCTTGTTTTATCACTAGTTTAGTTTATAAAGAAAACTACAAAAAAATGGAATTGAGTTTGTCTCATACGCTTCGTCTTTTTAATATCTTTCGTGAGTTTGATGGAAAGGAAAATTGTGCTCAAGTGCTAGAAGAAGAGTGCATTAAAATGCTTGATACTAAATCTTTTAATAATGAGCATGATTGCAATGTTGTTAGTATAAACTCTTTGAATATCCATAGTACTAATGATGATTGCACTAGTTATGATAAAAATGTCTCTTATGAGCATGTTGATTTTTGTGGAGTGCATGTTTGCATGAACACACCAAATAGAGAAGATATTTATTGCAAGAGGCATAAGCATTTAGATACTAAATGGTTCCAAGAAAGGCTAGATGTGAGTGCTGAAAATTTAAAATTCCTTTGCCGTACTTGTGAACTTTGCAATGAACGTGGTCATTTACATCTCCAATGCAAATTGTTTCATGAACGAATCGTGTCCAAAAATTGTGATGATGTGATTTCCCTTGCACATTATAATGAACTTAGTTTGGTTTTGGGTTATGAAGAGTTGAAACGTTTACTTGAGGACCTTCCAGAATTTGCCCATAAGAAATTCCTTGATATTGATCTAGAAAAGATTTATTTGTTTTGTGCCGAGAATTGCATTGAAAATCCTTATATTGCCAATTACCTAAAGAAAATAAAGCAAATAGAAGATGATGATAATACTAATGAAAGGGAAGAGACTTCCCAATATCCTCCTATTATTTCTCATGATGAATCAGGTAACGAGGAGGAGCTTTCTATTCAACCAATCTCATCAATAAGGAGCTCAAAGAGGAAGGTTGAACCCACACATAATATGAAGAAGAAGAAGAAAAGAAGGAGCAACAAAGGTAAAAAGGTATCCCTCCCAAATGATGTTGCTCCTACTACTCATTGTGATGATGATAATTGCTATACTATTGGTGCTATCCATATTTTTAATGATGAGAGTAATTATGCTTATGATATGAAAGAGCCCAAGCTTGGGGAAGCTATGTTTGATGAGGATAAAATATTTGAGAATTTATTTGCTGAAATTAATGTTTGTCCCAAGCTTGGGGATGCTATGTTTAATGAAGATGATATTTTTAGCATCCCAAGTTTTGATATGCAAAGTTGTTATGATGATAGCATGCCTCCTACTTATGATGATTATATTGATGAAAGTGGATTTGGAAGAGTGTCAACTTAGGAAGTAGTTATCCCACTATTTTGGAGGATGTTGAATCTTATTGTGATGAATGTTAAAGTGGATTTGGAAGAGTGTCAACTTTATTTAGTGATGATTCCACTATCTTGGGAGAGGTTTCAATCGATTATGATGAGAACGAAGTTGCTACTTATGATGATTATTGTGATGAAACTTATGCTATAAAAAGTAGTGATGATTATATTTATAAAACTTGTCATTATTATGATTACCCTTTTTCTGAACATTGCTCTTTTAATGTGGAAACGATTTTTAGTGTTCAAGTCTCTTATGATACTCCCACTATTCCGAATGAGAAGAATTTTGTTTATGTGGAGAGTAGTAGAAATTCTATGCTTGTATATCATGAAAAGAATGCTTTAGGTGCTGGTTATATTGTTGAATTCATTCATGATGCTACTAAAAATTATTATGAGGGAGGAATATATGCTTGTAGGAATTGCAATAATATCAAGTTTCCTCTCTATGTGCTTAAAATCTTGAAGCTATGCTTGTTTTACCTTCCTATGCTAGTTAATTATTGTTCCCATAAGTTGTTTGCTCACAAAATTCCTATGCATAGAAATTGGGTTAGGCTTAAATGTGCTAGTCATATGCTTTATGATGCTCCCATTGTGTTTCAATTCTTATGTTTTATGTGAGCATCATTGTCATCATCATGCCTAGCTAGAGAGGCATTAAAGAAAAGCGCTTGTTGGGAGACAACCCAATATTTATCCTTACTGTTTTTGTGTGTCCACATGATTATGCTACTGTAGTAATCATGTTTTATTGCTTTTGTTTCAATAAAGTGCTAAGTAAGACCTTTAGGATAGCTTACGGTGATAGTTGTGTTGATCCTCCTGAAAATCAGAAACTGTTGCACTCAGTAAATTAGTTTTGTTAATTCACAGAAACGTGCTCTTGATCTGATTCTTTTTGCTATGGATTATTAAATAAATTTCTTAGGTCTTACTAATTTTGTAGGATTTTTGGAGTTCCATAAGTATACGTTTGATACAAATTACTACAGACTGTTCTGTTTTTGACAGATTCTGTTTTCTATGTGTTGTTTGCTTATTTTGATCAATCTATGAGTAGTATCGGAGGGTATGAACCATAGATAAGTTGGAATACAGTAGATATTACACCAATATGAATTTATAATGAGTTCATTACAGTACCTAAGTGGTGGTTTTATTTTCTTATATAACGGAGGTTACGAGTTTTCTGTTGAGTTTTGTGTTGTGGAGTTTTCAAGTTTTGGGTAAAGATTCGATGGACTATGGAATAAGGAGTGGCAAGAGCCTAAGCTTGGGGATACCCAAGGCACCCCAAGGTAATATTCAAGGACAACCAAGATCCTAAGCTTGGGGATGCCCCGGATGGCATCCCCTCTTTCGCCTTCGTTCATCGGTAACTTTACTTGGAGCTATATTTTTATTCGCCACATGATATGTGTTTTTCTTGGAGCGTCATTTTCTTTTGTTAGTATTTGCTTTCTGTTATTTATATTAATGTTTTGCATCTTTATTTTCAATAAAAAAAATTCAAGGATAGCCTTTGCCATGCTTATTTTTGCTAGTATACATGTTGCTGTTTGAAAACAGAAAGTTTACCTCTGTTGCAAAAATTCCCTAGAAAAGTCAGAGCATGATATAATGTTGAAACTTTTTGCATAATGAGATATGGTAAATTTACTACAGTGGGATTTTATTTCATAATTTTTGGAGTTAGGGAAGTATTGATACTCTTGCATTCTTTACAGACTGTACTGTTTTGGCAGATTGCTGTTATGTTTGCATTGTTTGCATATGTTTGCTTGTTTAATGATTCTATTTGAGGATAGGAATATTAAATATGCAGAGGCATTTAGTATTCAATGTGGAATAATAATTTTAGTGATTTGTTACAGTATAAAATGATAAGGTTTTGTATTGGTTTATACTAACCTATCTCACGAGTTCTTGTTGAGTTTGGTGTGGATGAAGCTTTTGATAAAAAGAGAAACCATGATATGAGAGGAATTAAGGAGACACAAAAGTTCAAGATTGGGGATGTCAAAGGCACCACAAGATAATATTTCAAGAAGTCTCAAGCATCTAAGCTTGGGGATGCCCCGGTAGGCATCCCACCTTTCTTCTTCAACAACTATCGGTTAGTATCGGTTGAGCCTAAGTTTTTGCTTTTTCACATGAGTTGTGCTATCCTTGCAATGTCATTTTATTTTGTTTTGCTTGCTGTTTGAATACAATACCAAGATCTGAAATTCTTTAATGAGAGAGAGTCTTCGCATAGTTACATAACTATTTAGCTACTCATTGATCTTCGCTTATATCTTTTTGGAGTAGTTTTCATTTACTCGTGTGCTTCACTTATATCCTATGAGTAAATGGTTGTATGAGTTGAATGTCATAAATCTGAAACTTTATATGCCTCATTTGCTTATCCCATGGGGAGTTATGACTTCACATCTAAGAAGTATAGGTTGTAAATTTATTGAAGGTTAGCAAGCGTTGTATTGGTCATTTGAACAATTCATGAAAGAATATTGAAGGGAGAGAGATTTCACATATAAATATACTATCCTAGACATCTTTTATAATTGGGAGCACTCATTAAGTATGACATGCTAAAGAGTTGATGTTGGACAAGGAAGACAACGTAATGGTTTATGTTTTCGACATCTCAGTTAAAGTATATTGTCAAGGATCATTCAAACATGTTGAGCTTGCCTTTCCCCCTCATGCTAGCCAAAATTCCTTGCACTAAGTAGAGATACTACTTGTGCTTCCAAATATCCTTAAACCCAGTTTTTGCCATGAGAGTCCACCATACCTACCTATGGATTGAGTAAGATCCTTCAAGTAAGTTGTCATCGGTGCAAGCAATAAAAATTGCTCTCTAAATATGCATGACTTATTAGTACGGAGAAAATAAGCTTTGTAAGAACTTGTTATAGAAGCAATAAAAGCGACGGACTGCATAATAAAGGTCCATATACAAGGGGCAATATAAAGTGACGTTCTTTCGCATTAAGATTTTGTGCATCCAACCCTAAAAGCGCATGACAACCTCTGCTTCCCTCTCCGAAGGGCCTATCTTTTACTTTATGTCTTTTACTTTATGCAAGAGTCAAGGTGATCTCCACCTTTCCCTTTTTAATTTTATCCTTTGGCAAGCACTTTGTGTTGGGGTGATCCTGATATATATATCCAATTGGATGTACGTTAGCATGAACTATTATTGTTGACATCACCCAAAGGTGAATACGTTTGGAGGCAACATTATAAGCCCCAATCTTTCTCTGTGTCTGATTAAAACTTCATACCACAAGTATTGCGTGAGAGTTAGCAATTGTAGAAGACTATATGATGGTTGAGTATGTGAAGTTTGCTAAATCAAAGCTCTGACATAGACCCTTCCTGAAAATAGGATGAATTGCAATTGTTTGATGACTAAGAATGAAGTTTGCTAGTTTTCAAGAAAGTTTATGGTCTATGCTTTAACATGTAAATTGCTTGTTACTTGATTATGAAAAAATTTATGAGATGAACTACTGTTATGACATATTATCATGCTAGAAAAGGTGATTGAAAAATTATCATTGATCAAACTTGTGCACCTTCTAGCATTCACACTTCATAAATTCTTTCTTTTATCATTTACCTACTCGAGGACGAGTAGGAATTAAGCTTGGGGGTGCTGATACGTCTCCAAGATATCTATAATTTATGAAGCACTCATGCTATATTACTATGTGTTTTGAATGATTATGGGCTTTATTATACACTTTTATATTACTTTTGGGACTAACCTATTAACCAGAGGCCCAGCCCATATTGCTATTTTATTGCCTGTTTCAGTATTTCGAAGAAAAGGAATATCAAACGGAGTCCAAACGGAATGAAACCTTCGGCAACGTGATTTTTTGGAAGAATATCATCCTGGAGACGTGGAGTTCAAGTCAAAAGATACTCGAGGAGCCCAGGAGATAGGGCCCCCCCCTGTATGCGCGCCTGTCTCGTGGACCCCTCGAGCACCCCCCCGACCGACTTCTTTCGCCTATATAACCCTACGTACCCTAAAACCATCGAATATCAAGATAGATCGGGAGTTCCGCCGCCACAAGCCTCTGTAGCCACAAAAAACCACTCGGGAGTCTGTTCCGACACCGTGCCGGAGGGGGAACCCATCATCGGTGGCCATCTTCATCATCCCAGCGCTCTCCATGACGAGGAGGCAGTAGTTCACCCTCGGGGCTGAGGATATGTACCAGTAGCTATGTGTTTGATCTCTCTCTCTCTCTCTCTCTCGTGTTCTCTCTATGGCACGATCTTGATGTATCACGAGCTTTGTTATTATAGTTGGATCTTATGATGTTTCTCCCCCTCTACTCTCTTGTGATAAATTGAGTTTCCCTCTGGAAGTTATCTTATCGGATTGAGTCTTTACTTTGAGAACACTTGATGTATGTCTTGTCGTGCTAATCTATGGTGACAATTGGATTTCACGTGCCACTTGATGTATGTTTTGGTGACCAAATTGCAGGTTCCGCCCATGAACCATGCATAGGGGTTGGCACACATTTTCTTGACTCTCCTGTAGAAACTTTGGGGCACTCTTTGAAGTACTTTGTGTTGGTTGGATGAATCTGAGATTGTGTGATGCATATCATATAATCTTGCCCACGGATACTTGAGGTGACAATGGAGTATCTAGGTGACATTAGGGTTTTGGTTGATTTGTGTCTTAAGATGTTATTCTAGTACGAACTCTTTAATAGATCAATCCGAAAGAATAACTTTGAGGTGGTTTCGTACCCTACCATAATCTCTACGTTTGTTCTCCGCTATTAGTGGCTTTGGAGTGACTCTTTGTTGCATGTTGAGGGATTGCTATATGATCTATCTATGTTATTAGTGTTGAGAGAACTTGCACTAGTGAAAGTATGAACCCTAGGCCTTGTTTCCTATCATTGCAATACCGTTTACGCTCACTTTTATCATTAGTTACCTTGCTGTTTTTATATTTTCAGATTACAAAAACCTATATCTACTATCCATATTGCACTTGTATCACCATCTCTTCGCCGAACTAGTGCACCTATACAATTTACCATTGTATTGGGTGTGTTGGGGACACAAGAGACTCTTTGTTATTTGGTTGCAGGGTTGCTTGAGAGAGACCATCTTCATCCTATGCCTCCCACGGATTGATAAACCTTAGGTCATCCACTTGAGGGAAATTTGCTACTGTCCTACAAACATGTGCACTTGCAGGCCCAACAACGTCTACAAGAAGGTTGTGTAGTAGACATCAAGCTCTTTTCTGCCGCCGTTGCCGGGGAGGTGAGTGCTTGAAGGTATATCTTTAGATCTTGCAATCGAGTCTTTTAATTTCTTGTTTTATCACTAGTTTAGTTTATAAAGAAAACTACAAAAAAATGGAATTGAGTTTGTCTCATACGCTTCGTCTTTTTAATATCTTTCGTGAGTTTGATGGAAAGGAAAATTGTGCTCAAGTGCTAGAAGAAGAGTGCATTAAAATGCTTGATACTAAATCTTTGAATAATGAGCATGATTGCAATGTTGTTAGTATAAACTCTTTGAATATCCATAGTACTAATGATGATTGCACTAGTTATGATAAAAATGTCTCTTATGAGCATGTTGATTTTTGTGGAGTGCATGTTTGCATGAACACACCAAATAGAGAAGATATTTATTGCAAGAGGCATAAGCATTTAGATACTAAATGGTTCCAAGAAAGGCTAGATGTGAGTGCTGAAAATTTAAAATTCCTTTGCCGTACTTGTGAACTTTGCAATGAACGTGGTCATTTACATCTCCAATGCAAATTGTTTCATGAACGAATCGTGTCCAAAAATTGTGATGATTTGATTTCCCTTGCACATTATAATGAACTTAGTTTGCTTTTGGGTTATGAAGAGTTGAAACGTTTACTTAACGACCTTCCAGAATTTGCCCATAAGAAATTCCTTGATATTGATCTAGAAAAGATTTATTTGTTTTGTGCGGAGAATTGCATTGAAAATCCTTATATTGCCAATTACCTAAAGAAAAGAAAGCAAATAGAAGATGATGAGAATACTAATGAAAGGGAAGAGACTTCCCAATATCCTCCTATTATTTGTCATGTTGAATCAGGTAACGAGGAAGAGCTTTCTATTCAACCAATCTCATCAATAAGGAGCTCAAAGGGGAAGGTTGAACCCACACATAATATGAAGAAGAAGAAGAAAAGAAGGAGCAACAAAGGTAGAAAGGTATCCCTCCCAAATGATGTTGCTCCTACTACTCATTGTGATGATGATAATTGCTATACTACTGGTGCTATCCATATTTTTAATGATGAGAGTAATTATGCTTATGATGTGAAAGAGCCCAAGCTTGGGGAAGCTATGTTTGATGAGGATGAAATATTTGAGAATTTATTTGCTGAAATTAATGTTTATCCCAAGCTTGGGGATGCTATGTTTAATGAAGATGATATTTTCATCATCCCAAGTTTTGATATGCAAAGTTGTTATGATGATAGCTTGCCTCCTACTTATGATGATTATATTGATGAAAGTGGATTTGGATGTTTATGTGTAGTAGACATCAGTTAGTCCCAAAAATGATATAAATGTGTAAAATAAAGCCCATAAACATCCAAAAGGGGTAATATAATAGCATGGAACAATCAAAAATTATAGATGCGTTGGAGACGTATCAGGGAACTAGACAGACACCTCATCATATGATATATATATATATATATATATATATATATATATATATATATATATATATATATGATGGACACACCGGAAGGAAGCAATGGCGAGCATGAGAAGGATGCAATGGAGGATAATCCTCTTGAAAAGCAAACAAAGCGTCGACGTCAGCGGTGCCTCTCTAGACCCCACCATAGCAAAAACAGCGATACCGACATAAGAAAGAATGACACCCCGGACAATGCTAGAGATAATAACGACCCCGCAGACCCAGCGATGGAGCAGGACGAGCAGAGGGGCGGCAAACAATGTCCGGGGCCGTTGCCCGATCGCAGCGATGCGGAAGACAAGACTTATGAACCTGTCTCCAGAGAGGAGAACAGTCCGGACGACGATGCACACATCATCCCGGAAAAGCACTTGGAACAAGAGCACCTCCACAAAAGGCTTATTGCCACCGCGAGGAGCTTGAAGAAGCAGAAGCAACGGCTTAAGGCCACGCAGGATACGCTCAACCACAGTTGGAACAAAGGCTCGACACTGACAAAATATATGGCAGTAATCGCCACACAAAGAGCTACCCAAAACGCAAGCTACTGCCCGAATTCGACGACGCGGCTATCGCGCCCATTCCGCCGAAAAACAATACGACCGATCTGCCGGACTGGCCACCCCGTGGCCGAGACAGAGCAGCTAATGACGCTGCACACAAGTCAGCACACGATCTACGCGAGCACCTGGACAAAAAAGCTGGCATGACCAGATCCATTTACGGATCTAGGAAACATGTTCCTATGCAGGATCACGGCCACCAAACCGACTATACTGATCCACTTCCATCTCGGAATCAACAGCGAACACTACAGCCGTCGGACCAATGCCACGACACATCCAAGTACAGGGGTGCCGCACACCCCCTGTGCTTCACCGATGAGGTGCTGGATCATGAATTTCCAGAAGGGTTTAAACCAGTAAACATCGAGGCATACGACGGAACGACAGACCATGCAGTCTAGATTGAGGAATTTATTCTTCACATCCATATGGCTCGCGGAGATGATCTCCATGCCATCAAATACCTGCCCCTCAAGTTGAAAGGACCAGCTCGGCACTGGTTGAAAAGCCACCCGAAAAATTCGATTGGAATTTGGGAGGAACTCGAGGAAGCTTTCAAGGCTAATTTTCAAGGGACCTATGTCCGACCTCCGGATGCAGACAATTTAAGTCACATAATCCAACAACCCGGAGAGTCAGCCCGTAAGCTTTGAACAGATTTCTCACCAAGAAGAACCAAATCGTCGACTGTCCGGATGCTGAAGCCCTAGCAGCTTTCAAACATAGTGTCCGGGATGAATGGCTTGCCAGACACCTCGGCCAGGAAAAGCCGAGGACAATGGCAGCCCTAACAACTCTTATGACCCGCTTTTGCGCAGGCGAGGACAGTTGGTTGGCCCGCAGCGGCACCAGTGACCCAGGCACATCCGAAATCAGGGATGGCAATGGGAAGCCGCGACGCAATAAAAACAAGCATCAAAATAATGAAGACAGCCCACACAATGCAGCGGTAAACGCCGGATTCAGGGGCTCTCGACCCGGTCAACAGAAATGCCATTTAAAGGCAGCAAAGATGGACCGTCCAGCCTAAATAAAATTCTAGACAGATCCTGTCAGATTCATGGCACCCTCGAGAAACCTGCGAATCACACCAACAGAGAATGTTGGGTCTTCAAGCAGGCCGGCAAGCTAAACGTTGAACACAAGGGGAGGGAGCCGCCAAGTGAAGACGAGGATGAACCTCGCCAGCCGAACACTGGGGGACAGAAAAAATTTCCACTAGAGGTCAAAACAGTGAACATGATTTACGCCACCCACATACCAAAGAGGAAGCGCAAACGCGCACTCCGAGACGTATACGCTATAGAACCAGTCGCCCCCAAATTAAACCCATGGTCAGCTTGCCTGATCACGTTTGATCGCAGGGATCATCCGACTAGTATCCGGCATGGAGGTTCGGCCGCCTTGGTGCTCGACCCAATAATTGACGGATACCATCTCACCCGAGTCCTCATGGACGGCGGCAGTAGTCTTAATCTGATATATCAGGACACTATCCGCAAGATGGGGATAGACCCATCAAGAATCCACCAAAGCAGTACTACCTTTAAAGGAGTAATACCAGGCGTAGAAGCCCGCTGCACGGGCTCTTTGACGTTAGAAGTGGTCTCCTTAAAACTTTCAAAGCGAAGAACTAATCTTCGACATTGCTCCGTTCCGGAGCGGCTATCATGCACTACTTGGAAGAACGGCCTTCGCTCGTTTCAACGCAGTACCGCATTATACTTATCTCAAACTTAAGATGCCCGGTCCACGCGGCGTCATCACTATCAGTGGAAACACAGAGTGTTCTCTTCGCGCGGAAAACTACGTGGCGGCTCTAGCAGTCGAACCACTGAACGGCCTCTCCAACCCGAGTAACTGATTGGTCTTCAAGACCACGGACACGGCTAGACGTGTCTGGCGCACCACTAGTTGTAACAGCCCAGATAAACTTGAGCTTGATTAACGGCTATGCCCCCATATGTGGTGCTGGGGGCTGCCCGCATGTAAAGGGTCCATAGTTCGTCTTGATCCTATTTACACTCAAGAAATTGAATTTTCACAGTTCATTAAGTTTAACCAACTTTATGCACGGTCACACCAGATTCTTTCACCTGGGTTTTTCTTTCTTTTTACAGATGACCATCGTGCCTCACCCTTCCAGGATACGGCAAAACGGAGACAAAGGCGCAGACGTGCAGCAGGGCCCCATTCAAAGGTTTCTTTTTAGATTAAGACCCTGTGTAAACCTTTTTTATTGTCTCTTGTTGGCCCACACCCTCATGGTACTTAAATTGACCAAGAGGGATACCGGCGTTATTGGCAAGCTTATGATTCGCCGATCTAAAATAGACATTACAGGGGCAACAACCAATGTCTTTTTGGAATATATGCTCTCACCACAGCCGCCCTTTCGTCACGCCAGATTAATGTGCGTACCTGGAAATTCAGGTCCCATTATCGAGGGCGGTACTCAGCCCAGTATATGTTATAAAGTCTGAATACCTTCGGGAGTGTTCGGCGTCGCGAGTTTGGCCTTATATGCATCAGCTCCGAATCATGTCTTTGGTCAATAGGTGGGTTCGCCCGGCTCCCCTGTTTTGCTACCTTACGTTCCGCTCTATCGGCTAAGGTGGCATCGGGAGAACTACTGCGATTGTGCCCTGGTTCATCCGGATGAGCATCTCAGTAGAGAAAGCCGAAAACTGACTGTCATGATAAAGCGAGAGACTGGTCAACCACTTGATGACTCAGCGGAATCTTCGCGATTCCTCCGCATTAACGAAGGACCGGTTTCCCGGTCACGTATGTACACACACCGTATTCGGATGAACGCGGACATACCAGGGGCTATATAGTAGCCCCACCGTCAAACTCCTATGGCTAAGTGAAAGTGTTAAAGCTATATAGTCCGATTGCCTCGTTCGCCGTGCTACCACCTCCTTAACGGACCAAGACATTGGATCAAGTGTGATTACGCGCTTTGCTGAACACCCCCGCATTATATGCGAGGGGGCTGAAGCTGACGACTGCAAACTTTTAGGTTATATACATATATACATAAGCGGCTGCACAGAAGGCACTACAATACTTTACGGGCAAAAGTATAAATATAGCCTTTATTATCAAAAGCATTGTTTTTATAATCAAGATACATGTCACTGGAACATGGTATTCTTTGAGCATTGAGCCTCTATTAAACGCGCACCTTCTAAGACTTCTTCAAAATAGTGCTCGGGCGAGTCCTGGCACCCGGGCGGACCCCTAGTTGCAATATCGGTGGCCTCCATCTTCGCCCAATACGTCTGAACAAGGGCAAGGGCCATCCGCGCACCCTCTATGCATGCCAACCTCTTGACAGCGTCAATATGCGGCACAACACAAATAAATCATTCCACCAAACCAAAATAACTATCCGGACTTGGTCCCTTCGGCCACAGGTGGTCCACGACGGCCTTCATGGCAAGCCCGGATAACCTATGGAGCTCGACCCATTCGGCCATTTGCTCATTCAACAGCAGCGGACGCCTCGGAGCACTGAACTACGACCAGAACAATCTTTCCACCTCATGATCTTCTCGATCTTTGAAATACTGCATCGCATCAGCAGCACTCTTTGCCAAATCCAAGTATGCATCTGAAGAACTCCACAATTGATCAAGAGGGGCATACTTCGGATCGCCGAATTTCATTCACAATAAAAAGGGCTTCCCAGCCGCGATATCACCGGCTTGCCGAAGCTCCTCCCGTGCCGCTCTGATTTCAAAGCGAGTTTCCGTTGCTGCTTGTAAGGCCTTCTTTAGGTCAGCCGTTTTCGTTTGGTTTTCCTTTTCGAGAAGCTCATATCGGCTAGCGGCCTTTTGTAGCTCAAGAGCCATGTTGGCTATTTTATCCTCACTTTGGCGATGAGCAACCTGTTCGGCTTTTAATTCTTCGGTTGCCTTCATGGCAGCCGCACACTTCTCCTGGCTTGCTCCCTGGCCCGGGCAAGCTCTGCCCGAAGGGTCTCCATGGAGGCAGCTCCATCTGCAGTCAAAGCATATTATAAATCCTAGCATCATGCTCTTATTTGCTGACCACTCAAATATACATACCCTGTGCCTCGTCAAGCCGCTTGTTCACAAGCGTGATGTCCGCATCCGCCACGTCAAGTTGCCGCCTCAGTTCGACAAATTCAGCAGTCCGGTCAGCCGTCAGATCTGCAGCCATCTCTGAACAAAATCGGCACCATCATTACCTGAGACTATGAACCTCTGCTCGCCACGTCCGGATGGCAACCAGAGTCTTCGGGGCTACTATCTATAAAACGTACACCTTGTTGGGGAATGTAGCAGAAATTCAAAATTTTCCTACGTGTCACCAAGATCTATCTATGGAGAAACCAGCAACGAGGGGAAGGAGAGTGCATCTACATACCCTTGTAGATCGCTAAGCGGAAGCATTCAAGAGAACGGGGTTGAAGGAGTCGTACTCATCATGATCCAAATCACTGGAGATCCTAGTGCCGAACGGACGGCACCTCCGCGTTCAACACACGTACAACCCGGTGACGTCTCCCATGCCTTGATCCAGCAAGGTGAGAGGGAGAGGTTGGGGAAGACTCCGTCCAGCAGCAGCACGACGGCATGGTGGTGATGGAGAAGCGTGGCAATCCTGCAGGGCTTCGCCAAGCACCGCGAGAGAGGAGGAGTACTTGGGAGAGGCGGAGGGCTGTGCCAGGGGAAGCGTGAAGATCCCATGTGCCTCCCCACTATATATAGGGGTGGAGGGGGATGGTTTCTTGCCCTCCAAGTCCATTGGGGCGTTGGCAAAGGTGGGAGGAAAGAAACCCATCATTTCCTTCCCCACCGACTGTTATCCCCCTTTTTTAGGGATCTTGATCTTATCCCTTCGGGATATGATCTTATTCCTTCTAAGGGGGGATCTTGGTGTGCCTTGACCAGGGGTGTGGGACCTTGACCCCACTACCCACGTTCATGTGGGTCCCCCATGCAGGTGGGCCCCACTCCGGAACCTTCTAGAACCTTCCCGGTACAATACCGAAAGATCCCGAACATTTTCCGGTGGCCAAAATAGGACTTCCCGTATATAAATCTTTACCTCCGGACCATTCCGGAACTCCTCGTGACGTCCGGGATCTCATCCAGGACTCCGAAAAACATTCGGTAACCACATACAAACTTCCTTTATAACCCTAGCGTCATCGAACCTTAAGTGTGTAGACCCTACGGGTTCGGGAACCATGCAGACAAGACCGAGACGTTCTCCGGCCAATAACCAACAGCGGGATCTAGATACCCATGTTGGCTCCCACATGTTCCATGATGATCTCATCGGATGAACCACGATGTCAAGGACTCAATCGATCCCGTATACAATTCCCTTTGTCTAGCGGTATAGTACTTCCCGAGATTCGATCGTCGGTATACCGATACCTTGTTCAATCTCGTTACCGGCAAGTCTCTTTACTCGTTCCGTAACACATCATCCTGTGATCAACCCCGTGGTCACATTGTGCACATTATGATGATGTCCTACCGAGTGGGCCCAGAGATACCTCTCCGTTTACCGGAGTGACAAATCGATCGCGATTCGTACAACCCAAAAGACACTTTCGAGAGATACCGTAGTGCACCTTTATAGCCACCCGCCACGTCGTGGACGTTTGGTACACCTAAAGCATTCCTACGGTATCCTGGAGTTGCATAATCTCATGGTCTAAGGAAATGATACATGACATTAGAAAAGCTTTAGCATACGAACTACGATCTTTGTGCTAGGCTTAGGATTGGGTCTTGTCCATCACATCATTCTCCTAATGATGTGATCCCGTTATCAACGACATCCTATGTCCATGATCAGGAAACTGTAACCATCTATTGATCAACGAGCTAGTCAACTAGAGGCTTACTAGGGACATGGTGTTGTCTATGTACCAACACATGTATCTGAGTTTCCTATCAATACAATTATAGCATGGATAATAGACGATTATCATGAATAAGGAAATATAATAATAACTAATTTATTATTGCCTCTAGGGCATATTTCCAACAGTCTCCCACTTGCACTAGAGTCAATAATCTAGTTCACATCGCCATGTGATTAACACTCACAGGTCACATCGCCATGTGATTAACACTCACACAGTTTACTAGTGTCATTAAACTAGTTCACATCATCATGTGATTAAGACTCAATGAGTTCTGTGGTTTGATCATGTTTTGCTTGTGAGGGAGGTTTTAGTCAACGGGTCTGCAACATTCAGATCCGTATGTACTTCGCAAATCTCTAGGTCATATTGTAAATGCTGCTTCCACGCTCCACTCGGAGCTATTCCAAATGGTCGCCCCACTATACGTATCCGGTTTGCTACTCAGAGTCATTCAGATAGGTGTTAAAGCTTGCATCGATGCAATCCTTTACGTCGAACTCTTTATCACCTCCATAATCGAGAAACATGTCCTTATTCCTCTAAGGATAATTTTGACCGCTATGTGGTGATCCACTCCTTGATCACCTTTGTACCCTCTTGCCAGATATGTAGCAAGGCACACATCAGGTGCGGTACACAGCATAGCATACTGTAGAGCCTACGTCTAAAGCATAGGGGACGACCTTCGTCCTTTCTCTCTTTTCTGCCGTGGTCGAGCTTTAAGTCTTAACTTTATACCTTACATCTCAGGCAAGAACTCCTTCTTTGACTGATCCATCTTGAACACCTTCAAGATCATGTCAAGGTATATGCTCATTTGAAAGTACTATTAAGCGGTTTTGATCTATCCTCATAGATCTTGATGCTCAATGTTCAAGTAGATTAATCCAGGTTTTCCCTTGAAAAATACTTTTCAAATAATCCTATATGCTTTTTAGAAATTCTACATCATTTCTGATCAACAATATGTCAACAACATATACTTATCAGAAATTCTATAGCGCTCCCACTCACTTCTTTGGAAATACAAGTTTCTCATAAACTTTTGTATAAACCCAAAATCTTTGATCATCTCATCAAAGCATACATTCCAACTACGGGATGCTTACTCCAGTCCATGGAAGGATCACTGGAGCTAGCATACCTTTTAGCATCCTTAGGATCGACAAAACCTTTCTGATTGTATCACATACAACCTTTCCTTACGAAGAGTGGTAAGGAAACTCGTTTTGACATCCATCGCCAGATTTCATAAATGCAGCTAATGCTAACATGATTCCGACGGACTTAAGCATCGCTACGGATGAGAAAATCTCATCGTAGTCAACTCCTTGAACTTGTGAAAAACTCTTCGCCACAAGTCGAGCTTCATAGACGGTGACATCACCGTCCACGTCCGTCTTCTTCTTAAAGATCCATTTATCTCAATGGCTTGCCGATCATCGGGCAAGTCCACCAAAGTCCATGATTTGTTCTGATACATGGATCCTATCTCGGATTTCATGGCTTCTAACCATTTGTCGGAATTTGGTCCCACCATTGCTTCTCCATATCTCGTAGGTTCATTGTTGTCTAGCAACATGACCTTCCAGACAGGATTACTGTACCACTCTGAAGTAGTACGCATCCTTGTCACCCTACGAGGTACGGTAGTGACTTGATCCGAAGTTTCATGATCACTATCATAAGGTTCTACTTCAATTGGTGTAGGTGCCACAGGAACAACTTCCTGTGCACTGCTACACACTAGTTGTAGTGGTGGTTCAATAGCCATATCAAGTCTCCACCATCCTCCCACTCAACTTTTCGAGACAAACTTTTCCTCGAGAAAGGACCTGATTCAAGAAACAATCCCTATTGCTTTCGGATCTGAATTAGGAGGTATACCCAACTAGTTTGGGTGTCCTATGAAGATGCATTTTATCCGCTTTGGGTTCGAGCTTATCAACCTGAAACTTTTTCACATAAGCATCGCAGCCCCAAACCTTTAAGAAATGACAGCTTAGGTTTCTCTAAACCATAGTTCATACGGTGTCATCTCAACGGAATTACGTGGTTCCCTATTTAAAGTGAATGTGGTTGTCTCTAATGCCTAACCCATAAACAATAGTGGTAATTCGATAAGAGACATCATGGTACGCACCATATCCAATAGGGTGCAACTATGATGTTCGGACACACCATCAAACTATGGTGTTCCAGGCGGTATTAATTGTGAAACAATTTCCACAATGTCTTAATTGCGTGCCAAAGCTCGTAACTCAGATACTCATCTCTATGATCATATCATAGACATTTTATCCTCTTGTCACGATGATCTTCAACTTCACTCTGAAATTACTTGAACCATTCAATAATTCAGACTTGTGTTTCATCAAGTAAATATACTCAACATCTACTCGAATCATCTGTGAAGTAAGAACATAACGATATTCACTGCATGCCTCGGCACTCAATGGACTGCACACATCAAAGTGTGTTACTTTCAACAAGTTGCTATCTTGTTCCATCTTACTGAAAACGAGGTTTTTCAGTCATCTTGCCCATGTGGTATGATTTGCATATCTCAAGTGATTCAAAATCAAGTGAGTCCAAACGATCCATCTGCATGGAGTTTCTTCATGCGTATACACCAATAGACATGGTTCGCATGTCTCAAACTTTTCAAAAACGAGTGAGTCCAAATATCCATCAATATGGAGCTTCTTCATGCGTTTTATACCAATATGACTTACATGGCAGTGCCACAAGTAAGTGGTACTATCATTACTATCTTATATCTTTTGGCATGAAAATTTGTATCACTACGATCGAGATTCAATAAACCATTCCTTTAGGTGCAAGACCATTGAAGGTATTATTCAAATAAATAGAGTAACCATTATTCTCCTTAAATGAATAACCGTATTGCGATAGACATAATCCAATCATGTCTATGCTCAACGCAAACACCAAATGACAATTATTCAGGTTCAATACTAATCTTGATGGTAGAGGGAGCGTGCGATGTTTGATCATATCAAACTTGGAAACACTTCCAACACATGTCGTCAGCTCACCTTTAGCTAGTCTCCGTTTATTCCGTAGCCTTTTATTTCGAGTTACCAACACTTAGCAACCGAACCGGTATCTAATACCCTGGTGCTACTAGGAGTATTAGTAAAGTACACATTAACATAATGTATATCCAATATACTTCCATCGACCTTGCCAGCCTTCTCATCTACCAAGTATCTAGGGTAATTCTGCTCCGATGGCTGTTCCCTTATTACGAAGCACTTAGTCTCGGGTTTGGGTTCAACCTTGGGTTTCTTCACTAGAGCAGCAGCTGATTTGCCGTTTCATGAAGTATCCCTTCTTGCCCTTGCCCTTTTTGAAACTAGTGGTTTTACTAACCATCAACAATTGATGCTCCTACTTGACTTCTACTTTCGCGGTGTCAAACATCGCGAGTACTTCAAGGATCATCATATCTATCCCTGATATGGTATAGTTCATCACGAAGCTCTAGCAGCTTGGTGGCAATGACTTTGGAGAAACATCACCATCTCATCTGGAAGATCAACTCCCACTCGATTAAAGTGATTGTTGTACTTAGACAATCTGAGCACAAGCTCAACGATTGAGCTTTTCTCCCTTAGTTTGCAGGCTTAGAAAATCGTCGGAGGTCACATACCTCTTGACGTGGGCACGAGCCTGAAATCCCAATTTCAGCCCTCGAAACATCTCATATGTTCCGTGACGTTTCGAAAACGTCTTTGGTGCCTCTACTCTAGACCATTTAACTGAACTATCACGTAGTTATCAAAACGTGTATGTCAGATGTTCGCAACATCCACAGACTACGTTCGAGGTCCAGCACACTGAGCGGTGCATTAAGGACAAAAGCCTTCTACGAAGCAATGAGGACAATCCTCAGTTCACGGACCCAGTCCGCATAATTGCTACTATCAACTTTCAACTAAATTTTCTCTAGGAATATATCTAAACAGTGGAACTAAAGCGCGAGCTTACGACATAATTTGCAAAGATCTTTTGACTATGTTCAGGATAATTAAGTTCATCTTATGAACTCCCACTCAGATAGACATCCCTCTAGTCATCTAAGTGATTACATGATCCGAGTCAACTAGGCCGTGTCCGATCATCACGTGAGACGGACTAGTCATCATCGGTGAACATCTTCATGTTGATCGTATCTACTATACGACTCATGCTCGACCTTTCGGTCTCTTGTGTTCCGAGGCCATGTCTGTACATGCTAGGCTCGTCAAGGCAACCTAAGTGTATCGCGTGTGTAAATCTGGCTTACACCCGTTGTATGTGAACGTAAGAATCTATCACACCGATCATCACTTGGTGCTTGAAGCAGCGAACTTTCATAGCGGTGCAGTTAGGGGAACACTTTCTTGAAATTTTAATGAGAGGTCATCTTATTTACTACCGTCGTTCTAAGCAAATAGGATGTATAAACATGATAAACATCACATGCAATCAAATAGTGACATGATATGGCCAATATCATTTTGCTCCTTTTGATCTCCATCTTCGGGGCTCCGTGATCATCATCGTCACCGGCATGACACCATGATCTCCATCATCATGATCTCCATCATCGTGTCTTCATGAAGTTGTCTCGCCAACTATTACTTCTACTACTATGGCTACCGGTTAGCAATAAAGTAAAGTAATTACATGGCGTTGTTTAATGACACGCAGGTCATACAATAAATAAAGACAACTCCGATGGCTCATGCCGGTTGTCATACTCATCGACATGCAAGTCGTGATTCCTATTACAAGAACATGATAAATCTCATACATCACATATCATTCATCACATTCTTCTTGGCCATATCACATCACATAGCATACCCTGCAAAAACAAGTTAGACGTCCTCTAATTGTTGTTTGCATGTTTTACGTGGCTGCTGTGGGTTTCTAGCAAGAACGTTTCTTACCTACGCAAAACCACAACGTGATATGCCAATTGCTATTTACCCTTCATAAGGACCCTTTTCATCGAATCCATTCCGACTAAAGTGGGAGGCGGCACCCGCTAGCCACCTTATGCACCAAGTGCATGTCAGTCGGTGGAACCTGTCTCACGTAAGTGTACGTGTAAGGTCGGTCCGGGCCGCTTCATCCCACAATACCGTCGAAACAAGATTGGACTAGTAACGGTAAGCATATTGAACAAAATCAACGCCCACAACAACTTGTGTTCTACTCGTGCATAGAAACTACGCATAGACCTAGCTCATGATGCCACTGTTGGGGAACGTAGCAGAAATTCAAAATTTTCCTACGTGTCACCAAGATCTATCTATGAAGAAACCAGCAACGAGGGGAAGGAGAGTGCATCTACATACCCTTGTAGATCACTAAGCGGAAGCGTTCAAGAGAACGGGGTTGAAGGAGTCGTACTCGCCGTGATCCAAATCACTTGAGATCCTAGTGCCGAACGGACGGCACCTCCGCGTTCAACACACGTACAGCCCGGTGACGTCTTCCATGCCTTGATCCAGCAAGGTTAGAGGGAGAGGTTGGGGAAGTCTCCGTCCAGTAGCAGCACGACGGCGTGGTGGTGATGGAGGAGCGTGGCAATCCTGCAGGGCTTCGCCAAGCACCGCGAGAGAGGAGGAGTACTTGGAAGAGGCGGAGGGCTGCGCTAGGGGAAGCGTGAAGCTCCCATGCACCTCCCCACTATATATAGGGGTGGAGGGAGCTGGTTTCTTGCCCTCCAAGTCCATTGGGGCGTTGGCATAGGTGGGAGGAAAGAAATCCCATCATTTCCTTCCCCACCGATTGTTATCCCCCTTTTTTAGGGATCTTGATCTTATCCCTTCGGGATATGATCTTATTCCTTCTAAGGGGGATCTTGGTGCGCCTTGACCAGGGGTGTGGGGCCTTGACTCCACTACCCACGTTCATGTGGGTCCCCCATGTAGGTGGGCCCCACTCCGGAACCTTCTAGAACCTTCCCGGTACAATACCGAAAGATCCCGAACATTTTCCGGTGGCCAAAATAGGACTTCCCATATATAAATCTTTACCTCCGGACAATTCCGGAACTCCTCGTGACGTCCGGGATCTCATCCAGGACTCCGAAAAACATTCGGTAACCACATACAAACTTCCTTTATAACCCTAGCGTCATCGAACCTTAAGTGTGTAGACCCTACGGGTTCGGGAAACTTGTAGACATGACCGAGACATTCTCCGGCCAATAACCAACAGCGGGATCTGGATACCCATGTTGGCTCCCACATGTTCCATGATGATCTCATTGGATGAACCACAATGTCAAGGACTCAATCGATCCCGTATACAATTCCCTTTGTCTAGCGGTATAGTACTTCCCGAGATTCGATCGTCGGTATACCGATACCTTGTTCAATCTCGTTACCGGCAAGTCTCTTTACTCGTTCCGTAACACATCATCCCGTGATCAACCCCTTGGTCACATTGTGCACATTATGATGATGTCCTACCGAGTGGGCCCAGAGATACCTCTCCATTTACCGGAGTGACAAATCCCAGTCTTGATTCGTGCCAACCCAAAAGACACTTTCAGAGATACCTGTAGTGCACCTTCATAGCCACCCAGTTACGTTGTGACGTTTGGTACACCCAAAGCATTCCTACGGTATCCTGGAGTTGCACAATCTCATGGTCTAAGGAAATGATACTTGACATTAGAAAAGCTTTAGCATACGAACTACGATCTTTGTGCTAGGCTTAGGATTGGGTCTTGTCCATCACATCATTCTCCTAATGATGTGATCCCGTTATCAACGACATCCTATGTCCATGGTCAGGAAACTGTAACCATCTATTGATCAACGAGCTAGTCAACTAGAGGCTTACTAGGGACATGGTGTTGTCTATGTACCCACACATGTATCTGAGTTTCCTATCAATACAATTATAGCATGGATAATAAACGATTATCATGAATAAGGAAATATAATAATAACTAATTTATTATTGCCTCTAGGGCATATTTCCAACACACCTTGCATGTACGATACAATCAAAAATATATATATCACTTTGCGTACCTCAAAGCCTCTTAGCAGGCTCGTAAAAGCTTCATTCAACCCGCTTTTTGCGGATGAAATCCTCTCAACCACCGTACCCATTAAGGTACGATTTGCCTCTGAGATAGCCGCTTGCTGCAGAAGACCCATCAATGTGTCCAGTTGCACATCGAACAATCCGGGGCTTTTTTGTTGGTCTCTTTAGGAGCTGAAAACCCCAGACTTCGGACGGCCGAAGAGTTACCTTTTGGTCTTTGCGGATCGGGAGAGATCCTCCGGGACGACACCTCAGGGTCGTCCGCCTCATGAGGCGGAGAAGTAGGAGGAGGCATTTCGCTCTCCATCATCCCCGGAAGAAGATCCCCCAAAGATGAACATTGTTGAGGGAGGCTATGAGCTGAACTACAAAAACATATGTCTCGGTCGTTATTCTTAGGGAAAGAACAGGGAAGGTTCACTAAGCACCTTTGTTCACTTACGGCTCGATTTACGGCTGGCCCCCCCTGAGGGCGTTGTGCGGCAATGTTGCCCTCCAGGGCGGGGCCCCCTGATGAAGGTTTCTTCCCTCGTTTGGAGACCTCTGCTTCCAAGTCTTCAGGGGCGGCCCTTTTCTCCCCGTGGGGAGAGGGGAAGCTGGATTCTCCTCCCCGTTCATCCTCCGACACGGGGGTATTGATTTCCCCGGTTAGGATGCGTAACGTACCTCCAGCATGAAGTCCGCTTTTGGCTTCCCCATTCCTCTCCTTATCCTCCCCCGATGGCGCCTGATAAGGTGCGCAAGCTAGCATCCTGGTCAGTACAGGATCCGGTGAATTTTCAGGAAGAGGGGCCGAACACCTGATCCTCTCCGCCTTTCTTATCCAGTCCTGGCCGAGGGTAGTTTTTCAAAGTAATGTTGTGACAAATATATAGACAGCATGTTCGGTCGCGGAATTACATACCTAGGTATTTGGACGTTTGCAGTTGAGGCCTGCATCCTTTATGGTGACTGAACACTTTATTCGTGATCCGAAGAATAATTGATACATTCCTTCGAGCATCCTGCCGAAGAAGTGCTGAACAGTTCGCGGTCCTTTCGGGTTGAGCTCCCACATACAGAGAGGTCGACGTTGGCATGGTAAGACCCGACGGACTAGCATTACTTGAATTACTTTGATGAGACTGATATCCCTCTTGAGGAGATCCCGAATGCGGCTTTGCGATATCGACACATCATTAACCGATCCCCAGTCCAGCCCCTTGTTGACCCATGATGCAAGCTATGGTGGAGGGGTAGAGTGGAAGGCCGGGGCGGCCACCCACTTCCTCCCTTGAGGCGCAGTGATGTAAAACCACTCCTGTTGCCATAGGTCAGAAACTTCCGAGAAAGAGCCGTTTGGCCATAAAGCATCGACACCTTTGCTTATTATAGCGCCTCCACACTCCGCGTGTTGCCCGTCGATCATCTTTGGCTTCACATTGAAGGTCTTGAGCCATAAGCCGAAGTGTGGGGTAATGCGTAGGAAGGCCTCACACACAACGACGAACATCGAGATGTGAAGGAAGGAATCTGGAGCTAGATCGTGAAAATCTAGCCTGTAATAGAACATGAGCCCTCTAACGAAGGGATGAAGACCAAAGCCTAGCCCTCGGAGGAAGTGGGAGATGAATACGACACTCTCATTGGGTTCGAGAGTAGGGATAGCCTGCCCTTGGGCAGGAAGCCTGTGAAGGATTTCGGTGGTCAGATACCTAGCCTCCCTAAGCTTCTTGATGTCCTCCTTTGTGACGGAAGAGGCCATCCACTGGCCTTGAAGGTTGGATCCGGACATGGTTGAAGGTCCAGAGCGCTTGGACTAAACATTGGGTGTTGGAACTTGAGGTGAGGGAAGGGAAGGATCGGGCGTGGAAAGAAAAGGACGGGTCTTGACCTCTTTATATAGAGGAAGAATATCAAGCGTCCTCTGCGCAGCTATTTGGAACTTGCCTAAAACCAAGTAGTCGTACTAATGGCACGGTTGGGTTACCCACGCCTGTATTGGTAAGAATCCTGTAATAAAAGGGACACGATCTCTGCTTTTACAAGACGTGCCAATAAAACCGCCTCACAGGACGTGTAGTGGCAGGTTGGAAGAACGGTTTGAATAATAATCGGGCCGCAGCGTGATGTCACGCCAAGTAAAAGTTGTCAGTAGATTAGACTCATGGAGTATTGTGCTCTCTACGGTGGTACGTGGAATTTATTTTGCAAAGCCGGACATGATTCATGTGTTCAGAATCTACCTTGAAGTATTCGGAGAAGGAACCCGCCTTGCAATGTCGAAGACAATCTGCGCGCCGGACTCGTTGTCATTGAAGCCTGGTTTAGGGGCTACTAAGGGAGTCCTGCATTAGGGGGTCCTCGGACAGCCGGACTATATACTTATGCCGGACTGTTGGACTATGAAGATACAAGATTAAAGACTTCGTCCTGTGTTCGAGTGGAACTCTCCTTTACGTGGAAGCAAGCTTGGCAATTCGGATATGTAGATTCCCTTCTCCGTAACCGACTCTGTGTAACCCTAGCCCCCTCTGGTGTCTATATAAACCGGAGGGTTTAGTCCGTAGGACAACAACAATCATAATCATAGTCTAGCTTCTAGGGTTAGCCTCTACGATCTCGTGGTAGATCAACTCTTGTAATACACATATCATCAAGATCAATCAAGCAGGAAGTAGGGTATTACCTCCATATAGAGGGCCCGAACCTAGGTAAACATCGTGTCCCCTGCCTCCTGTTACCATTAGCCTTAGACGCACAGTTCGGGACCCCCTACCCGAGATCCACCGGTTTTGACACCGACATCCACAAGGATGCGTTCCGCACCAGAGTGGTACGACAATCCTTCCCTGAAAATCATGTTGTTAGACAATGGTCAAACTTCAAACTATGAAGAAGCGATGGCGGGTCTGGATTCCTACAAATGGCTTGAAGCCATGAAATCCGAGATAGGATCCATCTATGAAAACAAAGTATGGACTTTGATGGACTTGCCCGATGATCGGCAAGCCATAGAGAATAAGTGGATCTTCAAGAAGAATACTGACGCAGATGGTAATGTGATCGTCTATAAGGTTCGGTTTGTCGCTAAGGGTTATCGACAAGTTCAAGGGGTTGACTACGATGAGACCTTCTAACCCGTAGTGAAGCTTAAGTCCGTCTGAATCATGTTAGCAATTGACGCATTCTATGATTATGAGATCTGGCAAATGGATGTCAAAACGGCATTCCTTAACGGTTTCCTTAAGGAAGAATTGTATATGATGCATCCGGAAGGTTCTGTCAATCCTAAGAATGCTGACAAAGTATGCAAGCTCCAGCGCTCCATCTATGGGCTGGTGCAAGCATCTCGGAGTTGGAACATTCGCTTTGATGAAATGATCAAAGCGTTTGGGTTTATACAGACTTATGGAGAAGCCTGTATTAACAAGAAAGTGAGTGGGAGCTCTGTGGCATTTCTCATATTATATGTGGATGACATACTGTTCATGGGAAATGAGATTGAACTTTTGGAAAGCATAAAGGCCTACTTGAATAAGTGTTTTTAATGAAGGACCTTGAGAAGCTGCTTACATATTAGGCATCAAGATCTATAGAGATAGATCGAGACGCCTCATTGGTCTTTCACAAAGCATGTACCTTGAGAAGATATTGAAGAAGTTCAATATGGATCAGTCATAGAAGGGGTTCTTACCTATATTGCAAGGTGTGAAATTGAGCGCAGCTCAACGCCCGACCTCATCAGAAGATAGAGAAAAGATGAGTGTCATCGCCTATGCCTCAGCCATAGGCTCTATTATGTATGCCATGTTGTGTAACAGACCTGATGTGAACCTTGCCGTAAGTTTGGTAGGGAGGTACCAAAGTGATCCCGGAATGGAACACTGGACAGCGGATAAGAATATCCTGAAGTACCTAAGAAGGACTAAGGATATGTTTCTCATTTATGGAGGTGCCTAAGAGCTCGTCGTAAAGGGTTACGTCGATGCTAGCTTTGACACAGATCTGGATGACTCCAAGTCACAAACCGGATACGTGTATATTTTGAATGGTGGGGCAGTCAGCTGGTGCAGTTGCAAGCAAAGCGTCGTGGCGGGATCTACATGTGAAGCGGAGTAAATAGCAGCTTCGGAAGCAGCAAAAGAAGCAGTCTGGATGAAGGAGTTTATCACCGACCTAGGAGTGATTCCCAATGCATCGGGCCCGATGACTCTCTTCTGTGACAACACTGGAGATATTGCCCTTGCCAAGGAGCCCAGGTTTCACAAGAAGACCAGGCACTCAAACGTCGCTTCAACTACATTCATGAATATATTCAAGATGGAGACATAGATTTTTGTAAAGTGCACATAGATCTGAATGTCGTAGATCCGTTGATTAAACCTCTTCCACGAGAAAAACATGATCAGCACCAGAACTCTATGGGTGTTTGATTCATCACAATGTAACTAGATTATTGACTCTAGTGCAAGTGGGAGACTGTTGGAAATTTGCCCTAGAGGAAATAATAAAATAGTTATTATTATATTTCCTTGTTCATGATAATTGTCTGTTCTTCATGCTATAATTGTATTAACCGGAAATCGTAATACATGTGTGAATGCATAGACTACAACATGTCCCTAGTGAGCCTCTAGTTGACTAGCTCTTTGATCAATAGATGATTGTGGTTTCCTGACCATGGACATTGGATGTCGTTAATAATGGGATCACATCATTAGCAGAATGATGTGATGGACAAGATTCAATCCTAAGCATAGCACAAGATCGCGTAGTTCGTTTGCTAGAGCTTTTCTAATGTCAAGTATCATTTCCTTAGACCATGAGATTGTGCAACTCTCAGATACCATAGGAATTCTTTTGGTGTATCAAACGTCACAACGTAACTGGGTGGCTATAAAGGTGCACTATAGGTATCTCCGAAAGTGTCTATTGGGTTGGCACAAATCGAGACTGGGATTTGTCACTCCGTATGATGGAGAGGTATCTCTGGGCCCACTTGGTAATGTATCATCATAATGATCTCAATGTGACTAATGAGTTAGCCACGGGATCATGCGTTACAGAACGAGTAAAGAGACTTGTCGGTAACGAGATTGAACAAGGTATAGGGATACCAATGATCGAATCTCCGGCAAGTAACATACCGATGGACAAAGGGAATTGTATACGAGGTTGATTGAATCCACAACATCATGGTTCATTCAATGGGATCATCCTGGAACATGTGGGAGACAATATGGGTATCCATATCCTGCTATTGGTTATTGGCCGGAGAGGCATCTCGGTCATGTCTGCATGGTTCCCGAACCCGTAGGGTCTACACAGTTAAGGTTTGGTGACGCTAGAGTTGTAATGGGAATTGTATGTGGTTACCGAAACTTGTTCGGAGTCTCGGATGAGATCCCAGACATCACGAGGAGTTCCAAAATGGTCCGGAGTTAAATATTTATATATGGGAAGTCCTACTTTGGCCACCGGAAAATGTTCGGGATTTTTCAGTATTGTACCGGGAAGGTTCTAGAAGGTTCTGGAGTGGGGCCCACCTACATGGGGGGACCCACATGAACGTGGGTAGTGGGGGCAAGGCCCCACACCCCTGGTCAAGACGCACCAAGATCCCCCTTATAAGGAATAAGATCATATCCTGAAGGGATAAGATCAAGATCCCTAAAAAGGGGGATTACAATCGGTGGGGAAGGGAAAGGATGGGATTTCTTTCCTCCCACCTGTGCCAATGCCCCAATGGACTTGGAGGGCAAGAAACCAGTCCCCCTCCACCCCTATATATAGTGGGGAGGCGCATGGTAGATACACCCCTTGCCCCTGGCGCAGCCCTCCCCATCCAACTCCTCCTCTTCCGTTGAGTGTAGCGAAGCTCTGCCGGAGGACCACAAGCTCCACCACCACGCCGTCGTGTTGCCGCAGTTCTCCCTCAACTTCTCCTCTCCGCTTGATGGATCAAGAAGGAGGAGACGTCCCCGGGCTGTACGTGTGTTAAACGCAGAGGCGCCGTCCGTTCGGCGCTTGGATCGGATCTTCCGCGATTTGAATCGCCGCGAGTACGACTCCATCAATGGTGTTCTTGTAACGCTTCCGCTTAGCGATATTCAAGGGTATGAAGATGAACTCCCTCTCTATCATTGCTAGCATCTCCTAGATTGATGTTGGTGACACATAGGATTTTTTTTGAATTATTACTATGTTCCCCAATAGTATCTACCCTTAAACGATGGGATATTCAATTTTAGTTTAGGAATATGGTTATAATCTCGTACCTGAGGTGGTACTGGAGCCCTACCGTAGCGATTATATGCATGAGGTCGACCTAGTGCTGGTGGTGCTGGTAGTTGCACGTAGTTCTGATTTTGATCAACCTCATCCTCGTAATGGTCCTCCACCTGTGCAGTAGCAGTAGGAGCTACAGAAGCATCAACAGTAGGTACAACGGCACCAGAATTTTGACCAGGCTCAAGGGGAATGCGCAGTGCTCGTCCCACTTGATTTGGAAGTTGTTGTTGTTGTTGTTGTTGTTGTTGTTGTTGTTGTTGTTGTTGTTGTTGTTGTTGTTGTTGTTGTTGTTGTTGTTGTTATTGTTGTTGTTGTTGCTATAGAGGTGCGACAGGTGTAGCGGGTGGTGGTTGTGGAAGACGCGCGAGCAATTCATTAACTTGTTGTCGAGCTTTGTTTCGAATGCCTTCTCAAGGCCATCTATCCTCTCCATGGCCTCTTCAAATCTGTTTAGTACATATTCCACCTGTCCACTCATCATTTGCTGAAACTTATCATGTAACTCTTTGTTTGTCATGTCCTCCCAGTCAGTCTCGTCGGCTTGTGATCCTGCCATGGTTAGCAGTAATAGAAACACACAAGAATATGATCCTATAGACTACTAGGAAGTGGCATTGGTGTGACACAAATCCGTCAAGCGAATCGCAAAGTCTTACCAGTTCTTACCAAGCGGCAGGTGGTGATCGGCAACCATTGTAGTCAAAACTCTCAAAAGCTTGGATAGAGCGATTGCCAGGTGGTGTCAAATGCACCATGTAGATGTATGTGGAGATGGGAAGACTTAATATATGGTAGCAAAAAGGGTCAGCAATAATCAATTCAGAGATGCAAAGTTGAATAAACGCTCAATGACAGTACTGTGTTGATCCTAGGCTAGATCGTACTAGAGACGCGACCCTAGAACACTAACAAAATCACGGCGCTGCACGTAAACAAGGGAAGAGCACTCTCTGAATTTTTTTTTTGCACTTTTTTCCTCTTTTTTTCCTCCATAACAATTTTTTTCAAAAAGTCTACAAATGGTCTAAAAACTGCCTAGCTGGAATATTCTAGACTTAGTTTTTTTTAACTGGAACTATTTTTCTACTGTGGGTGGCACGGAAGTTGGGGAGTCCTACTCTATCACGACTCGGAGTATGGCATGATCTAGAAATCTAAAACAGAGTAACAAATACTGGATTCGGACTAGGACTGATGGCGGAGATGAATCTGGTGGAACTCGGACTACAGGCGGAGATGAATCTGGTGGAAGTCGGACTGGTGGCGGATATATGTTGCAGGTGGACTCGAATTGGCATGATGGCGGCAGATACGTGGTAGCGTATATAGACTCGGATTGGCGGCGAATATGTGGTGGTGGTATATGGCAGCGGTGATGATGTTGGTGCAGTGGTGGTATACGGCAGCGGCGATGATGATGATGCGGTGGTGATATATGGTCACGACGATGATGATGATGCAATGGTGACATATGGCAGCGGCGACATGACAACCTGTGAATAGAACTCGAAACTCTAAAGGACTAGACGCTAAGACCAGCAACTCGACATGACGATGCAACCACAAATTCAACAACACAAAACGCTAAAAAGATTATGCAAAGACTCAGATTGGTTAGGATATGATGAACTAACCCTAATGTTTTTGGCTTTTTCGTGGACTGTAGGTATGAAGAATAGACTCGAACTAAACTATGAAAAACTGGAAAATCTCACCGAGCAACCTGGAAATCTCATACCACTTGATAGAGGCAAAGGTGTCTCGATGTTTCGACGAGATAGCAATCGTTTTCTGTGGGAGTCGACTTTGACGATCCGACTACGAACGTGCGAAGACGTCAAGCCTTAGCAATTTCTAAACCAACTTCCGAGGGGTTATTGACCATGTCGGAGCACGATCAACCTGACCACGAGGGTCTATTTCCTGCGAGTAAACGAAGAACAAGCAATAAACTAAGATTGCAATCTGGATATTGCAAATAAAAGAGGAAAGCTTTATTAATGAAGGTGGGGTTCTGTGACGTCTTGGTCTGGTCGCTGAACACAAATGAAGTACGCGAAGTTGCAGCTATGGCAAACTTTTAATCTAAATAAAACCCAAAGTCTAAACGATGCCCTAAGGGTTGTATATATATGGAGGAAGAGGGGGGTGAATTTCGTGATCCTTGGAAGAGGGGTCCGAAACCAACCCTATCTCTTGTTTCCCCACACATACGGACTCTAAAAACAACCTATACTTATGTATTTTGAAATTACATGGGACTGGCCCAATAATAAGGTGACACAACACCTATAATAGCCTCTGGAGGAAATTTGTGAAGTGCCATCTTGTATATTTCGTCCAAGCTTTCATGCACTCATTACGGTGGCTTCATAGTCCTGAAATCATCACTTGAAACTCTGTTCTTGTTCCCGTTGTGCATGCCATCATCTCCATGCTTATTCTTGCTCCAATGTTCATCCTTCTCCAAGCTAGACCCTTCATTTGTAAGCAAAACAAATGTATCCAATTTAGGCACCATCATATTCTCATGAATATTAGAATCAGTACCAAGAAACAAAAGTACCTGGTAATTTAATTGGCATGCGCGAGCTCTAGTAATTGGTCCAGTATGTATATCAGCAGGGGCTGTGGGTGTAACAATGGTATTGATGTCCTCATCAAGAGGGCTCCATGATGTTGTTCATGATGACCTTGAAGTTGGATCGCGATGCAGCGAGGATTGTGCAAGAGTATCATGGTAGCCTAGTGGAGCGTTTCGCGCAAATGGAAGGTGATAAGCTGACCAAAGAGTGATGTCTTTTGAACGAACAGCCGGACTTAGGGCTTTTGCCATAGATTGGATGTAAAAACTTAGTAAACTCCTGGTGCTTTTGGTTGTGATTTTTTATGCTTGCAGATATTTAAACACATGCTTAAAATTGCTATTGATCTAGATATCCATGTCAAATGGAGGAGGCCGGTCTAGGGGAGAGCATTTGGTGACTTCAGTTGAATGGCCTCTACCATGCCGAGTGTCCGCGGACATTTAATGATTTGCATTGGAGTTTCCCTTAGCACCTGGGAGATCAAAGACCGAGAAGACGAGATTTTCTTTTAAAGAAAGAACTTGTGATTGTTAAGAAAAAATACAGGGTGGGATGCTAGTGTAGACCATAGTATCAGCCTGTCCTATCCATGAAAAGTGAGGCCTAAGGGTATCTCTAACTGCAGCCTCAAAATGGCTTAACACCTCAAAACATTCCCTGTTGGGAAGTTAAACTGGACATAGTCGAACTCTCAAAGGCGTTATTTCCTCAAATATTTTAGGGGCGTCAGACGCCTCTCAATTTTGAGTAGCCAGAACAACTTCTTAGTAAAAGATTTTCCTTCCTCGCGTAGCGGTCTCTCTTCCTGCTAGGCTACCCCCACATCAGCATGACACCCTTGCCTCGATCGGTCACCACACACGCGGTTGGCACCCTGCAATCCCCGTCTCTCACCCGTCCCACCTCATTTTGATCATCGCTCGTCGATGGCACTTGCATCAATGGATCTAACCATCGCGGATGATGTCTGCAAGTGAACAGACTTGTTGTCAAGAACAATTTGCGGGAAGTCTCTTTTACCATTTTATGTGTTAAACTAACAAAGAGCTTATAGGAAGATAACTACCAACCCCGCAGCTACGGTGTCACGGACGCAACTATACTCAGCATGCAAAACAGAATTTGAAAATAGTTTACTCTCATTTATTGCTAGGAAATGCAAAAGAGATGAAATTAAACTAAGTACTAGTAGAAGAAAAAACCATATTACGCAGGTGGTAAGCAATCCAAATTATTCAAAGAAAAAGACTAGTACAATGTAAAATAAGTACTAGAGTAGATAGAGAAATAAACTAGGAAGGATTAATGTGATGTTTTAGATGAGCAAAGTGATGTCAAGGTAGAGGTTATTAGTACCCAGTGACCTGGATGACGATGCTCCAATGTGCAATATCACCTTGTTCAATCGAATAATCTACTTATGGTGGGCAGCCCCTCAAATAACATTGTCTCTCAAGCAACGCCTTATTCAGACAACTCAATTGTCCTACTTCTCATCACATACATGCAACAACTAATATAATCCACCTATGGACAACCATAGCTCCTAGGAAAGATGGGCTCCTCTCAGGATACCAAAGCATGTCACCCAGAGGTCTATCGGATCACACAATCTACCTATCAACTCATGTGTGCCCTTGGAAGTTGAACGTCTCCAACTACGTCGGTGGATTGGATGACTGCAATCACTAAGTTACTGCAAGGGTAAATATAAACATGAATATGACACATATATATACACTACTTCCATCAAAGACATGTGTACTAGATTGTGATGCCCCCGATTCAATCGTACACTAATCATACACGCAAACGTGTACGATCAAGATCAAGGACTCACAGGAAGATATCACAACACAACTCTAAAAATAAAATAAGTCATACAAGCATCATAATACAAGCCAGGGGCCTCGAGGGCTCGAATACAAGTGCTCGATCATAGACGAGTCAGCGGAAGCAACAGTATGTGAGTACAGACATAAGTTAAAGAAGTTTGCCTTAAGAAGGCTAGCACAAACTAGGATACAGATCGAAAGAGGCGCATGCCTCCTGCCTGGGATCCTCCTAAACTACTCCTGGTCATCATCAGCGGCCCGCACGTAGTAGTAGGCACCTCGGGTGTAGTAGGAGTCGTCGCCGACGGTGGCGTCTGGCTCCTGGGCTCCAGCATCTGGTTGCGACAACCAGGTCGAGTGGAAAGGGGGAAAAGAGGGAGAAAAGCAACCGTGAGTACTCATCCAAAGTACTCGCAAGCAAGGATCTACACTACCTATGCATGGGTATATGTGTAAAGATGCAATATCGGTGGACTGAACTGCAGAATGCCAGAATAAGAGGGGGATAGCTAGTCCTATCGAAGACTACACTTTTGGCAGCCTCCGTCTTGTAGCATGTAGAAGAGAGTAGTCTGAAGTCCTCCAAGTAGCATCGCATAGCATAATCCTACCCGGTGATCCTCCCCTTGTGGCCCTGTGGGAAAGCGATCACCGGGTTGTCTCTGGAACTTGTCTGAGTGTGTTTATTAAGTATCCGGTTCTAGTTGTCATAAGGTCAAGGTACAACTCTGGGTCGTCCTTTTACCGAGGGACATGGCTATTCGAATAGATAAACTTCCCTGCAGGGGTGCACCACATAACCCAACACGCTCGATCCCATTTGGCCAGACACACTTTCCTGGGTCATGCCCGGCCTCGGAAGATCAACACGTCGCAGCCCCACCTAGGCACAACAGAGAAGTCAGCACGTCGATCTAAATCCTATGCACGCAGGGGTCTGGGCCCATCGCCCATTGCACACATGCACGTTGCATGGGCGGTCGGAAGCAGACCTAGCCTCCCTAATACAAGAGCAGGCGTTCCAGTCCAATCCGGCGCACGCCGCTCAGTCGCTGACGTCAAGAAGGCTTCGGCTGATACCACGACATCGAGTGCCCATAACTGTTCCCGCGTAGTTGGTTAGTGTGTATAGGCCAGTGGCCAGACTCATATCAAATACCAAGATCTCATTAAGTGTGTTATTATGAAGTAACCGCGAATGCCGACTAGGGCTAGGCCCACCTCTCGCCTAGGTGGTCTCAACCTGTCCTGTCGCTCCGCCACAAAGTAATAGTCGGGGGCCGTCGGGAACCCAGGCCCACCTCTACCGGGATGGAGCCACCTGTCCTTCCAGCCCCCACATCGGAATCGCTTGCGGGTACTCAACGTGCCAACCCGACTTTAGTCACCATCTGTATAGTATGTATATATGTATAGTATATACCCGTGATCACCTCCCGAGTGATCACGGCCCGATAGTATAGCAAGGCAGACTGACAGGAATGTAGGGCCACTAATGATAAACTAGCATCCTATACTAAGCATTTAGGATTGCGGGTAAGGTATCAACAACTGTAGCAACAATGACATGCTATGCAACAGAATAGGATTAACCGAAAAGTAACATGCTACACTACTCTAATGCAAGAAGTAGAGTGAAGGAATAGGCGATATCTGGTGATCAACGGGGGGGGGGGGGGCTTGCCTGGTTGCTCTGGCAAGGAGGGGGTCATCAACTCCGTATTCAAACTGGACAGCAGCAGCGTCGGTCCCGTAGTCTACCGGAGAGAAGAGGGGGAAGAAACAATAAATACAATGCAAACATAAGCATGACAATGCAGGAAATGACAATGAGCGATGCTAGGTGTGCCCTAACGCGGCAGTAAGTGGTACTAGCTAAAGGGGGAAACATCCGGGAAAGTATCCCCGGTGTTTCGCGTTTTTGGACAGATGAACCAGAGGGGGAAAGTTGCGGGTTCACTATGCTAGGGACACGTGGAGGACGAACGGGCTGCGTATTCGGATTCGTCTCGTCGTTCTAAGCAACATTCATGTATAAAACATTTTCATCGAGTTATGGATCATTTTATATGATTTTCTAAAGTTTTAAATCATTTTCTAAATTATTTTTAATTCAAAAATTAAATGTTAAATTGCTATGGGTACATAGAAGTGTACCCACAGATGGGCTTGGGTGGCTGACCAGTAGGCCCAGTTGACTTGGTCAACTACCCAATCAGCAGAGGCTAACTGATGGGGCCGGTCAAAGTCAACAGCCCAGTCAGCACTGACTGTTGAATGGTCAAACTAACTAGTGTGTCCCGCTTGTCATAGTCTCATAATAATTAAATAGGTTAATTAGCTTTAACTAGATGATTAGGTTAATCTAATACAGATTAACTAAATTAATTAATTCTTTAATTAATTAATATTTTAATTATTATATTTTTAATTCCTTTTCTTTCTTTCTTTCTTTTTTACGTTCTGGGGGTTGGGCCCCACATGTCATTCGACCAGGGGGGCCGATGTGGATTACGGGCGCTGGGTGCTAACCGGCACAACCCGAACGGGCGCTGGCCCGCGGGGGCGCACCCGACTGGGTGCCGTGGGGTGGCTGGTGGCGCTGGCGCCAACAAGACTCGTCGAGCTCCGGCGGCTGCGACCGGGAGGAGCATGGGGAGGGCATGGCTGCTTGACACGCAACAAGGCGGCCGGAGATTTAACGACAGCGGCGATGGCCGTGGTGAGAGGGTGGAGGCTCCTCGGCGCGAGACAGGGCGGGCGCTCGCAGGTGGGCGGCGACGAGGTGCAGGCCGGCGCGGCGGAGGCCCGCAGGGCTAGAAGCAGAGGAGGGGCACGGAGCTCCGGCGAATGGCATTCAGCGACTGCGGTTCGTGGCGGCGTCGAGGTCGGTGGACCGCGTCGGGGAGGAGGACGACGAAGATGGCGGTGGTGGAGACGACGACGGAGGAGCTCCGGCGAATGGCATTCGGCGACGACGGTTTGTGGCGGCGTCGAGGTCGGTGGATCGCGTCGGGGAGGAGGACAACGAAGACGGCGGTGGTGGAGACGACGACGGAGGAGCTTCGGCGAATGGCATTCGGCGGCAGCGGTTCGTGGCGGCGTCGAGGTCGGTGGACCGCGTCGGGGAGGAGGACGACGAAGACGGCGGTGGTGGAGACGACGACGTCCGGGGCGAGCGCGGTGACGGCGGTCCTCAGGCGGGGGGGGGGGGGGGCTCCGGGCGGCGTCTTGGCGTCCGGTCGGGGGAGTTAGGGTTTTTCCCCTCTTGGGGATATGGAGGGGGGGTTGGGCCGGTTGGTGGGTTGGCCGGCTGGGCCGTCTGGCCTAGTTGGCCGGGGGGTCCTTTTATTCATCTTGTTTTATTTTACCCTTTATTTATTCCATTACTTTTAGTTGCAATTTATTCTAGTGATAAAAAAATACTAAAGTGGCACCTAAATTGATGTTACCAATTATGCCAGTGCCTCATAAATTTGCTAACCAAAATAAAATAGTTTTGTAATTATTTAATATTTAAAGTATTTAAATAATATTTTTTGCTACTGTTTTATTCATCTCATAGTTTTTAAGCATTTTATAATAGTGTGGTTCCTTCACCATAATTATCTATGCAATATTTTGCACAACCCGAACATTTTAGTTTTATTGTTTGAAAAGTTTTGTTGTTTGTTTTTATTTTAAAATTTGAATTCCGATGGGATTGAATCATCGGGAGATTAACAACAGTAACTGAGGTGATGTGGCATCATTAGGAGTTGGTTACTGTAGCTTAGTTATCCGGGCGTCACAATTCTCCTCCACTACAAGAAATCTCGTCCCGAGATTCAAAAAGGGTGTAAGGGGGAAAGTTTTGGTTACGAAATTCTAATGGATCTTCTCGTCTTTGGTTGCTCTTCTCGAAGAGGTCGATCCATTACATTGACGTCTTTATTTCTCTGCTTCAGGTCATCATGGTGAAGTCGTCCTTTTCTTCGGGAACTCCAACGTACTTACGGATAGGTAAGGGGCAACTCGGCTACGACAGAATGCTTATGAGGGAAACAATTTGGGGTTCACCCATGAATGAGAATAAGAGTATCTCTCGAGTTGAACCTATAAAATACGTCGAGAGTAAGGTACGAAGGTACAATAAGAGGTTCCAAGTGGATAGATAGTTGCTCAAAGTCTGAACCAGACTGAGAAAGGGGTTCAGAGCAGCGAGAGTAAGTATTGCGTCTGATACCATAATGGAGCACTAGAAAGGTGGTCCGTGAATTAAATACAAAGCCAAGCGTGAGAATTAAGCATTAGAAACAGGCATGTACGGGAGAATCATGTTTCGATCTTGTGGAACTGTGGGTTATGGGCCCACCACGTGGGTTAAAAGTAGGAAGGGCGGAGACGTCTTGCGTGATCATGTAAGCAAGGCATGTCAGAGGATGGCCTATCATTTATGTCGGCAACAACATCGGTACCAAGGGCGAGGGACGAAGAGAACCATTTTCCTGCTCATTGAACGAGGTGAACCAATTGGCAAAGTTCTCGCCCATCGGTGGTTACCGGAATGTCATCAACAATAGTAACAGGGTCTTATAGACAGAGTGGTACAACAAGGTGCTTACCTATGCAGGGAATTATCTCTGCTCAGTTAAGTCAGATTACAGGAAAGGTTAAACAAAAGAATGGAAAGGAAAACGGGATTATCAGATTAAACAGAACCATGGAAAGGAAAATTATGATTACACACAATTATTAGGAGCATATCCTTCCCATATACAAGCAGAACATGGCATACAGGGTAGGAGAGCAAGTACCCAACCATTCAGATAAGAGGCAAGGATTAATCAAGATGTTACCCATACAACGGTGTTTGGATAACTGACCAAGAAACATTTAGCATCGCGCCTCCAATGTTCTTGTTGAAGAGCGGCGTATCATAGTCATGCTTCGAGGTAGCAATGATATGGTGTTTCAATCAAGGGCCAGACTTTGGATACACAAATGATCCATCAGGAGCAACTTACAAAATAAGTCTTACAATTTCCTCCAGGAAGAATGGTTATCCTTGCAAAAGAAATTATAATGATAGGTCTTCCAGCCAGGGGGTGCTAGGCATGACATCATATTACCGGGTCATCAAAGGACCAACATCTTAACTCCTGGAAAGTTGTCCCAACAATCATATCTGACCGAGATTCAGATCCGATTGGTGTCATGATACCTCAGACTCAGGATGTCCGAGAAAAAAAAGGTGCGTCACAAATCGATGAAATGACATTGCAAGATTCTCGGGAAATGAACTATGGGAGCGGGTTCCTGAAACAATAGTTCATCATTAAACCAAGGAGAGGATGAGGAGGTGGCTGATGGGCTCAGCGACAATTCATCGAGAATTCCAAACGGATGGATTTCCACAATAATGGGAACAAGAAGATGACATATGTCAGATCAAATGATATAATGATGTATGCTCCAGGAAAAACATCCACAATTAAACATTGATCGAAAGTGCACCTAGAAGTATGGACTAAGTAGCACGATCAATGTTAGAATGGTGATTTGATAACAAAAGACTTAGAATGACACTATCGGCCATTCACTTCAAAGCAATAGGGTTGCTAGAAGTTTTGAATTCGCACATTATAGTTCAATTGTCGGTTTTCCGATTAGAATAACACGGGGACCAAGGAATGAACGAATATGGCAAAAGGTATCACCTACATCAAGAATTCTTAAGAGGTGGTGAAATTCTCACGACATTCTTGACATAAAAGATGGTAATACTCCAAGGTAAAGAAGAACAAATGTTGGATAGCAAGGATCTCAAGGTATAACACAAAACATGAACAAGTTGTGTTGAACGGAAGGCAATCAAGTGGTCGATGATAACACAAATCATCGAGGGCAAGGATGGTATTTCTCATCATGAATTCAATTAATATCCTTGAGGAGCTCGGAATGTTGATGATGATCATGACACATTTGTCGAGAGGTTTCATGAAGATATAATCGCTCATCGACGACATCAAGCAAAAGGAAGGATGGAGCCAAAAGTTATTGAAACCACGGATACGACACAAACTCAGAATCAAGCTTGTTGTTCAAGGCGAAATGATATGACGAGGAAAGTCGACATAAGCTTAGCTCATCGTCAAAAATTGTGCTTCAGAAAGAAGGACCAGATAGCACAGTTAAAAATTTAAACGATAATGATATAGCCGATCAGGCTAGGAATGACTTGAAGGGTTATTAACATAAGCAATGAAAATTACTTAGAGTTATTGAATCGGAGTGCGGAATCGATTCACTTAATGGTGTTCTTGAGTGACCAATAACTCAGAACCCGAGGGAAATTGGAATTGGCGAGAATAATAGTTGATGTAGAACTCATAAGAAGTTATGTAGTTCCGTGGTATTCTTGAGATACCAAAGTGTAATGCTCGACGGTAGATCAAAGTAAGGGTTGGACAGGTGCAATAACCTGCAGAAGACAAGTACTTCAACTTGTCCGAGAAATGGTATTTAAAAGAAAAACATGGCCAGAACAACGATTGCAAAATGCCAGATCCCAGATATAAGATAATCTTATACCAAGGAAATATTTATTTGAAGAGAAGCTTTAATGATATGATCTACATCATTTCCATGGGCATGAACACAAAGTTCAAGGTCGACTCCCACTTCTCCAATGTGAGACCATTCATTCACTGCTCTAATAAAAATCATTTCAGTGTGAAAACCTACCGGGTGAATTACTAGAGGAGTATGACCCGTGAGAAGTTTTCGGGTCACACAGATTAAGGAAGGCATAAGGTTCAACCCATCGGGATATCTTAGAAACATATACCACAAGTTCCAAGAGTAAATATCACCAGTTCGAAAGCAGAGCATGGTTGGCCAAATCAGAGAATAGGATTTACTAATGGCATTATGTATCAGGGAAGAATTCACAAGGCGATTGAATATGAAGGACATTGCCGAATAATAATCCAACAAAGGATTTGATGGTCGATAGCGGAGATGATGTGAGCATCGGCACACAACCAGTTGAAGAAAGAATGCAAGGGCATTATATTATAGAGCATCTGAATGATTCGATGCTTAGATATCAAAGGAATTATGATTTTCAAATCGAAGGATCAGAAGAGGATGCTCTGATCAAGGGTCGATAAGTTCAATAGACCTAAGGGTACAATTGACGGCAAATAGATTGGTCGAGAACAAGCTCATGTTTAAAATGACGTCTGAGACGGAAAGATAATTTGAAAGGATCAACTGATGATTGCGTGCATTCGTACTCAGGTTGAATCAATAGGATCAAAATGACGGTGCCTAAGGAGACTAACGAGCATTACCAGACATATGGAAAGCATCCATAATGCAAGCAGACAAGTATTGCAAAGCAATAAGCTACTAAGGATTTTTGGAGGATTGAATAGTATTTCCAAGACAATTGTGAAACACATGAACAACTGGGGATGAACGGATACTCGATAAGGGCGAGAAATTATCCATAGGGCTTTTCAGGTGGCAAGGAATTGCAAGGCAGTAGGCACAAAATATTCTCGGAACAATAGAAAGGATTTCAAGGTATCCTGTAATAACAAGATCAACTGGGAATAAAAGTAAGAATGGTAAGTGTATGTATTTATCCATAGGGATATTTCGGTGGTAGGGAATTGCAAAAGCAACGGGCACAAAGTCTCAAAAGAGTATCGGAGAGTAACTTCGAAATCTTCTGGTGCAGACGACGATCATCTGGACTGAAGGGCTCTCCGGGAGAAAGTGTTTTCAAGAACCTAAAGTTAAATTTTAGAAAATCATTTAACCCGAATAGAAGAGAGATTAGAATCCCAGAGTATATACGAGGAATAAAAGATCCTAATACCACCCAATGGCGACGCGGGCCCATGGGCCGCACAGCCATGTTAGTAAAAGTTTTGTAAAGTCTAGACTCGACTTCGACCAATGAGTGTGGAAGGGGGATTCCTACAGGCAGTCGGCTCTGATACCAACTTGTGATGCCCCCGATTCAATCATACACTAATCATACACGCAAACTTGTGCGATCAAGATCAGGGACTCACGGGAAGATATCACAACACAACTCTAAAAATAAAATAAGTCATACAAGCATCATAATACAAGCCAGGGGCCTCGAGGGCTCGAATACAAGTGCTCGATCATAGACGAGTCAGCGAAAGCAACAGTATCTGAGTACAGACATAAGTTAAACAAGTTTGCCTTAAGAAGGCTAGCACAAACTGGGATACAGATCGAAAGAGGCGCAAGCCTCCTGCCTGGGATCCTCCTAAACTACTCCTGGTCATCGTCAGCGGCCTGCACGTAGTAGTAGGCACCTCTGGTGTAGTAGGATTCATCGCCAATGGTGGCGTCTGGTTCCTGGGCTCCAGCATCTGGTTGCGACAACCAGGTAGAATGGAAAGGGGGAAAAGAGGGAGAAAAGCAACCGTGAGTACTCAACCAAAGTACTCGCAAGCAAGGATCTACACTACCTATGCATGGGTATATGTGTAAAGAGGCAATATTGGTGGACTGAACTGCAGAATGCCAGAATAAGAGGGGGATAGCTAGTCCTATCGAAGACTACGCTTCTGGCAGCCTCCGTCTTGCAGCATGTAGAAGAGAGTAGTCTGAAGTCCTCCAAGTAGCATCGCATAGCATAATCCTACCCGATGATCCTCCCCTCGTCGCCTTGTGGGAAAGTGATCACCGGGTTGTCTCTGGAACTTGTCTGGGTGTGTTTTATTAATTATCTGGTTCAAGTTGTCATAAGGTCAAGGTACAACTTCGGGTCGTCCTTTTACCTAGGGACACGGCTATTCGAATAGATAAACTTCCCTGCAGGGGTGCACCACATAACCCAACACGCTCGATCCCATTTGGTCGGACACACTTTCCTGGGTCATGCCCAGCCTCGGAAGATCAACATGTCATAGCCCCACCTAGGCACAACAGAGAGGTCAACACCCCGGTCTAAATCCTATGCGCGCAAGGGTCTGGGCCCATCGCCCATTGCACACTTGCATGTTGCATGGGCGGCCGGAAGCAGACCTAGCCTCCCTAATACAAGAGCAGGCGTTCCAGTCCAATTCGGCTCGTGCCACTCAGTCGCTGACGTCAAGAAGGTTTCGGCTGATACCACGATGTCGAGTGCCCATAACTGTTCCCGCGTAGTTGGTTAGTGCGTATAGGCTAGTGGCCAGACTCAGATCAAATACCAAGATCTTGTTAAGCGTGTTATTAAGTAACCGCGAACACCGACCAGGGCCAGGCCCACCTCTCGCCTAGGTGTTCTCAACCTGCCCTGTCGCTCCGCCACAAAGTAACAGTCGGGGGCCATCGGGAACCCAGGCCCACCTCTACCGGGATGGAGCCACCTGTCCTTCCAGCCCCCACATCGGAATTACTTGCGGGTACTCAACGAGCCAACCCGACTTTAGTCACCATCTGTATAGTATGCATATATGTATAGTATATACCTGTGATCACCTCCCGAGTGATCACGGCCCGGTAGTATAGCAAGGCAGACTGACAAGAATGTAGGGCCACTGATGATAAACTAGCATCCTATACTAAGCATTTAGGATTGCGGGTAAGGTATCAACAACTATAGCAACAATAACAGGCTATGCAACAGAATAGGATTAATCGAAACAGTAACATGCTACACTACTCTAATGCAAGAAGTAGAGTGAAGGAATAGGCGATATCTGGTGATCAAGGGGGGGGGGCTTGCCTGGTTGCTCTGGCAAGGAGGAGGTCGTCAACTCCATAGTCGAACTGGACAGCAGCAACGTCGGTCTCGTAGTCTACTGGAGAGAAGAGGGGGAAGAAATAATAAATACAATGCAAACATAAGCATGACGAAGCAGGACATGACAATGAGCGATGCTAGGTGTGCCCTAACGCGGCAGTAAGTGGTACTGGCGAAAGGGGAAACATCCGGAAAGTATCCCCGGTGTTTCGCATTTTCGGACAGATGAACCGAAGGGGGAAAATTGCGGGTTCACTATGCTAGGGACATGTGGTGGACGAACGGGTTGTGTATTCGGATTTGTCTCGTCGTTCTGAACAACTTTCATGTATAAAACATTTTCATCCGAGTTACGGATCATTTTATATGATTTTCTAAAGTTTTAAATCATTTTCTAAATTATTTTTAATTCGAAAATTAAATGTTAAATTGCTATGGGTACATAGAAGTGTACCCACAGATGGGCTTGAGTGGCTGACCAGTAGGCCCAGTTGACTTGGTCAATCGCCCGATCGAAGAGAGGTCAATCGATGGGGCGGTCGAAGTCAACAGCCCAGTCAGCACTCACTGTTGACTGGTCAAACTAACTAGTGGGTCCCGCTTGTCATAGTCTCATAGTAATTAAACAGGGTTAATAGCTTTAACTAGACGATTAGTTTAATCTAATCCGGATTAATTAAATTAATTAATTCTTTAATTAATGAAAATTTTAATTATTATATTTTTAATTCCTTTTCTTTCTTTCTTTTTTTAACGTTCTAGGGGCTGGGCCCCACCTGTCATTCGACCGGGGCGATCTGCGGTTACTGGGCGCTGGTGCTAACGGCATCGGCCCACGGGTGCACCACCGGGCGCCATGGGGGCGGTGGTGGGGTGGCGCCAGCCGGCGTGGAGCTCCGGCATGCGACCGGGAGGAGCATGGGAGGGCGGCGATCGCCGACACGCAGCAGGCGACCGTGAGACAGACGATGGGCGCGCGAGGCTGCGGCGAGTGGGGCGGAGGCTCCTCAGCGCGAGACAGGGCGGGCGCTCGCAGGTGGGCGGCAATGAGGTGCAGGCCGGCATGGCGGAGGCCCGCGGGCCTAGAAGCGGAGGAGGGGCACGGAGCGACTGCGTTCGGCCGGCCGGCCGCGGTAGGCGGAGGCGGGCACCGGAGTTGGGAAGGCCGGCAAGTGCGGTGATGGGCACGTCTTCGGGCAGGGCGAACGCGAGCTCAGTCGCGGGGGTTCGGCGGAGCGCTGAGCGCGTGTGTTCGGTGACGGGGGAAAGAGAAGAGACCGGGGGCCTCACCAAGCAGCGTAGGGCACGGGCTAGTGGCGGGTCGAGGAGGAGGACGGGGACGGCGTTCCGGCGAATGGTGCTCGGCGACAGTGGTTTGTGGCGGCGTCGAGGTCGGTGGACCGCGTCGGGGAGGAGGACGACGAAGACGGCGGTGGTGGAGACGACGACGTCCGGCGGCAGCGGTGACGGCGGTCTCAAAGGGGGGGGGCTCGGCGGCGTCTTGGCGCCGGCATGGATCGAGCCCCCAATCCAGATCGGACCGGGAGGGGAGAGAAGAGACGTGGGGAGTGGGGGGAGCGTGTGGTCGGGGGAGTTAGGGTTTTCCCCCTGGTAGGGATATGGAGGGGGGTTGGGCCGGTTGGTGGGTTGGCCGGCTGGGCCGTCTGGCCCAGTTGGCCAGGGGGGTCCTTTTATTCATCTTGTTTTATTTTACCCTTTATTTATTCTATTACTTTTAGTTGCTATTTATTCTAGTGATAAAAAAATACCAAAGTGGCACCTAAATTGATGTTACCAATTATGCCACTGCCTCATAAATTTGCTAAACCAAATTAAATAGTTTTGTAATTATTTCATATTTAAAGTATTTAAATAATAGTTTTTGCTACTGTTTTATTCATCTCATAGTTTTTAAGCATTTTATAATAGTGTGGTTCCTTCACCTATAATTATCTATGCAATATTTTGCACAACCTGAACATTTTAGTTTTATTGTTTGAAAACTTTTGTTGTTTGTTTTTATTTTAAAATTTGAATTCGAACGGGATTGAATAATCGGGAGATTAACAACAGTAACCGAGGTGACGTGGCATCATTAGGAGTGGGTTACTGTAGCTTAGTTATCCGGGCGTCACATAGATGTCACACCAATAACAATTGATCACTCAAGTAACATCACATTGAAAGGGGGTCATTACAACCTAGCATGGAGTCTGTAATGGGGAAGGAAGAAGGAGTGGTGGTCATGGAGTCGGCGGCCTACTTGCGGCTCCTTCGGTGGCTTCCTTTTCAGCCTTCCTTCTAGGTTGCAATGGATAGAGATGGGGCTTGGCACAACCCCCTAACGCCTTCTTGACGTGACGTATATGGCCGCTTGATTGTTGGGGGAGATCAGAATTCTCTATGTGCCGAGGACTAGGTTTGAAGATGTTTTTGCAATTGGCTCCACGTGTCTCTTCAGTGTATGTAGCTTCTCTCCTTTGATCCAAGGGATCTAAATGAGCCTTATTCTCTCCTAATACCCTCCTTGGTGGTCAAGGAAGTAGTAGGAACAAACAGGGACGAAATAGGTGAAGAATGGTAGTACTTATGGCTGGTTTCGCAACCCAAATTGCATGGTAAGAGCGCTGGTACCGAATCTAGTCTTGTCATTTGGAGTTTTGAGTGGAGTTCTGGATTTTGGTCGTCATTTCCTCACACGAACTCCGATTTTGATGTTCTTGGGCTTGTTGGATTCGTATGGATGATCCTGATAGTCTCCTAGTATTTGATCTTCAATTTGGGTTTCATTTTTGCAAATTCCATGGAAAGCCTTTATCTAGTTTGTAATTTCTCTGTATTGTTTCCAACCTTGGACCTTTCATTGTATTAAGTCCATCGGAGTTTCAAATCACCTACGAACACCACACAAAAAATAACTAACAAAACTAAAGCCTATGTGTAACGCCCCGGATTCGTTGCGCCAGGTGTCTGCCAGTTATTCGCCGTCGTTGCCATGTCATTTGCTTGCGTGTTGCACTTTGCCATGTCATCATATGCATTTCATATCATGTCATCATGTGCATTTCATTTTGCATACGTGTTCACGTTGTCCGTTTTGCAATCCGGCACTCCTATGTCATCCGGCGCCCCCTTTTACCTCTTCTCATGTGCGGGTGTTAAACCTTCTCGGAATGGCCCGAGGTTTGCCAAGCGGCCTTGGTATAGCACCGGTAGACCGCCTGTCAAGTTTCGTGTCATTTGGAGGTCGTTTGATACTCCAACGGTTAACCGGGTAACCGCAAAGCCCTCTTTTGTTTGCAGCCCAACACCCCTTCCAAAGTGGTCCAAAACCCACCAAACTCCCCTCCATGCTCTCGGTCGTTCGATCACGATCGCGTGGCCGAAAACCGCTCCTCATTTGGACTCTCCTAGCTCCCTCTACCTATAAATATGTGGCCTTCCCGAAATTCCCGCAGTCCAACCCTAGCCCTCTCCCTCCTCGGGCCGCCAGACGCGTCCGCTCGCGCCGGACACGTCCTGCTTCCACCTCGCTCTGGCCAATCAGAGGCCGCCACCTCAGCTCCGCCGCGGCCTCCAGCCAACCCGTCGCCGCCACGTCACCCGCCGCCCCACCCCGCCGCCCGCCAGAGGCCAGCTGCTGACCCGCGAGGCCAGTCGCCGCCGCCGCCCAGCCCGCCTGGCGCCGCCGCGCCCGCCGCCTCCGGCCGCCGCCCGCCGCCGCCGTTGCGCCTCCGGCCGCCTCCTCCGCGCCCGACCTCACGGAGTGCCCGGCGCCGCCGCCCATGCCTCCCGCCGCCGCCGCCTTGCTGGCGCTGCCTCAGCGAGCCAGCGCCGCCCTGCCGTGAGCGCCCGCCCGAGCTCCCAGGCCGCCGCCCCCACGACCGCTCTCCTCCTCGCCGGCGACCGTCGCTGCCCAGTGCGCGCCGCCGCCGTCCTCGGCTTCTCCGCCCTGATCCGGTCAGGATCCGACCCCGGCGACCCTCACCTCGCCGGATCCGTCCTCCCCCGGCTTCCCCGACGCCTCTCCGATCTCCTTCCTCAACTCCGGCGAAGATCCGGCGAGTTTTCCGTCCGCCTCAAAATCCGTGCCCGCGAAGGTTGACTTCCCCCCCTCTGAGAAATCCTCTAAGTCCCATATTTTTCTACATAATCATGCCATGTTCATCATGTCACATCTCTGCATCCGTAGCTCCGTTTCGTGCGTATAATATGTCAAATTGTTCGTCTCGACGAGTAGATCATTTCATTCCATTGATCATTTTCATTTGAGCTCATCTTGATGCCCGAAATGATGTTGGAAGAGTGCATGATGATGTTAATCTGCTGAAACTGTTATAACTTGCTCATTTATCATTTTTGCCATGATTGATGTGTGCATCCTATGAGGTTGATGTCTACATGTATGTTGATCTATGCCATGCCATCTTTCCAGGGGTGTATGCCACGTATTTTTGTGAGTTGTGTGCTGAGTGTATCAAGCTTGTTAAGTAGGGTAGTTGCCGTTGCTGTTTTCCTGACAGATTCTGTTATATTTTGTTGCTATGTAAACATGCTTCTACTAATCATTCTATGCATAATCTGGAGATGCTCTATAAACATGTTTTGATCTACATGTCATGCTCTATCCATTCATGCCCTTGGTTGAAATTATAGCCTGCTGGAACATGTTGTAATCTTGCTCTAAAGTTGCTTGATAATGTTGCTGTCAGCCTGTTAACATTAATTTCACTTGTTCCCATGTGTTTTCCTAGTGATACATGCACCCTATGACCTTGCTCTTGCCACGCCTAGCTTCATAAACATGCCTTCTTACTGTTGGTTTCCTTGCCATGCCATGTATTGCTCTGTGGTGAGTGGTTCAAGCTCACGAACATGCCTACTTATTGTTGTTCCTGCCATGTATGAATCTGTAATATAACTTGTCATGTTTACGTGGGTGCCATCATATTTTCTATGCCTTTTTGGCTCATGATCAGTAAGGGTCTTTTGATCTATGCTTTTAGTAGATTCATGCCATGCCTTTGTTTTCCATGATAAGTTCCTGTAACATGTTGTTTGATAGCTCTAAACATTGCAACCTGATGTTATTTCCTGATAAGTCTGAAACTGTTATTATTTGCAATATCTCCATGTGTTTTTGAGCATGTTCTAGTTGTTTCTGGAGATAGCTCAGTGTCCATGTCTTGTTATGCTTTACCTGTACTTCATGCATTATGTTGGGGTGCTGTAGCATATTGTTTTGATGCTTGTAAGATGCCTAGTTGCTGTTATGGACAGATTGTGGTTATGACTTGTATAGTGTGCATGTGTTGAACCGTTGCTCCGTTTTGAGTGTGCTCTATATGAAACTTGCTTGATTTTGCATGTAGTTTCAGATTACCATGTTGCATCCTTGTTTTGGTGTGTTTGCTTGATGTTTGAGTGCATTTTGCATCAATGCCATGCTTAACATGTTTTGCTCATATCTTCTAGGCCGTAGCTCTGAATCTAATGAACTTTATATGTAACTTGACTAGAATCTCGTGTCGATCATCTTGGTGCATCTTAACTTGCTGTTTAACAACTTGAACATAAGGTTTATTCAGTTCTGGACCAATTTCGAAATATGCATATGAGGACTTACCGGAATTGTTATATGTTGTTCCCGGCCTCATTTAAACTTGTCTTGATGTGTTGTTCTTGTTTGCATCATCTCTTACCATGAGTAGCTTCAGGTAGCTTTGTCATGCATCATGCTTGTTGTGCATCATGTCTTGTTCATGTGTGGTGTGTTTACCTATGTTGTGTGCTTCTTCTCGATGGTTCCCGTTTTGTTGCGATCGTGAGGATGCGTTCGTCTACGTGTGGTTCGTCTTCATGGCGTCACCCGTTCGTCTTCTTCATGGACTCGTTCTTCCTCCTAGCGGGATTTCAGGCAAGATGACCGCTACCCTGGATCTCACTACTATCATTGCTATGCTAGTTGCTTCGTTCTATCGCTATGCTGCGCTACCTATTACCTGTTTATCAAGCCATCCCATATTGCCATGAACCCCTAACCTTTGACACCATTCCTAGCAAACCATTGATTGGCTATGTTACCGCTTTGCTCAGCCCTTCTTATAGCGTTGCTAGTTGCAGGTGAAGTTGAAGATTGCTCCATGGTGGACAGGGTTATGTTGGGATATCACAATATCTCTTATATTATTAATGCATCTATATACTTGGTAAAGGGTGGAAGGCTCGGCCTTATGCCTGGTGTTTTGTTCCACTCTTGCCACCCTAGTTTCCGTCATACCGGTGTTATGTTCCCGGATTTTGCGTTCCTAACGCGGTCGGGTGATTTATGGGACCCCCCTGACAGTTCGCTTTGAATAAAACTTGTCCATCAAGGCCCAACCTTGATTTTACCATTTGCCTCACCACCACCTACTTTTTCCCTTGGGAGTCGCTCTCTCGAGGGTCATCTTTATTTTATCCCCCCCGGGCCAGTGCTTGTCTAAGTGCTGGTTCGAACCGAGTAGACTGCGGGGCCCCCTCGAGGCAACTCGAGGTCTGGTTTTACTCGTAGGATGTCTCATCCGGTGTTGCCCTGAGAACGAGATATGTGCAGCTCCTATCGGGATTGTCGGTGCATCGGGCGGCTTTGCTGGTCTTGTTTTACCATTGTCGAAATGCCTTGTAAACCGGGATTCCGAGACTGATCGGGTCTTCCTGGGAGAAGGTCTATTCCTTCGTTGATCGCGAGAGCTTGTCATGGGCTAAGTTGGGACACCCTGCAGGGTTTAAACTTTCGAGAGCCGTGCCGCGTTATGTGGCGATGGGAATTTGTTAATGTCGGTTGTAGATAACTTGACACCAGATCCGAATTAAAACGCATCAACCGCGTGTGTAGCCGTGATGGTCTCTTCTCGCGGAGTCCGGAAGTGAACACGGTTTCGGGTTATGTTTGACGAAGTAGGTGTTCGAGGATCACCTCTTGATCATTGCTAGTTGACGACCGTTCCTTTGTTTCTCTTCTCGCTCTCTTTTGCGTATGTTAGCCACCATATATGCTTAGCGCTGCTGCAACCTCACCACTTTACCCCTTCCTTTCCCTTTAAGCTTTGCTAGTCTTGATACCCATGGTAATGGGATTCTTTGAGTCCTCGTGGCTCACCGGATACTTCCAAAACCAGTTTGCAGGTGCCTATGTTACCGAAAGCGGTGACGCAACCAAGCTCAAGGAGGAGCTCGATGAAGATCTTGCCCTTTGTGTTGTTTCGTTCTAGTTGATCAAGAGTGGAGCCCGGTTGGGGTCGATCGGGACCTTTGTCGCATTTGGGGTTCTTCTTTTATTTTGGTTCCGTAGTCGGACCTTGATTGTACCTGGATGATGTAATGCTTTATTCATGTAATTGTGTGAAGTGGCGATTGTAAGCCAACTATGTATCTCTTTCCCTTATATATTACATGGGTTGTTTGAAGATTACCTCACTTGCGACATTGCTTTCAATGCGGTTATGCCTCTAAGTCGTGCTTCGACACGTGGGAGATATAGCCGCATCGAGGGCGTTACACTATGTTGTGATCACATTAAAATGGATGCTTACAGAAAGTCATGTGTAATGCTCACGTTACAGGACTACTGCTTAATCCGCAAGGCAAACTTAGGATAATTACCCATCTAAAAGGATTTCCTGTTCAACTGAACCCTCTGCTTAGGAATCTGAAAATTTCTCATTAAAAGCTTATTATTAGGAAAACAGTCATCCGATCGATGCCCCAAAAGATAGCAAAAAGTGCAAGAAAATAAGGAGGGCCAATTACTTGAGATGTACCCCAATGCTATACACATCAAACAATTACTCTCCACAAAGATCCTTTGTTGGGCCAAGCCCACACAAGACTGGCATGGGGTCTGCATAGAGTGACATTGCACACACATATTACTTGGGCATGTATGGGTCATTTGATTCGTGTCATAGCAAATGATGCACTTGCCTAATCGTTTGAAGATAGTCCTTGGTCGGAATATTGAGTAATCAAGGGTATCCGAAATATCCAGATTCGAGTAAACAACTTCCTGATGATCAAGGATAGACTCCAACAATGAGTTTGACAAAGAATTATAATAATTGGCCAAAATGTTAACTCCTAGAAATTTCTTGATGGGCATAGCAAAGTCCTGCACAATTAACGGATTTGCATGCAATTCACATGACCTAAGTTAAAGCTCACCAGAGACACCCGCCTGCACGACGGAGTCTGTTGACGGGAAGAGAAATCCAACGAGCCAAAAAGTTTTTTTTTCAATCACATCCATGAGCATGGGCATGATCATAGTTGATCCCAAATTTAGCTACTTCTAAGGTAGTCTGATTATCCTGAGAAGCATTGACCTTGAGAAAATCTAGTTTCGGCCTAATTGCAGTCAGGCTACATTGAGAACCCTCAAGTGTTTCAGAATTAGCAGACCACGAAGGATCCCAAGGACGAGAAATATAATCATTTGCATGAGAGCCACGATGAAGATGAAAATGACACATAAAGTCTAGCCAAAAGTGATCTTTAAGATCATAAATGAACGTCCAACTCAGTTTTAAGCAACCAAAAACCAGAAACAAAAATCACTGACTTGAAGCACATGAAAAATCCTTGGCCAAACCACCAATATGATATTACAAAGCAAGTCCCATAAATTCCTCCGAGAGCATGAAGGAGGCCGAAGAGAAAGAAATCAGAAGGTGAAACTCTCCTGAACCAAGCTAGGGATAGGAGTGAACCGTAGAGGCGAAGAGATAATACACCTGATATACTACATTGAGTCCTGGGGAGAAATCCCAGTGGAGGAGGCTCTCCTTGGCCAGCCGGTTGGCTAGATCTTTCCTTCCCTTCTTGTAGAGGTTTGGTTGTAAACTCGGTTCTTTGATCAACTCTTTGGTCGGTCAATTCAATGTGAACATATGGTACTAAATGCTACAGATTTTCTTCCCTTTTACTCCCTCCGTCCGGAAATACTTGTCATTGAGATGGATGTATCTAGATGTATTTTAGTTGTAGATACATCCATTTTCATCCATTTTGATGACAAGTAATTTCGGACGGAGGGAGTATATGCCATAATCATGGAATACCTTCCCTTTTCTTCACTTACGTGCTAAATAGCCATATCCACCCAACGAGGAACATAGTACCACCTACACCACTACCACTATCCGCCACTTGCTCCATTGGTTGCGACCAAGTGAAATGTAGTGTATCACACCACTTCCCCAGTTTCGTCCGTAATATCGCGGACTAGGACATAATCATTGTTTTATATGGATCATTCATACTAGATATTTCTAATGGAAGCAAATGTGTTGCCTCATTTCATTAATTAAGAAAAGTAGAATGGTCTAATTTATCATGAGAAATTGGCCAAAAACCATACAGATCTGCTCAATCACCTAGTTCCCACGACAAGGACAATGATTCACCGCAAAAACCATCCCACAAAACCCCACGCGGAGTACTTACAAAAAGCACCGAGTGAGAAATCCATTCTTGAAACTATTAATACTCCATGGAGTATCTTGCTAATGTATTCATGGTGATATTTTTTAGGGTGTCATCCATGGAGTATCTTGGAAGGGCTGTCACCTTGCCCACCATGGTGACACTTTTCATTGATGTTTGACCTTCCTCACATTTTTTTTAGAGTACGCAAATTGTGTACTGTATTTTTGTAACCTTCCTCACATTGAGGACGTGTTTCAAGTCACTGTGTGACCGAAGGAGGCACGACAAGGATGCATTTGTCCTGTGTTAATTCACGTGGACGGAACTTGGTCTCAAATTCTCAGATCACACAATTGTACGACGTACGTACATGCGGGTTGATCAGATGAGCCGTTCGGCCTGAGAAGAAGAAACACACGCTCCGACGCTCGGCTCGGGTGCCCCACTCGATGGACTGTTATCGTCACTACTAGTAAGCGTGCACGTGCAAGGCACGTATCATCAAAATGTCATGGTTCACTCTCTCCTAACTTTCTCAGTAAGGTAAAAATGGCGGCGACAGTTTACCCCTCACTTTGTTGTCGGGACTCGAGATACCGAGTCCCGTATCCATACTCCACCACTCCAAACGGGAGGGGGGCCGCTTTGATTCTAGCGTGGCGAGGATGACGTCACACCAGAATAGTATAACCCGCTCTCCTCCTACCTCCAAAAAATTATCTATGGTGCATCATTCATGTCATATTTAGTCTTTTAGGAGAAACAACAACTTATTAATGAATAATTTACAATGTCAGTTACAACCAGTGGCCTAACAACACACCTACGCTCGGGCTTCGGCTTTCATCCCATTGCTTCATATCTAGATTTTTAGAGCAGCAGTCAGTAACACATCCCCTTCGTGGTGTCAAGCAATCACGTCTTGCCAAATAGAATTGAAAAGAATTGACGTTCCCCTATTCACTCATTTTTCTCTAGTCACCTATCCAGCTGCCTGTAGTTGTATAGTGGCAATCTGCATCACATGTACCTGCAAAATAGGTATTTTTTACATTTGTCATGAGGTTGACTTTTCACATAATTTCTCTGTCATATTGGTGCTTCTTCAAAATAAACATAAAAATAGCTCATTCAGTTTGATCAAAAAGTAATTACCAGTGCATCCAATATGGTTACTGAGTTGCCTTGGAGATTACCAGGTCAATGTCAAACTAATGGTCATGAGGGCATGCTGAGAACATCTTGTCATGTACTCCCTCCATCCGAAAAAGCTTTTTCGGATGGAGGGAGTATGTTAATAAAGAAAAAAATTAAACTACATTTGAAGTATTTTAATAACCTTAAGATAAATATGAATTCATTGATAATCATCTTTACCAATAACTTTGAAACCACAATCTCCCATACTTACAATTTGTAGAGTCCCAGTCTTCTCAAGCATTAGATTGATTTTCTTCAAGAGAAAAATCAAAATAGCTATTAGAAAAATCAAGGCAGCTTAGAAAAAAAAAGTTAATCAATACTCATATTACTTGAGAAAGTATCATTCTCAATATTTAAAGTCTGCAACAACAGTTGATGATTTAGTATGATTGGTAGATTTAGTAGGGACGTGACCAATGTGTCATCTGTTCTCTGATGTCCTGCAAGACTACTAAAAGCAGGAAAATAGTTTGCATATAGATAAGTAATTTTCTGCTAAAAATAATTTCTGAATATTTACTTAAAAAGGCATTGCTCTGATTTAGCAAACACTCATTTCCTTTTTTCCGAGAACATGGAGGCGAAGAGTACATCAACCTAAAGAAGGCCAACAAGAGCAGCACCGCGCGCCGCAAAGTTTAAACAACTACTATAAAACAAGAACAAGATACAGCATGAAACTAAATATCGCTGTCTCTTTAGCAAAAAAAATCCATGAACAAACTCTTCTGTGGTATAGATAGGAATGCATTTGTGTTATAAATAGGAAAAGCATCTCAAGAACACAAATTTGCCATTAAGTTATTTCCTTTCTTCTGCACCCTCTGGTAATCACCTAATTTATAAAATGAATTTATACTTTACCATATGGTTAGTACTGATCATAAGACAACACTATGTTGTATCCATCAACCTGTTGCCAAATTTTGAACAGCGCCATGTCTAGAGCGCAGTAGAACATCGCTATAAACCACATGCACACCCTGTCCTTGTTGTGCTCTTCTGTCCTTACTCTACTCTTCAATTACTCACAGGTCCATGACTACCAGATGACGACGCCAGAGCCCTTGAGGCGCCGAGCGACTGCGCCGTTTTGGCAAGAGTGTGGATGCCTGCGTGCAAGTGGTGGTGGCCATCGACTTGCGCCATGCAGTGGTCATCATCGGCACCCGCATGCTGGCTGCCCGCGTCGTTGCCATCGTCGGCCTGCTCATGGTGACCGTCCTCCAGAACAGCATTGACGAAGACGTGGTCATCATCCGCGGGAACCTGGAGGAGTCCGTAGACGCCCAGGACTCCGCGAGGCATGCTGGTGCTGGACATCGGCCTGCGCCATGCCGTGACCATCATCAGCTCGTGCATGTTGGCCGCCTCTATGCGCCACATAGTCATCATCGTTGGGCTGCGCGAGGCGGCAAACCTCCTGAATGGCATGGCCATCATCATTGTTGGGTTGCGCGAGGCGGCAAACCTCCTGAGCGGCATGGCTGTCGCTGTGGCATCCGTCCGTGAGCTCGCCATCACCTTGGTGGACACCGACCTCCGTGGGCACGCCATCGTATAGGTGGACGACGTCGCCCTGCCGGACGCCGCCCTCCGCGGGAATGCCTTTGTGCTGGTGGACGCCGTTGTCCGCAAGCGCGTCGTCGTCCCAGATGCCACCGTCAGAGAGCATGTTGTCTAGAGCAGTAACTAAATATTGTGCAACCTAATCGGCTAGATAATAGACAGGCTTACAAAAAAACCTATTTAAATTCCCAATGTGTCTTGTGCAACTATCGAGTGATGTCTATGTTTGACGGTGTGATCAATCACCTATACTGGTTCTATTGATCCATCCATGGGAATGATCAAAAACATACTGTAATGAGATTATAAATAAATATTGAACTCACATGTTGTTGGTGGTGCTTGATGTGAGATTATAAATAAATATTAAGCTCACATAATGGATTGAGATTATAAATAAATGTTAAGCTTAGTGGTTCATGTCTTGGTGGTGCTCAGATGTTGTTGTCACCAGTCCTAATTCCTAAACCTCATAAAATGTATAACTGGCATAATCACTTGAGGGCATAAAGTCGTCACTGTATCCACAGTTGAATTAAATTTGAGGTAATAATATTCCCAATCAAGAAAAATACATCTTCAGTCTTATTGTCAATAAGCACCGGGGAAAAAAAGAGATGCAAGTGCATGTATAGAGGAATGGGAATAAGTGGTTTTCACGTAAGCCGGCCAAATTACAGAATCCATCAAATTAACTTCTGAGATGCAATTTTGTGCATGTAAGAAACAAAAAATATTGCTAGTTCCTATAGAAGCAAACCGTCAAGGTGCATTGATATCACATCGTTATCACCAGAATAAATCATGAATCATGATACTCATTACCTACAGGTCCTGACAAATGTAGTTCAGTGGCTGGCCCTTCCCCCTGGCTGTACCAACTACCAAGCGACGACCCATACATAACCAACCATTCAACCTGTCGACAAACAATGTGGATGTGTAAGCTAGTGGAGAAAGAATAACACTTACTGCGTGAGATCCTGACCAATGTACTTCATTTGACATCATTTAGTGTTCACTCTTCTATGGTCAGGTCCTGACCAATGGAGCTATACCAAAATTTGCAATTTATCCATTTCAAATAGCATGCCTCTTCTGTAACTTCCACAAAATGTACAGGCATGTCCTATGCCCAAATAAGGGCCAGTCCAGGTCTGCAAACAAATTGAAAAATACAGGTAGCCAATCAGGATTATATATGTCTAATAGTACCTCTTAGATGACAAACAAAAGAACCTAATAGAGATGCATACAAATGACACACTTGGTCCTTTCAGTAGGAAAAGTGACCTCGATCTTCAATCTGTACTGTGATATCTGCAAAAAAAAGGGCATCTCTTGGCCATGTTTTTCGAAATAGAATGCTCCAGGCAGGAGATAAGAATGTTTGTACTAATTACTACTGTCATATGCATCAGCCTATTGCGGTAATGCCTGGAAGGGATTTGCATTGAAATTCCTAAGGAGAAGAGCACTTCTAATAGTCCAACTAATTAGGTCAACAATTCAACAGACCTGTACATGTAAAGTGATGTGAGTGCACTACAGATAAATAGCAAAACAAAGGAGAGCAGAAAATTACTATTAGCGCAGCATACTGGACTTCATACTGATTGCAAATCACACATAGGTTGAGTGCAAACTACAAAGCCTTGCTCTAGGAAAACTGGCAGCTAAAGTTATGCCCTATACATTGAGTACAGGAAAAAGAGTACATGCATGCACATGAGCAAAAGGTCACATACAAAAAAGTAAAATGTGTAACTGAACCTAAACGGGGGAGGAAAAAAGTCACATACAAAAAAGTAAAATGTGTAACTAAGTCAATCATACTTGTTCTGCCCCAAAAAAGGGTAAATAGAATCCCTCCAATTTCTACCATCATCAATCACAGCATGAACTGATGTAAAAAATAATAATTGCTGAACGAATGCAACTTACAGAGTCTCGTGAATCACAACATATAAGCACTAAAGGTCTATATTAGAAGTTACAGCTCTGAAGGAAGTAATTGGTCGGGCTACTACAGATGTAGGCATGAACACAATATTTTCTAGAAGCAAATGATGATAAGATAAATAAAACTGAGACTTCGCAGGATCTGCTTGCACTGAACCCTTTTTTCAGAACAGCAAAGGCCAAACTTTGTGCATTAACATCTGAACAAACAACATTGGATTAAAAAGCGAATTAGAAAGTCGTGCACACACAGCTTCTGAACCAATCAGATACTTTCCACACAGCGAACCAAACATCTCAATATGCCAGCAGCTTATAATTACAGAAATTATGCGTCATCACCATGTCCAGAATTACGAACGGGTTGGGGTTTTGGGAAGGGAGGATATTGGAGAAATAAGGAGAAAAGACATACCGATTTGTTAAGCACAGGATCCTGCTTCAACGGCAAGCACAACACAGATCGAGATGGAGATCGGAGGACGCAGACATGTGGTGGGGGATGGAGTGGTCCAGTGGAGTAAGAACGACCGTGTCGTCACAAGAGCAGGAGCACGCAGAGGCTCCCGTCCTGGGGCGCGGCTGTGGATTAGGAGCGGACCTCGAGCACTCACGGCCAGTTCCAACCCCTTCGTCGCAAGCTTGGTGTTGGATCCGGGAGAGCTGCGGTGGCGGCGGTCCGCGCGGAGGACAACGTGGCGGCGGCCAGAAGAGGAGGAGCGCTGGCGGAGACCAGACGCGGAACGGTGGTGGCGTGGGAGAACCTAAGGCGGCGGGGAGGCCGTTCGTGAGAGGTGTGCGGGGAGGTAGCAGTTTCCTTTTTCTCGGAATATTAAGTGGGAGGTTAGCACTAATCGAGGGCGGGATTGGGTGGTTGCCGAACGAAACTTTAGTCCGCTCGCTGATGCCAGAGTTTTCGTCCGCCAGTGAAAATATGTTTGCTTGTTTAATAGTAGTAGAGATTACATTATAATTACTTTTTTTTTTGATAATCACCCACCTACACCTACCCTCGCACAAACACGCGGTGCTGGAGTTCAATTTCGGGGCGGCGATCAAATAAATGATGCACCGCAGGCCAAAACTTTGACATCTACGACCCTTGTGCTTCCCATACCACGGACAGGGCACCAGTATCTCCATCTCGCGTACGTACGTACTAACTACTCCTAGATGAATGTAGAGTGCGCCTCAAATACCAGGACCAGTTCACACTCCACAACAAATTGCTCTGACAACTAGATATTCTTCGTCCCCCAATCAGAAATCTAGCAGACGACGTGTCGCCACATTCGCGATATATAACTACCGTGAGCTAGCTGGGCACTGCAAGTTTGATCACCACGCGCACACCCACGCCACTACACACACTCTCTCTGTCTTGGCCGCGACAGAGTGTCTCCCGCCCGGCCCGCGCGATGCCAGCCTCCTCCTGGTTCCACAAGCTCAGGGGGGGGAGCACAAGGAAGGCCAAGCGATCGCCCGCGTGTCCGCCGAGTCCGACGCGCGGCTCCTCCGCCGACGCCTTGCCGGAGTGGACGGACCAACAGACAAGCCAGCAGCGCCGGCCACCCGCGCTTCCACCGGCGGCGTGTGCCGGCTACTCTCCTAACAGAGCCTCCTACTACTTTCCGAGCGCGGACCGGGGAGCGCTCCGGTGCATCGCCCCGCGCGGCGCCGCCGACGACGACGGCGCGGCCTTGGACGTCCGTGTCGACGTCATCCATAGCCGCGCCGGCAGGCTCGGCGGCATAGACGCGCCTCCGGCGACGCCGGAGCTCAACCTTCGGCGCATCGTCACGAGGCCCGCCGCCAAGAACGACCCCGCGGAAGGCGTCGCCGTTAGCAGCAGCGCCGGCACCCCCACCTCGGCTGCCACGACGCCGACCACCTGCATGGCGCGGGGGTTCCACGTGAAGCCGGCCGGCAGGCGGCGTCGGCGCGGCCACGACGACAAAAGTGCCCGGAAGGAAAAAACAGCCGAGGACGCGGGCAGCAGGAGACGGCGGTGGCTGTACGAGAGCCTGGTGGTGGTGAAGACATCGTCGGACCCGGAGAGGGATATGGCGGAGAGCATGGCGGAGATGGTGGCGGCCAACCGCATACGGTCATCGGAGGACCTCGAGGAGCTGCTGGCGTGCTACCTCGCTCTCAACGCCGCCGAGCACCACCGCGCCGTCGTTGCCGCGTTCCGCCGTGTCTGGCTTCACATCGCCGGCCAAAGAATGCGCCACCTGCGACACTAAGGCCACAAGCTGCCTGCACCGCAGGCGAACTACTCCTAATTCCTAAACACCTCTGAATTCCTTACGAATCAAAATGCACTTTCGTGTCTCATGCATGGATGAGGATGCATCATGCATGCATGGTGTGTGTGCTCATCATAATCATATCATTGACCGGTTGATCGACTCATGGTCATGGTCCAAGTAGGAGTATATTCTTGCGAAATCGTGTTGCGTTCTAGACTTGAAGGCTAGCAGCTTGCATTCTGTCAAGTTGACACAACTTTCTTTCTTTTGCGTCTCTCGAACTTTCATCGGTTGGTGGTAATCTCTCTGGTCCTGGCACGGCCTTGTGAGGCTGAAGAATGGAACAGCACGCCCACGATATGCGCACCCCACTCTAGCTTCAAAGGCGGATTAGATGCCTCCTTTACAGCTCGATCCGTGCGCTGGGATAATTCAATGGGAATTCCGCTGTTTATCACTTTGCCGGTCCAAGAATTCCCGTGTGATTACCCAATAAGAGCATCTCCAACAGCCGCGCTAAGTGCGTCACAAGAAAAATCTGTTTCTTGCAAGGCTTCGGCTGGTTTAAGCGTCTTCATCATGCTTTGGTTCCAAGAGCCGTATTATAATGCATGCATGCGCAGCGCCGCTCCAATGAGAACACAAAAATACAAATAGCATACCCGCATAGACCACATATACATTTGAAAGAAGATGAGCAAAAATGATCAAACAAACAAAATAAATCAACAATAAATAGTTCAATGTCGTTATCATTACAACTCAAACAAATAGTTTATCGTCCAGTACAACAACTAATGCAATAAACACAAGAAATAGTTCATGAACAATACAATGTCGAATGCAGATATCATCAATCTGTTATGGGCATCAATCCTATCTCTCCAAATTTTCTCCCGACCCATAACCGATCCATCGTGCTTCGGTTTTTTATTGATATGCATAGCTAGGATCATTGCAAGATCCTTCTCCTCTTCCATATCAAATTCTTCTTCGGAAGAATCATACGACGAACTCATCTACAATGTTCAATACTATACTATAAAAACTACAATTCAAAACATGCATCAAATTCATGAAGTTTGAGCAATACATACCTTGTAGGCGTTTTGTCAAACACCTTATGGCGCTGCACGGCAGCGGCAGCGCCGGGCGCTGTTCCTCGACGACGGAGGCGCGGCCTTGGCCAGCGGGACTAGGAGGGATGGGGCGAAGCGAGGATAGGCCGGGAAGCTCGAAGGCGGCGGGCGGGCGTGGTGAGGTGGCGGCCGGACGGGGGAGAGAGGAGGAGGGAGAGGGAGTCTTGGCGCAAGCACTCGAGTGTGCTTGCCACATTTAGTGGCGCTCAAATACACCGCGGGTAAGTGTTTTCGACCGCGCCCAACTCAAGATAAGGCTTGTAGCGCCGTTTTTTGCGCTCATTGAGCGACCCGCGTTCTTGTAGCGCGCGTTTTTTGGCGCCCGCTGAGCGACCGCGCTGCGTGCTAAGCGCTAAAACGGCCTAATTTGCGGTGCGGCGCTAGTTTAGCGCGGATGTTGGAGATGCTCTAATGATAGATAGTTGTGTTGTACTGCTGACCAGCTATACCATCAGCAACCTCTATCGCCAATTACTTGACTTAGACGGATTCATCACAAACAAAAATAAAATACCATTTTACCGCAAAAATTAAAAAGGTCATATGCTTCACTCAGGTAGATACTATTCGAAAATTACACCGTCGTCTATGATGAGAAAAAACCTTTCTAGCCGTACGCCGTCATAAAAAGGTCATGTCCTCCGACCTCCGCCCAGTATAGGATAGACCAAGTACAAAGTTATGGTATACATGCATCAATAACCTACCGAGGAGATGAAACACCTTTTTAAAACATAAACCGCAACATGACTAGCAAGCTACAGAACCAAACATAAGGTTACAGGCCCCACAAAAATGTATCTAGAAAAATGTTTGTCAGTTTGTTGCAATCAATAGCTGGATATATTACGCGCACTACCGACCTATAAAGGTTTGAAGCTACTTAAACTATGGTTGGTATCGCACGGGCGAACTTGCACTACAAAAATATGTCTTTAATAGATTAGTCATGTTGCCCAAAGACATAGCTCTTGCTTACTTGCCAAATGCGGCATACCAGGTAATCTCAAGTCAAGCCCACACAATTGTTTAATAATCAGTGGAATATCTTCACTGAAAGAGGTGGTTTGAGCTTCGACAAGAAAATCGTCATGGGTAATCACCTCATACAAGGATTTAACAGAAAACCTACCATTATGGTGCAAGTTCTACTGAAACTCGTCTTGTTCGTTTGACAGCTGAATGTGTTTCAAACATGTGAGCAATGCATTCCATGATGAGGCGGGACCCTAATAAGTCCCTATGGAAAGAAATATCACGATCTGCTGGGTGCAAGGCCTGTGCAATTGTGATGAATTTATGTCTAACAATTCAATACATGCTTGAATATTGCATCATAAATGAGGTGTCACCCACAAAATTAGCAAATGGGAACACTCTCCCATGAAATTTTGTTTTCTCCTCTATATTCCTTACATTCGATTTTCACCCTTTATACGTTGTATGCGAGGGACAAGTATCTTTTAAAAGCTACAAGAAGTATTTAGCTGTAAAGATTTCATTTTTTCTTAAGAAACACCAAGTACAGTATATTCCACACACAACCCACACTGACATGATGTCTACTGACACACATCTCCTTCAACAACACATGGACATGATTTCCCTAGCGCCCTCCGCCTAGCCCTCCCGCCGGCCACTCCGGCCCTGGCAGCCACCAAACCCCGCCGTTGGCCGCCCCAGCCGCGGCGTCCACACTTCCTCCTCGGCATGGCACTCTCGGATCTCAAGTTTGAACCAGACCTAGCGTGAAGCCTACATCTGGAAGCAATTTGGGGTCCCGGTCAACCATTTGGAGGGTGATAACCTCAAAGAATTCTTCTTGGTCACGGAAATCAGCAGATCAAAACTTCGCATCAACAATGAATCGGTCAGTCTCATTCTTCAATCCTGCTTCGGTGGACATGCTTCCCGATTCAAAGTTTCCTGCCTTCAGAATTGGTCCTTCAAATTCAGTGTCTCGGCTAAGGATGTGGGTTTTGCGATTATCAAAGGGGGTAATTATGTGAATGAGCTTTCCAATGTGGGTTTCTTTCTTTGAGGTCGTGGTGGTCCAGATTTTCGGAAAAAATATCAGCTCTATCTTTAGGAGTTAGATCAGGAATGGACTCTTGTCGACCGATCAAGTGATCGTAGATCTTATGCTGCTGCCATTCAAACCCCACACATTTTTCAACGCCCTGATTCCCCGGTTCGTGCAGTTCGTGATCATAATCCGACTGTTCTTTCTGCATCACAACGTCTAGCGCAGTCAGTGCATGCAGTTTCTACTGTCTTAACTTCACCCAATAATATCGTTGTTGGAAGGGCGGGGTCTTCGGTCCTTCAAATGACTGGGCCTAGGCCCTTTCAGTCACTGGCTGTGGGTCGAGGGCCCACATTCTGTGTCCGTTGCCTTTCTCCTGACCACCTCCAGCCCAATTGCACTAACAGGATTAGGTGCCATGGTTGTTAGCGTTCGGGCCATACTTAGGCCTCTTGCCGATTTGGTGGCACGCTTAACACTCCAGCTTCCGAGATCAGGGCCACAAGTCAGTCTTTCAACACGGTTTTGGGCAACAACCGTGACAACCGCCATGCTTCCCCCGCTGACTCCACCCCTGATCAGGATGATTTGACTGAACAGCATGAGTAATCCCGTTGTTCAATCAAATCAGCCTGCCACCCACATTACCGCTCCTGCCGCCTCGCATTCCCACCGCCCATATCCTCCACTGATACCACTCTCCGCTCCTCCACCAACAATCCTCTCCTCCCCTGCTACTTCATCGCCGGAAATGGCCACCTTCCCCTTTGATCATGCACCTTTCCTCCCTGCGGGATGTCAAGCCATCAAGCTCGAAGGCCGGCCTGCTCGCCACCGCGTCATTCACGGTAGCCTTACGCCGTCCAACGAAGACCTCGCCTGAAGGAAATATGCCCTAGAGGCAATAATAAAGTTGTTATTTTATATTTCCTTATATCATGATAATTGTTTATTATTCATACTAGAATTGTATTAACCGGAAACTTGATACATGTGTGGATACATAGACAAAACATTGTGTCCCTAGTATGCCTCTACTTGACTAGCTCGTTAATCAAAGATGGTTAAGTTTCCTAGCCATAGACATGTATTGTCATTTGATGAAGGGATCACATCATTAGGAGAATGATGTGATGGACAAGACCCATCTGTTAGCTTAGCATAATGATTGTTCAGTTTTATTGCTATTATTTTCTTCATGTCAAGTACATATTCCTCCGACTATGAGATTATGCAACTCCTGGATACCGAAGGAATGCCTTGTTGCTATCAAACGTCACAATGTAACTAGGTGATTATAAAGATGCTCTACAGGTATCTCCGAATGTATTTGTTGGGTTGGCATGGATCGAGATTAGGATTTGTCACTCCGAGTATCGGAGAGGTATCTCTGGGCCCCCTCGGTAATGCACATCATAAGAAGCCTTGCAAGCAATGTGACTAATGAGTTAGTTGTGGGATGATGTATTACGGAACAAGTAAAGAGACTTGCCGATAACGAAATTGAACTAGGTATAAAGATACCGACGATCGAATCTCAGGCAAGTAACATACCGATGACAAAGGGAATAACGTATGTTGTCATTACGGTTCGAACAATAAAGATCTCCATAGAGTATGTAGGAGCCAATATGAGCATCTAGGTTCCGCTATTTTTTATTCACCGGAGAGGTGTCTCGGTCATGACTACATAGATCTCGAACTCGTAGGGTCCGCACGCTTGATGTTCAATGACGATTTGTATTATATGAGTTTTGTGATTTGGTGACCGAATGTTGTTCGGAGTCCCGGATGAGATCACGGACATGATGAGGAGTCTCAAAATGGTTGAGAGGTAAAGATTCATATATAGGACGATAGTATTCAGACACCGGAGGTGTTCCGGGGGTACCGTGTACATATCGGGTCACCGGAAGGGGTTCGGGGCAACCCCCGGCAAACTACATGGGCCTAATGGGCCAAGAGGGGGACAGACCCCCTAAGGGGCTGGTGCGCCCCCATGTAGGCTGAATTGGGGTGGAAAGAAAAGGAGGGAAGGGAGAAGGAAAGGGGAGGATTCGGCCTCCCCCTTTCCTTCTCTCCCCCTCTCTTTCCTTCCCCTCCGACTTGGGGTGCCCCTTGCTGCCCCTCTCCATCTCCCACCTATATATATGTGGGGGGCACCGCTAGAACACACATCATTGATTCCTAGCCGTGTGAGGCGCCCCCCTCCACAGTTTACGCCTCCGGTCATATTCATGTTGTGCTTAGCGCGAAGCCCTGCGTGGATCATTTCACCATCACCGTCACCACGCCGTCATGCTGACGCAACTCTCCCTCAACACTTTGTTGGATCAAGAGTTTGAGGGACGTCATCGAGCTGAACGTGTGTAGAACTCAGAGGTGTCGTACGTTCGGTGCTTGATCGGTCGGAATGAGAAGAAGTTCGACTACATCAACCGCATTAACAAACACTTCCGCTTTCGGTCTACGAGGGTACGTGGACACACTCTCTCCCTCTCATTGCTATGCATCTCCTAGATAGATCTTGCGTGAGCGTAGGAATTTTTTTGAAATTGCATGCTACGTTTCCCAACATCGCCATCATCACTATCATCCCGATGCCGGTCAGTGAGGTTGCGTTTGTCAATGTTAGAGAGATCCTTCAGGAATTCCTTCATTCAAAGAGGATGGATGTGGTCTCTATCACTAGATGTCCCTTTGGCCAGGCGTTTGTCCATCTTTGCAGTGCTTCAGATCATGACTTGCTAATTAGTAGTGGGCCTCATCTGCATGATGATGTTCACTTCGTATTCTAGAAGCACAATGAGGGGATGAACTGGAAAAACTTCACCCTCAATAGAGATGTTTGGCTACTCCTAGTGGAATTCCCAGCTGACCTCAGATCGTTTCAAGATCTGTTTAATGCAACTTCCGGTTTTGGAGAGCTACAAGTTTGGGACAGAGTTAAGTCCTCTGATGTTGTTGTGGCTGTAAAGGTCAAGTTGATGCTTTGAGAGATGTCCCAGCCAGTATTCTGGTCTCTGGTGCCAATAGCCAGAGTGGTCAGTCTTGGACTTGTCCTGTGGTTATTTTCCAAGATATGCCTATAGGTGGGCCCCCACCTGATGAAGACCCGGTCCCAGCAGATGGTAATCCCCATCCTCGGCCGCCAGAGCAGTTTCATCACTGCAATCAACATAATTTGCTGATTAAGCCTACTGAAGCTCACCTGGTTCAGCAAGATAATGCAGATGTGGATGACATGGACATAGAGCAGGAATATGAGGGCTGGGGCCACTGGGCAATGCCTCAGGCCCCTATTGATGTGCAAGTCCAAGCAGAGGATTTCATAGAGCTCAATGATTTGCTTGGTCCACTAAATGCTACAAATCCTCAGCCTGCTGATAATGATGGTAGTGGGCTCACTCTTTCTCTTGGACTGAATCTTTCTGATGGCGGTTCAACTAATTCAGTAGGAGGTGGCCCAAACATGCAAGAGCTAAATGAGCTTTTGGCACCCCTAGAGCTTCATGCATTCCAGCCTGCCCAAGACAATGCTCTGCTTGATGTCAATCAGCCTATTATGCCACCTCTTGAGGATCAACATGTAGTCCATCCTCTGCCAGTTCAGCAACATAACAAAGTGCAACAAAACCTGCTAGCTCTCCCAGCTCCAGCTGTTAATAAGAATGAAATTATTGCACCAATTGCAGCAGTCAACTTGCCACATCAGGGCCATGCTGCACCTCCTGCCCCTGCCTTGTTGCAAGAAGTTCTTCTGGTCCATCAGACTGATGCTTTGTTGCAAAACCCTGCACCTGTGTCATATGGTGTCTCATTGGTTGAGGAGGTGCCAGTTCACAATACACAAGCTACAGCTCAGGCCAGCCTATCAGTTGATCAAGGTACAAACATACCTGTGTCTGACAATCAAGAACTAGAGATCAATCCAAGTGAATCAGAAGGTAATAGTTTGGAGGCCCCTCCTGGTTTCCCTTTACCTGTCTTCAAGAATAATATCATAGTCAATACAATGCAGTTAGCTGACTGTGTTGACCCCATGCTCTCTGCTCTTTACCCACAAAATGCCACAGCAGGAGATGGTTCTGAATTTCCATCCAAGGAAGGAGTAGAGCTATACAACAAGTACTTTGCACCCTCATCTGGACAGGTGGACCCCATTCAGGTACCTACAAAATGGTTTAACTTTATTACCCTAGCTCTCGTGACCCCTGATAATTTTGACCGGGCCAAATCACTACTGACCTCTAAGCTATGGACTTATCTGATATAGGGCTCTGCTTGCAAGAAATGTTCCCCTTTGTCTTACATGAATCTTGTGTCTCTGGACTACAACCTGTTTGTTCACAGCTGATGGCAGAACAAGAAGCCTCCTCTGCTCCTAGCAAAGTTACTCCTGTGGCATAAAGTGCAGCTACACAGACTCTACAGCCCCTTGCCAGTACCTCGACTGCTCATGGTCAAAGGAAGAGGAATGACAAAGCCCCTATAGTGGAAACAGAGGTAAGGAGAAGTTGCAGGTTAAGCAAACTTAATAAGGGCTTTAAGAAGCAAACTTGCCCAGGACAGAAACTGCTTCTCTTGTTCCGCCTGCAATTCCTTCTAAGATCATTAAAAACCTCTTTGTTTCCTTTTGCAAGGCTGATGCAAAGGAATGTACTAAAGGCATGCTGCACCAACCCAAAAAAGGAGAACAAGACTGCTAGCAAAGGAGGCATGCAACATTCTGGAGGGCTAGAGGCTTAAGAGCAGCTTCTGAAGTAGTTAGCTCTAGTTGAATCTAGTTGGACTTGGCATAAAGCTTTTGTACTTGAGACTCTATCACTATGAATTCCACAACTCTTGTAATGGATCTGATGTCTCATGGTTACACTTTTTTTGCCTGTATGACTGCTTCTTGAACTTATCAGTTTATATACCCCATCTGGGACTTGGGCTTGGCAGTGGTTTGTCTGATGTGTTGGGGATTTTTATCTTTATGACTGTGATCTGGTTTCCCCTGACAATATTGGGTGCAGTAATCCTCAAAGGGCACTTCCTTTGTACAACAACCCACCCTACAATTCTGATAAGTGTACCACTACTTATCAATGAACAGAAACTGGAAAGTTCTGAACTGGAACATCAGGGGAATGGAGTAATAAATGGTTGGCTCTTAAAAACAGGATCACTGAGGCTAACGCAGATATTATTTGCCTTCAAGAAACAAAAAAGGAGTCATTTGATCACAGATACCTCAAAAAATTGCCCCAAGAGAATTAATAAATTTGATTTTCTTCCTTCTATGGGTGCATCTAGTGGTTTACTTACAGCCTGGAATAACTCTTTGTTTGACGGGGAAACCTTGTTCCACAATGATTTTTCTCTGTCTATCAGATTCACATCAAAAATTTCAGAGGACTGTTGGATACTTTCAAATATCAATGGGCCTTGTCAAGGAGAGGTTAGGAATACTTTCCTCAATTGGCTTGGAGACTTTCAAATGCCTGATGACGCTAAATGGTTAATCATGGGGGACTTTAATTATGTCAGGTATCCTCATAACAGAAGCAAACTAGGTGGAAATTTCAATGACATGCTAAAGTTCAATGATGCTATTAACTCCCTGGCCTTAGTGGAAATCCCTCTAAAAGGCAGGAATTTTACCTGGAGCAATATGCAAAGTGCCCCCTTATTGGGGGAACTAGATTGGGTCTTCACTTCAGAAGCTTGGACTTCTCATTTCCCACATACTATGGTCCTTCCCCTTGCTAAACCAGTGTGTGATCACATACCATGCCTCATCAGATAGGAACTCATATTCCAAAAGCAAAAATCTTCAGATTTGGGAACTACTGGCTACAAATTCAGGGTTCAAGGAGATTGTCAAGACCAACTGGGATCAAGATATCAATATTACAAACAGTGCAAAAAAGAATCACTGCCAAGTCCCAGAGATTAAGGAAGTGCTTAAAGCATTGGGCTAAATCAACCTATCAGCTTAGCAACACAATCAAAGCCACAAATGAAGTTCTTTTTCTCTTGGACACTATTGAAGAATTCAGGCCCCTGCAAGATATGGAATGGAATGGCAGAGAATTTATAAAACAGCACTTGTTGAAACTTCTGGAATTACAAAGAATATATTGGCAGCAGAGGGCCACCATTAGATGGGTGAAATTTGGAGAAGCCAACTCGCAATATTTCCAGGCTAAGGCTACTTTGAAGTATAGAGTTAATCATATTCACAGTCTTCAAGATGAGAATGGCAACACAATCAAAGATCACTGCTCCAAAGCAAATATTCTTCTGAAAGCCTTCAAAGACGGATTGAGCACCTTAATGCCCACTTTTAATATGTTGAACTTAGAAGGGCTCATCAACAGACACCCTAATCTATCCATGCTGGAAGTCCCTTTCTCCAAAGAGGAAATAGACGATGTTATCAAGGATCTACCAACTGAAAAGGCACCAGGGCCTGATGGTTTCAACACCAATTTTGTAAAAGCCTTCTGGGATATAATTGCTCTAGATTTCTATGCTCTAATTGAGGATTTCTATCATGGGAAGATCAGCTTGCAAAGTATAAACTCATGTTTCATCACTCTTATTCCTAAGACTGAGAACCTAACCACTCCAAATGATTTCAGGCCTATCTCATTGCTTAACTGTTCAATTAAGATCATCACTAAACTGCTTGCAAATAGACTGCAAAAGATCATCCTCAAATGGGTGCACACCAATCAGTATGGCTTCATTAAGAATAGATCTATCCAGGACTATTTAGCATGGGCTTATGAATACATCTACCAATGCAACTCATCTGATAGTGAAATATTGGTATTGAAGCTTGATTTCCAAAAGGCTTTTGATCTTATTGAACATCAAATCATTAAATAAATACTCATTGCTAGAGGTTTTGGAGATAGATGGCTTATGTGGATGGACTTGATGTTTAGTACTGGTCTTTCATCTGTATTATTAAATGGGGTCCCTGGCAAACAGTTTCTTTGCAAGAGGAGTTAGGCAAGGGGATCCTCTCTCTCCTCTTCTATTTGCCTTGGCTACTTATTTGCTACAGTCGGTAATGAACGAGGCTATGAATAACAATCTCATCAGTAAGCCTTTACCAAGTCACCCATGCCCTGATTTTCCAGTAATTCAGTATGTTGATGATACGCTTCTTCTGATGCCAGCTTGCATTGTTCAGTTAGAACAACTCAAGAACATACTTATGCATTTCACAGCATACACTGGGCTGAGAGTCAACTTCCAGAAATCTGCCATGGTCCCAATAAACATTAGTCAAGCTAAAATGGAGTTGCTGGCTCAAAATTTGGGGTGCAGCATTGGAGACTTCCCTTTCACATATTTGGGATTGCCACTTAGTTTGGCTAAACCAAAATTAGAGGATTTTGTTCCCATTATTAAGAGGATTGATAGAAGGCTATCTGGTTGCTCCACCTTCCTGTCGTATGGGGATAAACTTGTACTCATCAAATCAGTATTCACAGGTCTACCCACCTTCTTCATGGGTACTCTTGAACTCCCTGTTGGCATTGTTGAGCTGATTAACAAATATCTCAGACATTGTTTTTGGAGAAAATATGGTATGGAAGACCAAGGCACACCTCTCATCTCATGGAACAAAGTGTGCACTCGCAAAGATCAGGGTGGTTTGGGTGTCTTAAACATTGCAACCCATAACAAATGTCTCATGATGAAGCATATCCATAAATTCCTCAATTACTTGCCCTGGGTCCATTTGATTTGGGAATCATACTATCCTCGAGGAGTTCTTACTCAAAGACCTATAGGATCTTTCTAGTGAAGAAACATACTCAAGCTACTACCTCAATTCAAGAAGGTTGCTGGGGGGGGGTAATGGGTCAAGGAAACACCATCAATCTTTGGGATGACAATTGGGGTATGGGGCCACTCAAAGATAAATTCCCTAAGTTGTTTTCCTTTTCCAGCAAGGATAAATTGACAATCCAAGACTACCTTCAAGCTGATAATGCACTTCACAACTTTCACATTCCACTTTCAATAGAGACACATCAGCAATTTTTGCAACTCCAAGATATGCTTCAGTCACTTCAACCTGGAAATCATCGTGACAAATGGAGATACCCATGGGGAACCGATTACTCTTCCATTAAAATGTACAAGTTGATTACACTTGGAGAACCAGCTGCACCTATCTTTGCCAAAATTTGGAAGAACGCTACCATGAGGTATAAGATATTCTTCTGGTTGCTCTTACATTACAAAGCTAATACAGGAAATCTCCTGCACAGAAAATCTTTCTATCTCCCATCATATAAATGTGAGCTCTGCCACTCCAACACTGAAGAGACCTCCCTGCACTTATTTTGGGATTTTGACTTTGCCTCAAGTTATTGGGAAGCTCTACTTGACCACAGAAACACAGGAATATCACCTTATGAAGAGATTGCACTTTTGGCTCAAGCCCTCCCCGCATCAATTGCCATGGAGGTCCTCATCATGGGATGTTGGAACATTTGGATTCAGAGGAATGGGAAAATATTCAGAGCACGCCAGCATTCCATTCAAGCATGGAAAGGCCTTCTGAAACATGATCTTCTACTTCTCAGGCATAGAATCAAATTCAAGTTTGAAGCTCAATTTTCCAGCTGGATTGATCAGTATCTAAGTTAATTTTACAACATGTTGGGATTTGATAGAGCAGGAATTGGTTGAATTTGTCCTCTGCGACTTGTAAACTTCTGTAAATACTTTATTTTTAAATATATTCATACCATAGAACGATTGTTCTACGGGTTTCGGTTCAAAAAAACACATGGACAAAGTTGATGCTAGCTATATTAGTGTGTTCACGCTGTGAAGATGGTCAAACTTGGAATTTGATCCCGGTGCATTGGATATATAACCACCTTCACAAGCCACTTAACCAAGAGAAAAATCCTAATTTAGCATGGGTAAAATAAAGGCTTCCTTATGTAACCCTGGAAATTTCAGTCTTTCATTATTTTACACCGACTCTAATTTCCATTCCTAATATGGCAATACCATCAGTTCCATTCAAATCTACCTCCTCTGTAAAGAAATATAAGAGCGTTTAGATCACTACGGAGGGAGTAGCATATAAGGGCATCTCCAATGCAAACTCCTAAAATGTATTTGTCACGCATTCGTGGATAGTGACATGGGACTCGGCCATCCAACCATTTATGCATACATTTGAAAACAAATTTAAACAAAACGGAGAAACTTCATGCAAACTGGATGATTTTTGTTTAGATTGGATCAAATTAATTACATTTTGACATATTTCAACTAAACAAAAGATGATGAGACTTTTTTAACCTAAATATAAATAATCGCTGGCCGTGGTGGAGTCTATGTCCAATGTCCTGTCTTCCATGTCCGGCAAGCTCACTGACAGTGCAGAAGCGGGAGGAAAAAATAGGAGTGACCTTCCTGGGACCCAAGACGTGGCAGCATCCCATGTGCTACACTTCCTCGCTTGAGCCCGCCATGTCAACGCCAGATGTGTACGAGCCGCCCTCATGTTCGTGGCGGCGGAGCGCGAATCACGGTGGCAGTACAGTCGACCCGAAGCTGGCACCGTCTGCCGACGCCATCCATGTGCACGCCGCATTGGTTGGAGCAATATCGGTCGCCCTACTTCTATGCCGCAAAACAACTCGGCCGGGAGCAACACTCCCTGGCCTCAGCCGTCGGGTAATTATCGTATTTTGTCAACATTAACGCGGCGCCACTCCATTTCCCCGACTTAGCATCTCCACGGCTTGTCCTTTCACGGACGCCGAGCGTGGATCAGCTTGATCCCACTCTCTATTCGCCGATATGTCTCAACCGAACAAGATGGCATACAGATAGGGGTAATCTACGATGGAGACAAAGAAGGCTTTGAGGAAGGACAAGTGGATGACTTAGAGCCGGAGGTGTACGCCCAACGGCTGGGCACATACACATAGCCAAGAATGTACACCTAGCTGGGAACGTACACCCAGCAACCAGACTCATACACCGGGCAGCCGGAGCAGGACACGTATAGCGATGGCGGCCTTGATCGGAAGGATTGGATGGACGATCCAAAGAAGAGGGGTAGAGGAGAAAGCTTCGACATGCGGGAGGACGAATTATTGTGCCATGCATGGTTGGCCACTAGCATCGATATGAGCCATGGCACATAACTAAAGGGCGCAATATTTTGGTCCAATATCCATTCTTGGTTCCATGAGCACAAGAATTTCGAGCCCTACCGCAACGAACTCATCTTGATGGTGGGACAAAGTAGCTCAACCATCGATGATACATCATCCAAGTGGCCGTGAGCAAGTATTGCGACCAATTAAAACAACTAATCGGTCGGTGGCCAGGTGGTAAGAAAATCACCGAGAAAGTTATCTTTTATATGTGTTAGTCATTAGGCCGGATATGCTCTATATATTGGACATTTGACCGGATATGCAACTTTGTTGACAATGTCCTTTTTAGCCCCCGTGCATGCAACTTGTTCTTGAATATGGAGAAGAAGAACTTCGTCCTCATGCATTGTTGGTTAAAATTGAATGGGCAACCCAAATGGCAACTATCCATTGTCAACCCAATCAAGACCACCGACATCGGTAATGAGGAAGCGAGTGATCCAATCGATCCAATAAAAGAGCCATCCAAGAAGGTTAGGAGGGCGCTCCAGAGAAAGAAGTGGGAGGAGAAGGAAAAGAGAAAAGGGGCAGCGGACAAGATGACAAAGAGATTAAGGCATCATGGTGAAGAAGGAGGAGGCATGTGTCAATCGCTCTGATGTGAAGGAGGAAAAGAAGGCTGAGAGGTTTAACATCTTGATGGCGATGAATGCTACGTCTTGAGCTTGAGTTGGTTTTCATTGAAGAGGAAAGGGTGATGCAACAATAGTAGCGTAAGTATTTCCCTCAGTTTTTGAGAACCAAGGTATCAATCCAGTAGGAGTCTCCTCAAAAGTCCCACGCACCTACACAAACAAACAAGAACTCACAACCAACACAATAAAGGGGTTGTCAATCCCTTCATGGCCACTTGCGAAAGTGAGATCTGATAGAGATAATATGATAAGATAAAATATATTCTTGGTATTTTATGATATAGATTGGAAAGTAAAAGATGCAAATAAAAGTAGATTGAAAGCTTATATGATAAGAGATAGACCCGGGGGCCATAGGTTTCACTAGTGGCTTCTCTCAAGATAGCATAAGTATTACGGTGGGTGAACGAATTACTGTCGAGCAATTGATAGAAAAGCGAATAATTATGAGATTATCTAGGCATGATCATGTATATAGGCATCACGTCCGTGACAAGTAATCCAAAACGATTCTGCATCTACTACTATTACTCCACACATCGACCGCTATCCAGCATGCATCTAGAGTATTAAGTTCATAAAGAACAGAGTAACGCATTAAGAAAGATGACATGATGTAGAGGGATAAACTCATGCAATATGATATAAACCCCATCTTTTTATCCTCGATGGCAACAATACAATACGTGCCTTGCTGCCCTCGCATCCTTTGGGAAAGGACACGCAAGATTGAACCCAAAGATAAGCACTTCTCCCATTGCAAGAAAGATCAATCTAGTAGGCCAAACCAAACTGATAATTCGAAGAGACTTGCAAAGATAACTTAATCACACATAAAAGAATTCAGAGGAGATTCAAATATTTCTCATAGATAAACTTGATCATAAACCCACAATTCACCGGATCTCGACAAACAGGCCGCAAAAAGAGTTACATTGGATAGATATCCAAGAAGATCGAGGAGAACTTTGTATTGAGATTCAAAGAGAGAGAAGAAGCCATCTAGCTAATAACTATGGACCCGAAGGTCTGTGGTAAACTACTGACAACTCATTGAAGAGGCCTTGGAGATGATGTAGAGGCCCTCCATGGTCGATTCCCCTTCCGGTGGAGCGCCGGCGAAGGCTCCAAGATGGGATCTTGCGGATACAGAAGGTTACGGCGGTGGAAATAGTTTTTCATGGTCGCTTCTGATGTTTTCGGGGTACATGGGTATATATAGGAGGAAGAAGTAGGTCGGTGGACGCTCGAGGGGCCCACGAGGGTGGGGGGGGCACGGCCAGCCCTAGGGGGCGCCCCGGGCACCCTCGTGGCCGCCTCGCTTGTTTCTTGACTTCCACTCCAAGTCCTCTGGATCACGTTTGTTCCAAAAAGATCGCTCCCGAAGGTTTCATTCCGTTTGGACTCCATTTGATATTCCTATTCTTCGAAACACTGAAATAAGCAAAAAAAAAACAACAATTTGGGTTGGGCCTCCGGTTAATAGGTTAGTCCCAAAAATGATATAAAAGTGTAAAGTAAAGCCCATAAACATCCAAAACGGGTAATATAATAGCATGGAACAATCAAAAATTATAGATACGTTGGAGACGTATCAAGCATCCCCAAGCTTAATTCCTGCTCGTCCTCGAGTAGGTAAATGATAAAAACAGAATTTTTGATGTGGAATGCTACCTAGCATAATTCTCAATATAATTTTCTTTATTGTGGCATCAATGTTCAGATCCAAATGATTCAAAATAAAAGTTCATATTGACATAAGAAATAGTAATACTTCAAGCATACTAATCACAACAATCATGTCTTCTCAAAATAATAGGGCTAAAGAAAGTTCATCCCTACAAAATCATATAGTTAGGCTATGCTTCATTTTCGTCACACAAAAATGCTCCCATCTTGCACACCCCCGATGACAAGCCAAGCAATTGTTTTGTACTTAAATAATCTCAAAAAATTTCAACTTTCACGCAATACATGAGCGTGAGCCATGGATATAGCACTATGGGTGGAATAGAATATGATGATGGAGGTTGTGTGGAGAAGACAAAAAAGGAGAAAGTCTCACATTGACAAGGATAATCAACGGGCTATGGAGATGCCCATCAATTGATGTCAACATGAGGAGTAGGGATTGCCATGCAACGGATGCACTAGAGCTATAAATGTATGAAAGCTCAACAAAAGAAACTAGTGGGTGTGCATCCAACTTGCTTGCTCACGTAGACCTAGGGCATTTTGAGGAAGCCCATCATAGGAATATACAAGCCAAGTTCTATAATGGAAAATCCCCACTAGTATATGAAAGTGACAACATGAAAGACTTTCTATATGAAGAACATGGTGCTACTTTGAAGCACAAGTGTGGAAAAGGATAGTAACATTGCCCCCTTTTTAGTTTTTTTGGCCTTCTTATTTTGGCCTTTCTCTTTTTTTGGGGGGGGGGGGGCGGAGGGGGACAATGCTCTAATAATAATGATCATCACACTTCTATTTATTTACAACTCGTGAATTACAACTCAAAACTAGAACAAGATAGGACTCTATATGAATGCCTCCGGCGGTGTACCGGGATGGGCAATGAATCAAGAGTGACATGTATGAAAAATTATGCATGGTGGCTTTGCCACAAATACGATGTCAACTACATGATCATGCAAGGCAATATGACAATGATGATGCGTGTCATGATGATGAACGGAACGGTGGAAAGTTGCATGGCAATATATCTTGGAATGGCTATGGAAATGCCATAATAGGTATGTATGGTGGCTGTTTTGAGGAAGATATAAGGAGATTTATGTGTGATAGAGCGTATCATATCACGGGGTTTGGATGCACCAGTGAAGTTTGCACCAATTCTCAAGGTGAGAGAGGGCAATGCACGGTACCGAAGAGGCTAGCAATGATGGAAGGGTGAGAGTGCGTATAATCCATGGACTCAACATTAGTCATAAAGAACTCATATACTTATTGCAAAAATCTACAAGTCATCAAAAACCAAGCACTACGCGCATGCTCCTAGGGGGATAGATTGGTAGGAAAATACCATCGCTCGTCCCCGACCACCACTCATAAGGATGCACAATCTAAGAACACCTCATGTTTCAAATTTGCTACACAACTTTCACCATACGTGCATGCTACGGGACTTGCCAAGTTCAACACGAACATTCTATAAATTCATAATCACCCAACTAGCATGACTCTATATCACTACCTCCATATCTCAAAACAATTATCAAGTATCAAATTGATCATAGCATCCAATTCACTTTGATAGTTTTTATTATACCCAATTTGGATGCCCATCATTCTAGGACCAATTTTATAACCATAGCAAATAACATGCTGTTCTAAGAGACTCTCAAAATAATATAAGTGAAGCATGAGAGATTAACAATTTCTACAAAATTAAGCCATCGTCGTGCTCTAAGATATAAGTGAAGCACATAGAGTATTCTAATAAATTCCAATCAAGTGGGCTTGTCCCAAAAGGTGTGTATAGCAAGGATGATTGTGTTAAACTAAAAAGCAAAGACTAATATCATACAAGACGCTCCAAGCAAAACACATATCATGTGGTGAATAAAAATATAGCTCAAAGTAAAGTTACCGATAGACGAAGACGAAAGATGGGATGCCTTCCGGGGCATCCCCAAGCTTAGGCTTTTGGTTATACTTGGATATCTTGGGGTGCCATGGGCATCCCGAAGCTTAGGCTCTTGCCACTCCTTATTCCATAGTCCATCAAATCTTTACCCAATACTTGAAAACTTCACAACACAAAACTCAACAGGAAATCTCATAAGCTCCGTTAGTGCAAGAAAGAAAAACCACCACATAAGTTACTGTAATAAAATCATTCTTTATTTATATTGGTGTTAAACCTACTGTATTCCAAGTTCTCTATGGTTCATACCCCTTAATACTAGCCATAGATGCATCAAAACAAGCAAATAACACACGAAAAACAGAATCTGTCAAAAACAGAACAGTCTTTGGCAATCTATAACTCTTGAATACTTCTGGAACTCTAAAAATCCTAAACAAATAGGAAGTCATGCACAATTTATCTATTGATCTACAGCAAAATGCCAAAGCACGTTTCTATGAATTACTACAATTATTTTCGTGCGTGCAAAGTTTCTGTTTTTCGGCAGAATCAAATTAACTATCACCATGGGTTATCCTATGGGCTCTACTTGGCACAAACACTAATTAAAACATGAAAACACATCTAAACAGAAGGTAGATGAAAATTTTATTACTAAACATAATCAAAAACAAAAAAAAAGATAAAATTGGGTTGCCTCCCAACTAGCGATGTCGTTTGACGCCCCTAGCTAGGCATAAAAGCGAGGATAGATCTAAGTAGTGTCGTCTTTGGCACTCAATTCATAAGTAGCTCGCATGATAGATTCATAAGGTAATTTGAATTTCTTTCTTGAAAAGTGCTCCATGCCTTTCCTTAATGGAAATTGGAACCTAATATTCCCCTCCTTCATATCAATAATCGCACCAATCGTTCTAAGGAAAGGTCTACCAAGAATAATAGGACATGAAAGATTGCAATCTATATCAAGAACGATAAAATATACGGGAACATAGTTCCTATTTGCAACAATAAGAACATCATTGATCCTTCCCATAGGCTTTTTAATGGTGGAATCCGCAACGTGCAAATTTAAAGAGCAATCATCAAGATCATGGAAAACTAGAATATCACATAAAGTTTTCAGAATTGTGGAAACACTAGCACCCAAATCACATAAAGCATAATACTCATGATCTTTAATTTTAATCTTTATAGTAGGTTCCCACTCATCATAAAGTTTTCTAGGTATAGAAACTTCCAAATTAAGTTTTTCATCATAAGATTGCATCAAGGCATCAACAATATGTTTGGTAAAAGCTTTGTTTTGACTATAAGCATGAGGAGAATTCAAAACGGATTGCAACAAGGAAATACAACCTTCTAAAGAACAATTATCATAATTAAATTCCTTGAAATCCAAGATAGTGGGTTCAATGCTATTTAAAGTCTTGACCTCTCCAATCCACTTTTACCAAATTTAGCATCAAGATCTAAGAACTCTGAATCATTGGGACGCCTTTTAACTAAAGTTGACTCATCTCCAATCCCATCATTATCAAGATTCATATTGCAAAACAAAGATTTAATAGGGGACACATCAATAACTTTTAGATCTTCATCATTATTTTCATGGAAACTAGAAGAACACGCTTTTACAAAGCAATCTTTCTTAGCACGCAATCTAGCGGTTCTTTCTTTACACTCATCAATGGACACTCTCATTGCTTTGAGAGACTCATTGATATCATGCTTAGGAGAAGTAGATCTAAGTTTCAAAGAGTCAACATCAAGCAAAAGTCTATCAACGTTCCTAGCCAAATCATCAAATTTAAGCAATTTTTCTTCAAGCAAGGAATTAAAATTCTTTTGAGAGATCATAAATTCTTTAACACTATTCTCAAAATCAGAGGGCATATTATTATAATTACCATAAGAATTATTGTAGGAATTTCCATAATTATTAGAGGAATTACTAGGGAACGGTCTAGGATTAAAGTTTCCTCTATAAGCATTGTTACCAAAATTATTCCTACCAACAAAATTCACATCCATAGATTCATTATTATTCTCAATCAAAGTAGACAAAGGCATATCATTGGGATCAATAGAAGCACTCTGAGTAGCAAACAATTTTATAAGTTCATCCATATTTCCACTCAAAACATTAATTTCTTCTATAGCATGCACTTTTTTACTAGTAGATCTTTCGGTGTGCCATTGAGAATAATTAGCCATAATGTTATGAAGGAGTTTAGTAGCTTCTCCTAAGGTGATTTCCATAAAAGTACCTCCCGCGGCCGAATCTAAAAGATTTCTAGAAGAAAAATTCAATCCAGCATAAAAATATTGTATGATCATCCATAAATTCAAACCATGAGTAGGGCAATTGTGAATCATCAATTTCATTCTTTCCCAAGATTGGGAAACATGCTCATGATCAAGTTGTTTAAAATTCATAATATCGTTCCTAAGAGAGATGATCTTAGCGGGAGGAAAGTACTTAGAGATAAAGGCATCTTTGCACTTATTCCATGAATCAATACTATTCTTAGGCAAAGACGGAAAAAACTTTAGCATGATCTCTAAGTGAAAACGGAAATAATTTCAATTTAACAATATAATTATCCGTATATTTCTTCTTTTGCATCTCACACAAATCAACAAAGTTGTTTAGATGAGTAGCGACATCTTCACTAGGAAGGCCGGAGAATTGATCTTTCATAACACGATTCAGCAAAGCAGCATTGATTTCACAAGACTCAACATCATTAAGAGGAGCAATCGGAGTACTAAGGAAATCATTATTACTGGTATTGGAAAAGTCACACAATTTGGTATTATCTTGCGCCATCGCGACAAGTAATCCAACACACAAGCAAACAAAAAGGCAAGCAAAAGAGAGAGGAGATTGGGAAAGAGAGGGCAAATAAAACGACAAGAGTGAAGTGTGGGAGAGGAAAATGAGAGGCAAATGGCAAATAATGTAAGTGCGAGGGAGATGAGTTTGTGATGGGTACTTGGTATGTCTTGACTTGAGCGAAGACCTCTCCGACAACGGCGCCAGAAATCCTTCTTGCTACGTCTTGAGCTTGCGTTGGTCTTCCTTGAGGAGGAAAGGATGATGCAGCAATAGTAGCGTAAGTATTTCCCTCAGTTTTTGAGAACCAAGGTATCAATCCAGTAGGAGTCTCCTCAAAAGTCCCACACACCTACACAAACAAACAAGAACTCACAACCAACGCAATAAAGGGGTTATCAATCCCTTCACGGCCACTTGCAAAACTGAGATCTGATAGAGATAATATGATAAGATAAATATATTTTTAGTCTTTTATGATATAGACTGGAAAGTAAAAGATGCAAACAAAAGTAAATTGAAAGCTTATATGATAAGAGATAGACCCGGGGGCCATAGGTTTCACTAGTGGCTTCTCTCAAGATAGCATAAGTATACGGTGGGTGAATGAGTTACTGTCGAGCAATTGATAGAAAAGCGAATAATTATGAGATTATCTAGGCATGATCATGTATATAGGCATCACGTCCGTGACAAGTAATCCAAAACGATTCTGCATCTACTACTATTACTCCACACATCGACCGCTATCCAGAATGCATCTAGAGTATTAAGTTCATAAAGAAGAGAGTAACACATTAAGAAAGATGACATGATGTAGAGGGATAAACTCATGCAATATGATATAAACCCCATCTTTTTATCCTCCATGGCAACAATACAATACGTGCCTTGCTGCCCCTGCTATCACTGGGAAAGGACACCGCAAGATTGAACCCAAAGCTAAGCACTTCTCCCATTGCAAGAAAGATCAATCTAGTAGGCCAAATCAAACTGATAATTCGAAGAGACTTGCAAAGATAACTTAATCACACATAAAAGAATTCAGAGGAGATTCAAATATTTCTCATAGATAAACTTGATCATAAACCCACAATTCATTACATCCCGACCAACACACCGCAAAAAGAGTTACATCGAATAGATCTCCAAGCAGATCAAGGAGAACTTTGTATTGAGATTCAAAGAGATAGAAGAAGCCATCTAGCTAATAACTATGGACCCGAAGGTCTGTGGTAAACTACTCACAAATCATCGGAGAGGCCTTGGAGATGATGTAGAGGCCCTCCGTGGTCGATTCCCCCTCCGGCGGAGCAGCAACGAAGGCTCCAAGATGGGATCTCGCAGATACAGAAGGTTACGGCGGTGGAAATAGGTTTTCGTGGTCGCTTCTGATGTTTTCGGGGTACATGGGTATATATAGGAGGAGGAAGTAGGTCGGTGGACGCTCGAGGGGCCCACGAGGGTGGGGGGCGCGCCCAGCCCTAGGGGGCACGCCGGGCACCCTCGTGGTCGCCTTGCTTGTTTCTTGACTTCCACTCCAAGTCCTCTGGATCACGTTTGTTCCAAAAAGATCGCTCCCGAAGGTTTCATTCCGTTTGGACTCCGTTTGATATTCCTTTTCTTCGAAACACTGAAATAGGAAAAAAAAGCGATTCGGGCTGGGCCTCCGGTTAGTAGATTAGTCCCAAAAATGATATAAAAGTGTAAAGTAAAGCCCATAAACATCCAAAACGGGTAATATAATAGCATGGAACAATCAAAAATTGTAGATACGTTGGAGACGTATCAACGAATGAGAAGAAGATCAACGTGGAAGAGAAAAAGACCAAGCTAAAAGAGAGGAGGGTTGGGCTCACGGCCGCTTCAATGGATACCAAGATGTTGACCATGAGGATGAACGAGTTGGTTGCCGATGTGGCATTGGTTGAGAATTACCATCGTGGTGAGCCAACTAAGAATCCCACAAGCTAGAGGGAGTGTTCATGATATACCAAATGGTCCAGGTCGAGTCGGCTCCGAATCTAATACTGACGAAGCTCACTCCACGAAACAATTAAAATCTACTAAGGACTATATGTTCTGTATGGCTTATAGGGTTGATCGTGTTTGGCACTACGGGTGTCTCTATGTTTCAAATCACTAAAGAAGACACCATGACCCGACACCAGGTCTAGATTGGAGCCTTTCACAATTTGGTGCTAGGGGGTTTCTATGTTTCAAATCACCAAAGAATATCACCACAACCTCTTGACGACTACTTGATAGTTTTGTGCACCATGCTTTATGTCTTAGAATCGGGACTTCAAAGACGTTTTGAACGTCATGGACCATATGAGATGTTCCAGGAGTTGAAGTTAATATTTCAAGCAAATACCCGAGTTGAGAGATATGAAGTCTCCAACAAGTTCTATAGCTAAAAGATGGAGGAGAATCGCTCAACTAGTGAGCATGTGCTCGATTATGCGGGTACTACAATCGCTTGAATCAAGTGGGAGTTAATCTTCCAGATAAGATAGTGATTGACAGAATTCTCTAGTCACCATCACCAAGTTAGTAGAACTTCGTGATGAACTATAGTATGCAAGGGATGATGAAAATGATTCCTGAATTTTTCATGATGATGAAATTGATGAAGGTAGAAATCAAGAAAGAACATCAAGTGTTGATGGTTAACAAGACCACTAGTTTCAAGTAAAAAGGCAAAGGGATAGAAGGGAACTTCAAGAAGAACGGCAAGCAAGTTGCTGCTCAAGTGAAGAAGCCCAAGTCTGGACCTAAACCTGAGACTAAGTGCTTCTACTGCAAAGGGACTGGTCACTGGAAGCAGAACTACCCCAAGTATTTGCGGATAAGAAGGATGGCAATGTGAACAAAGGTATATTTGATATACATGTTATTGATGTGTACTTTACTAGTGTTTATAGCAACCCCTCGGTATTTGGTACTGGTTCAGTTGCTAAGAGTAGTAACTCGAAACGGGAGCTGCAGAATAAACAGAAACTAGTTAAGGGTGAAGTGACGATGTGTGTTGAAAGTAGTTTCAAGATTGATATGATCATCATCGCACACTCCCTATACTTTCGGGATTAGTGTTGAACCTAAATAAGTGTTATTTGGTGTTTTCGTTGAGCATGAATATGATTTGATCGTGTTTATTTCAAAACGGTTATTCATTCAAGTAAGAGAATAAACTGTTGTTCTGTTTACATGAATAGAACCTTATATGGTTACACACCCAATGAAAATGGTTCATTGGATCTCGATCATAGTGATACACATATTCATTGAAACCAAAAGATGCAAAGTTAATAATGATAGTGCATCTTATTTGTGGCACTGCCGTTTAGGTCATATTGGTGTAAAGCGCATAAAGAAACTCCATGCTGATGGGATTTCGGAATCACTTGGTTATGAATCATTTGATGCTTGCGAACCGTGCCTTTTGGGCAAGATGACTAAAACTCCGTTCTCGGAACAATGGAACAAGCTCTTGACTTATTGGAAATAATACATACCGATGTATGCAATCCAATGAGTGTTGATGCTCGTGGCAAGTATCGTTATTTTCGACCTTCACAAGATGATTTGAGCAGATATGGGTATATCTACTTGATGAAACATAAGTCGAAATAGTTGAAAGGTTCAAAAATTTCAGAGTGAAGTGGAAAAATCATCGTAACAAGAAAATAAAGTTTCGCAATCTGATCGCGAGACGAATATTTGAGTTCTGAGTTTGGTCTTCAATTAAAACAATGTGGAATAGTTTCACAGCTCACTCCACCTGGAACACCACAACGTTATGGTGTGTCCAAACATCGTAACCGCACTTTATTGGATATAGTGCAATCTATGATGTTTCTTACCGATTTACCAATATCGTTTTGGGATCATGCATTAGAGACAGCTGCATTCACGTTAAATTGGGCACCATCTAAATCCGTTGAGGCGACACTATATGAGCTGTGGTTTAGCAAGAAACCAAAGTTATCGTTTCTTAAAGTTTGGGGCTGTGATGCTTATGTGAAAAAGTTTCATCCTGATAAGCTCAAACCCAAATCAGAGAAGTGCGTCTTCATAGAATACCCAAAAGAAATTGTTGGGTACACCTTCTATCACAGATCCGAAGGCAAGATATTCGTTGCTAAAAATGGATCCTTTCTAGAGAAGGAGTTTCTCTCGAAAGAAGTGAGTGGGAGAAAAGTAGAACTTGATGAGGTAACTGTACCTTCTCCCAAATTGGAAATTGTTCATCACTGAAATCAGTTCCGATGATTTCTACACCAATTAGTAAGGAAGCTAATGATGATGATCATGAAACTTGATCAAGTTACTCAGAACCTCTTAGGTCTTCCAGAGTACGGTCCGCACTGAGTGGTACGGTAATCCTGTTCTGGAAGTCATGTTACTAGACCATGATGAACCTACGAACTATGAGGAAGCGATGATAAGCCCAGATTCCGCAAAATGGCTTAAGGTCATGAAATCTGAGATGGGATCCATGTATGAGAACAAAGTGTGGACTTTGGTGGAGTTGCCCGATGATCGGCAAGCCATATTGTATAAATGGATCTTCAAGAGGAAGACGGACGTTGATAGTAGTGTTACTATCTACAAAGCTCGACTTGTCGCAAAAAGGTTTTCGACAAGTTCAAGGTGTTGACTACAATGAGATTTTCTCAACTGTAGCGATGCTTAAGTTTGTCCGAACCATGTTAGCAATCACCACAATTTATAAAATCTGGCAAATGGATGTAAAAACTGCATTCCTGAATGGGTTTCTAGAGGAAGAGTTGTATATGATGCAACCAGAAGGTTTGATCGATCCAAAGGGAGCTAACAAAGTGTGCAAGCTCCAGCGATCCATTTATGGACTGGTGCAAGCCTCTCGGAGTTGGAATAAACGCTTTGATAGTGTAATCAAAGCATATAGTTTTATACAGACTTGCGGTGAAGCCGGTATTTACTAGAAAGTGAGTGGGAGCACTACAGCATTTCTGATAAGTATATGTGAATGACATATTGTAGATCGGAAATAATGTAGAATTATTCTGCAAAGCATAAAGGAGTGTTTGAAAGGAGTTTTTCAAAGAAAGACCTCGGTGAAGCAGCTTACATATTGAGCATCAAGATCTATAGAGATAGATTAAGATGCTTGATAAGTTTTTTCAATGAGTACATACCTTGACAATATTTTGAAGTAGTTCAAAATGGAGCGATCAAAGAAAAGTTCTTGCTGTGTTACAAGGTGTGAAATTGAGTAAGACTCAAAACCCGACCATGGCGAGAATATAGAAAGAGAATGAAAGTCATTCCCTATGCCTTGGCTATAGGTTCTATAAAGTATGCCATCTGTGTACCAGATCTATTGTATATCCTACCTTTGAGTTTGGCAAGGAGTACAATAGTGATCTAGGAGTAGATCACTGGACAGCGGTCAAAATTATCCTTAGTGGAATAAGGATATGTTTCTCGATTATGGAGGTGACAAAAGGTTCATCGTAAAGGGTTACGTCGATGCAAGTTTTAACACCAATCTGGATGACTCTAAGTCTTGATCTGGATACATATTAAAAGTGGGAGCAATTAGCTAGAGTAGCTCCGTGCAGAGCATTGTAGACATAGAATATTTGCAAAATACATAACGGATATGAATGTGAAAGACCCGTTGACTAAGATTCTCTCACAAGCAAAACATGATCACACCTTAGTACTCTTTGGGTGTTAATCACATAGCAATGTGAACTAGATTACTGAATCTAGTAAACCCTTTGGGTGTTGGTCACATGACGATGTGAACTATGGGTGTTAATCACATGATGATGTGAACTATCGATGTTAATCACATGGTGATGTGATCTAGATTATTGACTCTAGTGCAAGTGGGAGACTGAAGGAATATGCCCTAGAGGCAATAATAAAGTTATTATTTATTTCCTTATTTCATGATAAGTGTTTATTATTCATGCTAGAATTGTATTAACCGGAAACATAATACATGTGTGAATACATAGACAAACAGAGTGTCACTAGTATGCCTCTACTTGACTAGCTTGTTAATCAAAGATGGTTATGTTTCCTAACCATGGACAAAGAGTTGTTATTTGATTAACGGGATCACATCATTAGTTGAATGATCTGATTGACATGACCCATTCCGTTAGCTTAGCACCCGATCGTTTAGTATGTTGCTATTGCTTTCTTCATGACTTATACATGTTCCTATGACTATGAGATTATGCAACTCCCGTTTACCGGAGGAACACTTTGTGTGCTACCAAACGTCACAACGTAACTGGGAGATTATAAAGGTGCTCTACAGGTGTCTCCGAAGGTACTTGTTGGGTTGGCGTATTTCGAGATTAGGATTTGTCACTCCGAATGTCGGAGAGGTATCTCTGGGCCCTCTCGGTAATGCACATCACATAAGCCTTGCAAGAAATGCAACTAATGAGTTAGTTGCGAGATGATTTATTACGGAACGAGTAAAGAGACTTGCTGGTAACGAGATTGAACTAGGTATTGGATACCGACGATCGAATCTCGGGCAAGTAACATACCGATGACAAAGGGAACAACGTATTTTGTTATGCGGTCTGACCGATAAAGATCTTCGTAGAATATGTAGGAACCAATATGGGCATCCAGGTCCCTCTATTGGTTATTGACTGGATACGTGTCTCGGTCATGTCTACATTGTTCTCGAACCGTAGGGTCCGCACGCTTAAGGTTTCGATGAAAGTTATATTATGAGTTTATGAGTTTTGATGTACCGAAGGAGTTCGGAGTCCCGGATGAGATCGGGGACATGACGAGGAGTCTCGAAATGGTCGAGACGTAAAGATCGATATATTGGACGACTATATTCGGAGTTCGAAAGGTTCCGAGTGATTCGGTATTTATCGGAGTCTGGGAGAGTTACGGGAATTCGCCGGGAGAAGTATTGGGCCTTATTGGGCCTCAAGGGAAAGAGAGAGGGCTGCACTGGGCAGGCAGGCTGCGCCCCATGGCCTAGTCCGAATTGGACTAGGGAGAGGCCGCACCCCCTCCTTCCTTCCCTTCTCTCTTCCCCTTCCTTGTCTCCTACTCCTAATACATGGAAGAACTCCTAGTGGGACTAGGAAAGGGGGAATCCTACTCCCGGTGGGAGTAGGACTCCCCTAGGGCGCGCCATAGTAGAGGGCTGGCCCTCCCCTCCTCCACTCCTTTATATACGGGGGTAGGGGGCACCCCATGGACACACAAGTTGATCTTCGTGATCGTTCCTTAGCCATGTGCGGTGCCCCCCTCCATGATATTACACCTCGGTCATATTGTAGCGGTGCTTAGGCGAAGCCCTGCGACAGTTGAACATCAACATCGTCACCACGCCGTCGTGCTGACGGAACTCCTCCCCGAAGCTCTGCTGGATCGGAGCCCGGGGTGCGTCATCGAGCTGTACGTGTGTCAAGAACTCGGAGGTGCCGGAGTAACGGTGCTTGGATCGGTTGAACCAGGAGGACGTACGACTACTTCCTCTACGTTGCGTCAACGCTTCCGCTTCGGTCTACGAGGGTACGTAGACAACACTCTCCCCTCTCGTTGCTATGTATCACCATGATCTTGCGTGTGCGTAGGAAATTTTTTGAAATTACTACGTTCCCCAACATAGGGTTGGCTAGGGTTTGCTTGCCGGCGACGGGGGAGCGAGTGTGGCTAGATGGGGACGGAGGCTGGATGAGGACGGCCCCGCCGCACGTTCGGCTTTAAAAAGGACGACCGTCATCGCTGTCGTGTGGGCCTGGGGTCATAAATTAAGCTGGCCGGCGAGGTGGCGGGCAGTTGGATGACTGTTAGGTGGGTGTCGTGGATTTGTCACGGCAGATGTCCTAGCGTAAGGACTTAGTCGTGGAGCCATCGCTACGGGTTTACTTGCAGGGGTTAAAGCGGACACAAAGACACAAGGGTTTTATACTAGTTCGGCCCCTTCGATGAAGGTAAAAGCCTACGTCTAGTTGTGATGGAATTGATGTAGTCTCGATGGCTAGGGAGCAAACAAGCTTCGCCTAGGCTCGAGTTGTGGTTATCGTCTCGAACCGTCGCTGGTCGCCCCTTATATACACAGTGGCGCCTGTCGGTTCATAGAGTCCCAACCGTTCATACTGTATCCGGTGGGTATCTCTCTATTCCTAACTTACAATACAAGTTATACAACAAGCCGGTTTACGGCTACAAGTTCTAAACCGACTATAGGCCTTGGGCCTTTCTCTGCTTATACCACTAATGGAGTTAATCCGACCCAAGCTGGCCGGTTTACACACGGTGGTAATATCCCCAACATTAGGCCCCAGATTGATTTGAACTGGTTCATGTCAATCCTTCACAAAGCTTGTATCTTGGACATCTTCTTTTGTTTGGTAAATCGCCATGTCATCGTTGCTTCTAGCCACTGTAAACCGGCATGACGTCGTTGCTTCTGGTCACTGTAAACCAGCATGACGTCATCCTGAAATTTTATCCTCTATAACGCCTTCTTTAATGGCAGTTCTTGGATCCACGCACTTGACCTAGCCTGGCTGCCTTTTAAATAGGACCGAAGGGTCATTTCTTCCCTTCCTTCGCCTCCTCTTCTTCGTCTTCCTCGCGCCGCTGCCCTTGGAGCTCCACCATCATCGTCGACCTCTGCTTCGTCCCAGGCCGCTGCATCAACCTGAACGTACCAGAGTACTGCGGCTTGCTTCCGCGTCTTCTCCGTTCCCGGTGAGCTTCTCCTTCTTCTCGACTTAGATCTGTTTTTTAGGGTTCCAGCTTCGTACTGTGTTCTTCGTGCGTCTTCATCTATCCTTTTAACTTTTGAACCACGCTGCGAATCTGTGCTGCATTAATAGCGACTCCAACGCGTCCGCTGCACTTTCTCATCTTAGGCCCATGGATCTTCTGCATATATATCTGTCACGTATTCCACTTCCGTTTCTTCTTTACCTCCGCGAAATATTTCCTGTTTTCTGAAAACTCGCGTTTGATCCGTAGTAATCATGGAATCTTGTGAAACTTGTTTCTGTAAACTGTCCATAGCTTCAATTATCTCCAAGGCCTAGATTAGGCGGTTTAACTCACCATAAGAAAAAACTGCTAAACCGGCACAGGCACACCATTAGTCCCCTTGTTGAACCGCCAGAGCTCATCTGACATCATATCATACTGAACCAATTTATAGACACTGCCTCCGGTTTATCATAACTTAGATCAACCACTTTGTAACAAGCACGCTCTTGAATCGGATCCGTTACCTTTGTAGATTTTATCATGGCCAAACAAGTGTATGAATGCAACTGGGTTCCTTCCCGCGTCTCCGAGACACAGCTGAATGAACTGGTATCGATCGGCGCTTTAGATGACAAGAATACAGTCCACTGGAGGGTTCCTGGAGAGGAATGTCCTCCCACACCTCAGGAAGGGGAAGTTGTGGTTTTTGCGGATCACCTGGCCCGGGGCTTCAAACCGCCCGGTTCAAAATTTTACCGGGATGTGTTGGCCAATTTTCAGCTCCGTCCCCAAGACATTGGCCCCAACTCCGTCACCAATCTATGCCACTTCCAAGTGCTATCTGAAGCATATCTGCAAGAGGAACCTTCTGTTGAACTGTTTAGAGATCTCTTCCATCTGAACCGTCGTACTGAATTCACCGACGACCCCAATACAGAATTGGGCGGTATGGCTATTCAGAAAAGGAAGGAAATCACCTATCCCCACGTCAAACTCCATACTCACCCCAAAGAGTGGAATGCGACTTGGTTTTACTGCAAGGATACGTCTCCTGAAGGTGAAAATCCTTTACCTGGCTTTCGTCCAGAGCGGCTAAGCAATACTCATCCCTTTCCTCAAAGATTAAGCGCCAAAGAGAGAAGCAAATATGCCCCGCAACTGTCGAAGCTACGAGCCTTTATGGCCAACGGTTTGACTGGAATTGATCTTGCCCGCTGCTGGTTATCTTGGGGCATACTGCCTTTGAGCCGGCATTCCGGTTTGATGTGTCAGTAGACCGGCAGCGTCGACGACCCACTCCGACACACAAAACTTGAACTTTCTGATGATGAAGTTACGGACTCGAGAAGAAGAATGCTGAATGAACCGGAGCATCTACGTGCTCAAACCGGTTTGGCTCCATCGCACCACCAACGAACCACCAGCCGTAAGCCTCTAACCGCTTCATCACTAAACCTGTTATTGTTTCATGTATCCAACATTTAATTATTTCGATCCAGGTGATAATCCGTTTTGGAGCAAGAAACTTTCCCAAGACAAAGCGGATAAAGCTGGGCGGCCAAACCGGCCCAAAACAAAAGTTGTCAAGAAATCAGCCCACAAGAGAAAAACCACTGCTTCATCTGACCCGGCCATTGACGATGATGTGGGTAATCCGGAACTTGATTCTCTTGGCTTGCTTTTTACACGCTTTATTGATGATGATGCTTGTCAGGATGACGCTGAAGCCAGCAACGCGGGATTTGCTGAGGTAACTATTCTTTCTTCCGATTCAACAAATTTTCCTCCACCAAAATTTCGCCAGGCAAACCGGAAAGTTAACTTTTCTCACCCTCTTGCTTACTTGGATCCCAAATTTCTTATGAAGACACAGCAACATGAAGCTCGTCGCACAACCCGGCACAGTGGCCAGGTAGTTACCTCTGCCGGTTTACCAAACAGCCCGGCTCGAAAGCGCCGCACCGAGGTTTCCGACCTTTTTATTGCTTTAAATTCCAAAGCGGGTTTATTCCGTCAACCTCTTAATCCGTCCGACCCCGATTATCAGGTTACTTCCCATTCATCTTCTAGCAAATCCTCAGCCACTCAGCTACCACCGTTGAAGATAGCCGCCGGGTAAGTCAAACCGGCCATATGCTTTCTAATATCTTCTGTAATGGACATGCCTTTTTCCTGACTCTTTGTCTCTTCAGAACCAAACCAAAACCCAGCAAGAAGGCCCGCTTGGACAAAACAGTTGAAGAGGCTGCCGCTTCAGATCATGGGAGAGCGCCGGATCTTGAAAATTTTGCCGCTGAAGATATTCCCAATGACCCTCCGGTTCAAGAGGAGGTTATTCCTGAAGAGAGGCCTGTCAATACTTCAACCTCTGCTGATCCACCTGCCAGCACCGTCCGGTTTGAGAGACCTCGCAGTCCTGCTAAAACAGCCGTGCCCACTCAATCCGTCGAGTCGAAAGATGATGACGTTGTGATTACTGGTATGGGCCGCTCTGAGCCGGGGAATCCTGCAACCTTAACCCGGCATACTGTGAAAGAGGATTCTTCCACTTTGAATATAGGAAAGTGGGCTGTCGAGCTGGAAACATATGTCGCTTTAAGCGCCCAAGATCTTCATTCTGGATATCTGAACCGGCTGTACAGTAGCCGTGACTATGAAGCTGGCCTGGTCAAATTAATGAGGGACAAGTTTGAGGTAACTCACTCCTTTCCTTATCACCAGTATATTAGTCCTTGTAGCCCCCAAGGGCCGGTTTGTAATCTTGATCAAACCGGGACTTGATTATTTTCTTGATCCATTTTGACATCTACCCGCATAACCACAAGGGCCGGTTTAACTCATACTTAAACCGGTACTTCAATATAAACTGCCTGACAAAACATTGGTAGAATCAAATAGTCATTAGCCCCCAAGTGCCAAGTTGAATACTTGTATTGAGCTTGGGACTTTGCCATGTAGTAGCAGTAGAAAAATTGAAGGTACATTAGCCCCCAAGTGTCAAGCATATAACGCGTTGTGTGGTTGGGACTTTGACTTGAATTGCTGGCTGAACATACTGTCAATGCACAGGCTGAGGTGAAAATCAAAGATGATCGGATTGCCGATTTACAAGCGGCTTTGGAAACCCAGCAGGCCAAAACAGAAAAGGCCAAGAAAGAGTTAACCAGTGCCTTGACCGCTGCTGAACAAGTGAAGGAAAGTATGAAGAAAGAGCAGGCAGTCTGGGCCACTGAAAAGGCCAATTTGATCAAACGGGCAGAAAATGCTGAAGCTGCCCTTAAATCGGTGGTGGATGATCTGACAGCCGTAAAGCGGCAAGTACATTCTATGACTGCAGCAATCTTTGGTAAGTCCTTTTGAACAGTTGTGATATGTTACACCTATTGTGTTATTGCTTTGGTTTGAAACTAATTGTTTACTGTTGTAGGCACACGCGTTGGGCACTTAGGAAATGATGTGCGGAAGAAGCTGAAGGCTGTCTATACCTTGGTAGAACAGCTGTATACCAGAGCCCAGCGCATCATCACTGCAATGTCACATAATAATCCGGCGCCTTCTTTGATTCAAGATACTCTGAACCGGCTATCCATGCTCCCCGCCCGGACTGAAGAGGTGAAAAAATCTGCTGCTCGAACCGGAGCCATCAACGCCTTGATCCGAGCCAAGGCCCGGGTACCGACTTTGATCCCGTAGAAGCAGCTCAAGGCTATCCGGTGTGAAAGAAGATGGCTCGATTTGATGAAGAAGATTTACGGCAATAAACCGTGCAAGACGCCCGCTAGCTTGTCATTGGCGAAGAAGCTGACTTGGAGCACTATCAAGCGCAATATAATGATCAAAACAAGCGAGTGTCTGCCCCCACCTTTGAAGCGGAAAACTTGATCCCTCCAATCCGTAAGCATACTTACGCTCCTGATATTGAACCGTCTTCTCTGATCCACGAAGAGGCTGTTTTCCAAGCGCTAATGGGAATCGACTGGACCACTGTGGATTTCCAGCCAATGGGTAGAGATGAAGAGGCTGAAGCGGCGGAGGACGAAGAGCAGGCTTGAACCGGTGGCCAGTTCAACCATCTGTTGTGGGCGGTTTACCCAAAAAACAATGATCTCATTTGGGCCCTGTGGTGCCTTGTAATAATTTTAGTTAAAACTTTTGTGCTTGAGTATGCCTTCGTGCATAAGTACTTTGGCGTGATTCATATATCCCTGCAACCAGAAAAGTTGAACCTCGGTGGCGGTGATACCGCCAGCCGGTTTATGGTATTCAATATATATATATATCGAAAATCAATAAGTATGTGATACAAATACCTGCCATATCTGGGCATGAAGCTGGCGTAGCCAAACTTGAAGCGGAGGCCTTAAAAACCATGACCGCCTGGTGAGATAATAATTCCCATATAAACCGTGCTGAATCAGCACAAGCCCCCTTGTTAGTCAACGATGAGTAACAGGAAAAAGGTAAACCGGGCAGATAAAACTCCGGTATAATACCAAACCGTGTCCTATCCGTTTGTAACGGACAGTTGAACCGGATAAAAATATTTGTCGGGTTAAAAAACACAACAACAAAAAATCAAATATCAATTATGTGAAAATATGGCAACAAAGGCAATAACTCTTTGCAAAAGAAAAGCTTCATGGAGCTGGTCAGATGGCATTACCATGGTCAGACGCAACCAAGCCCCCCGAAGGCGTAGCGATGGTGCTAGTCGGCCAGGTCCCCAAAAGACTCTTGGCGAGTACGCCGGCCAAGTGGCATGACATTGGTTCGGGTTCGACCAAGCCCCCAAATGACTCTGGCCCTATTGGCCGACCAAGAGGCGTGACCGGTTCAGACGTGACCGTGTCCCCAAGTGATCTGGTGGCTTTCGCCTATCAAGAGGTGTTGCATTGGTTCGGACACGACCAAGCCCCCAAGTGATAAATATAAAAGTCAAGGGGTAAACCGGAGGTCGCTTTAAAAATAGAAACACTCCATGTAACCACGCATGATAAGAAAGACAGAGACCCCGCTTTAGCTGAGGCTCCGGTTTTTATTATATCGAAGATAATATATACATTGTCATGCTATGTACATAAACTGAGCCGATGACTCAAGTGTAGTAAGGCCGAAGATGAGCTATATTCCACGGCCTATTGGTCTCCTCCTCTGATGTACGTGAGTCTTGACGCTCTCGAATATCAATCAGATAGTATGATCCGTTGTCCAGATTCTTGCTGACCACAAAAGGTCCTTCCCAAGGTGGGGATAACTTGTGCATATCTGTCTGGTCTTGGATGAGACGAAGCACCAAATCTCCTTCTTGAAAGGCTCTGGTTTTAACCCGGCGACTGTGATAACGACGAAGATCTTGCTGGTAAATCACCGAACGAGCGGCTGCCACATCACGCTCCTCATCCAATAGATCCAAAGCGTCCTGCCGTGCCGTCTCATTGTCCGCTTCAACATAAGGTGCTACACGGGGCGAATCGTGCCGGATATCGCTGGGGAGAACTGCCTCCGCTCCGTAGACCATGAAGAACGGCGTATATCCAGTGGACCGGTTTGGCGTAGTATTGATACTCCATAGCACCGATGGTAGCTCTTCTACCCAGCACTCTGGTGTTCTCTGCAACGGAACCATAAGCCGAGGTTTGATGCCTCGTAAGATCTCTTGATTGGCTCGTTCCGCCTGCCCGTTGGACTGGGGATGCGCCACTGATGACACGTCAAGCCGGATGTGCTCGCGTTCACAGAACTCTTTCATAGCCCCCTTGGATAGATTGGTGCCATTGTCAGTAATGGTACTGTGTGGAAAGCCAAACCGGAAAATCACTTTTTTGATGAACTGCACCGCTATTGCCGCATCACACTTGCTGACAGGTTCCGCTTCAACCCACTTGGTGAATTTGTCCACTGCTACCAACAGGTGGGTCTTCTTATCCTTGGATCGTTTAAAGGGTCCAACCATATCCAGCCCCCAAGTCGCAAACGGCCACGTTATTGGGATCATCCTCAATTCTTGTGCGGTACATGAACACGCTCGAAAATTTCGACATCCATCACACCGCTTAACCAAGTCCTCCGCATCAAGCATGGGCAGTCAACCAAAAATCCGTGACGGAATGCCTTCACCACGTGGACTTTGAACCGGCGTGATGTCCACAATCCCTTCATGGATTTCTCTTAAAATTTCACAGCCTTCCTCGGGGAAACACAGCGTTGAAACGCATCGACATAATCGCAATGATGTAACTCATCGTTAAGAATCGTCATAGATTTGGAGCGCGGATTATCCGTCTCGCCGTAACCTCATCTTCCGCAACTCCTCGAGTCATATACGCAAGGAAAGGAATCGCCCAATCCGAATAGCATGTAATGCTGCCACCAATCGAGCCTCCGGATCAGGAATAGCCAAATCCGCTTCACCAGGAGCTGGGTCGACGGGTTGTGCAAGACGTCCAAAAAGACATTAGGCGGGACCCGTTACGCCGAGAACCCAACCGCTTAAAGCGCTCGCCGCCGTTCTTCCGGCGATCCACATGATCCACTTGATAGCCCTTGAAGCAACCTGCAATATTATCCACTTCTCGACGATATGCGGCCATGAGCGGTCCTTAGAGTCCCAAGTGCCGATACTTGCCGAGCCACCAGTCCGAAGTCACCAAAGCACTTAACCCGCTTAAGTTCATCTCCTTAGCCATCCGGAGACCATGGAGCAAGGCTTCAGTACTCAGCTGCATTATTAGTACAAGGAACATTAAACGGAGAACGAATAAAACTTATCACCTCATGGGGAAGTTAAACGACTCCGCCCCGAGCCTTCCAACTGCCTGGATCCGTCGAAATGAATAGTCCAGTATGTGTGATCTGGCTTCTCCTCTGGCGCTTGTAACTCCGTCCAGTCATTAATGAAATCAACAAGCGCTTGTGACTTCACTGCTGTGCGTGGTATATACTTTAGTCCATGTGGCCCAAGCTCGATGGCCCATTTTGCAATCCGGCCAGTCGCCTCCCGGTTCTGTATGATATCACCCAAAGGACCTGAACTAACCACTGTAATAGGGTGCGCTTGGAAATACTGCTTCAGCTTCCGACTGGCCATAAAAACACCATAGACTAGCTTCTGCCAATGCGGATACCTTTGTTTGGACTCGATAAGCACCTCACTGATATAATAAACCGGCCGTTGAACCGGATACTCCTTGCTCCTTGAGCTCTACCACAATGGCCACGCTTACTGCTCGAGCATTGGCGGCCACATATAACAATAGTGGTTCCTTGTCAACCGGAGCCGCAAGAACAGGTGGATTGGCCAATTGCCGCTTTAGATCCTCAAATGCTTCGTCAGCAGCTGGACTCCACACGAAATTATCTGTCTTTCTCAGCATCTGGTATAAGGGGATGGCTTTTTCTCCGAGGCGGCTGATAAACCGGCTCAACGCAGCGATTCTGCCCGCCAGACGCTGAACATCATTGATACACTTCGGTTTAGCCAAGGAAGTAATAGCTGTAATTTTCTCCGGATTAGCCTCAATTCCTCTATTAGACACCAGAAACCCCAATAACTTGCCTGCCGGAACACCAAAAACACACTTGGCCGGATTAAGCATCATCTTATAAATGCGCAAGTTGTCGAAGGTTTCCTTCAAATCCTCCACCAGTGTCTCCTTTTGTCGTGATTTCACCACAATATCGTCCACATAAGCATGTACATTGCGGCCGGTCTGTGTATGTAGACAATTCTATACACACCGCTGATAAGTAGCCTGGGCGCTTTTGAGCCCAAAAGGCATAGATACATAACAGAAGGCTCCAAAGGGAGTTATGAATGCTGTCTTCTCCTGGTCCTTAACTGCCATTTTGATCTGATGATATCCAGAGTACGCATCCAAAAAACTTAAACGCCACATCCCGCCGTGGCATCAATAATCTGATCAATGCGGGAGAGCAAAAGGATCTCTTGGACAAGCTTTGTTAAGATCTGTAGTCCACACACATACGCCAGTGCCATTTTTCTTAAGAACCAAAGACGGATTAGCAAGCCACTCGATGAAACACCTCAATGATAAAGCCACCGCCAAAAGCCCGCTACTTCCTCCAATGGCTTTGCGCTTTCTTCGTTAAACCGCGGAGGAACTGTTTCACCGGTTTATACTTAGGATCCACATTAAGTGTGTGCTCAGCGAGTTCCTTGGTACACCGGCATGTCGATGGCTTCCATGCAAAGATATCCGGTTCTCACGGATGAACTCGATGAGCACGCTTCCTATTTGGGATCCAGTTGGCACCGACAAAGGAACTGCTTGGACGAATCGCCGCACGAAGTCAACAAGCTTGGTCTCATTGCCGATTTAAACTTTAGATCCGATTCATGCTCCGTAGTTGGCTTCTTTAAAGGGGTCATATCTGCGGATCAACATTGTCCTTATAGAACTTCAACTCCTCCGCGGGCACAGACCGCCTCGCATAAGCTGCATCACCTTCCTCACATTCCAAAGCAACTCGGCGGCTTCCATGCACCGTTATCGTTCCTTTGTAACCCGCATTTTGAGCTGCAAGTAGATATAACAAGGTCGTGCCATGAACTTAGCATAAGCCGCCGCCCAAACAAGGCATGATATGGACTCGGATTTTCACCACTTCAAAAGTTAGCTTTTCGGACCGAATCGTGTTTCGTCTCCAAAAGCCACCTCGTGGCTATTTTACCAACAGGATAAGCAGATTTGCCTGGTACTACACCATGGAACACCGTATTGGACGGTCTGAGATCCTTGTCTGTGAGACCCATGCGACGGAAAGTTTCATAGTATAATATATTAATACTGCTTCCTCCATCCATAAGCACTTTAGTGAACTTATAGCCCCCCACCTGAGGGTCTACCACCAACGCCAGCTGACCCGGATTATCAACCCGGGGGGATGATCCTCTCTGCTCCATACGATAGGCTGTTCTGACCAGCGTAAATACCGCGGCAAGGCCGGTTCAACAGAGTTTACTGCCCGTTTGTGAAGCTTCCGATCCGCTTGTCCAAACTGGTTGTGAAAACATGATATCGCCCACTATTCAACTGCTTTGGTTGGCTCGATAGCTTCGACTGCTGCTGCTGCCGCCACCCCGATTATTCTGACTATTGTGATTGCCTTGATTAGGCCCTGAACCAGAAGCTCCATCCTGACCCGGCCCATGGAAACCGGATCCTGAACCGCCACTTGACCCCTGGTCATACCGGAATTCATTGGAGTTTTTGAACTCCTGAATAATATAACAGTCTTTCCAGAGATGGTTCAATGGGGACTCCTTCGTCCCGTGCTTGGGGCAAGGTTGATTCAACAAATAATTCAAACGGCTTGTATTAGGATTTTGACCCCGATTCGCCTTGCCTCTGCGCCGCGGGCCTCTGTCCTGCGCATTAGTGTTGGCTACAAAATCCAGGTTGCCATCAGCCTTGCGCTTGCCCCGTTCCATGACCCGCCGGTTTGTACTGCTGCCCCTTGAGTTGCTGTTCTTCTTTCCCTTCCTCGCTTCATCATCATCGGCCAGGATCCTTGGTACCGTCGAATCGGCATACTTTACCAAAGCGCCATGAGGGTTCCCATATCATTGCGTAACCGCTTCATACGTCCCAATTTTAATTTCAAAGGCTCAAACCGGCAGTTGCCTTCTAATGTTAAGATCGCCGAGTCAGCGTTGATCCGATCAGAGGAGTGCAAAATCTCGGACACATGGCGTACTAACGGGTTGTTGACTCCTTCTTCCCGGATGCAAGCCGCCAGGTCTACTATGGACTTGGGCTGCTTACGTATCCTTGAAGTTACGGATAAACCGGCCCGTGAATCGGGCCCATGAACTGATAGAATTGGGCGGTAAGCTTTTCAACCAAGCACGGCTGTGCCCCAAAGATCATGGTGAAGTACTTTGCACATGCGGTCTCATCAACATCTAGCATCTCCATGGCCATCTCATAACTTTCAACCCACGCTTCAGGGGACAGATCTGCAGTGTAATTCGGCACCTTGCGCGGGCCCTTAAACTCCTTAGGCAGACGCACATTGCGTAAAGCGGGGATTAAACAGGGCACCCCTAAAGCGGATGCGACTCCTAGTCCGGCGAAGGTGGTAGGGCGAACCGGTGTATGTTGACCTGCATCATCCTGTGCTGCTAACTCGGCCTCTCTGCGTGCCCGGGCCCGATCCACTACCTCCTGAGCATCACGAATGCCGCCCATCTGGTGATTGCCTCGGGCCGCTTCACGGTCCCGCGCGTTGCTTGATATGGCGGTTCATCCATACGCGCTTGTAGCTCCGGCTTGGGACGGGCGTGGAGTGAATCCGATCACGGCTGTATGAGTATGCCTCTCGTCAGTCGCGCAGATCGAGACTCCTTAACCCGGCGTGTCTCAAGCGCTTGTGGGGAATCTCCTTCGTAGGATCGCCTCCAATCGTGCAGCGGCTGCAACAAGGTTGTCCATAGGATTAGAATAATGACTGGGGGGTTATGCATGCCGCGGAGGAACCACCATGTTTCGCAGCGGAGGCTCCATCGGTAGCGGTTGAACCGTCGCTCCCGCTCTCGGTGCCTCAATCCGGTTTACCTCCTGTCTTTGGGCGGGTTCTCGGGTCCGCTCCGAAGTCGGAAGAGATTTCTAGGATCAAATCCTGATGGCAGGCGCGATCTATACTTCCGCTTCAACACCTCCTGTGATGCACTCTGGTCAAGCATGAGTTTGTAAGCTTGTGCGTCTAAAGCGGCCCGCTCTGCGGCCATACGCTCCTTCTCTGACGCTAGATCCGCTTTGGCTTGCGTGATCTGCTCTTTCACCTTTGCGATTTCTGCATTATGAGCCTCCTGATCCGCTGGGTTGTCCTCCGCCATAAGCGCTGCTAGTGCATCAAACAGATCTGACAGAACTTGAACCGGCGGGCGCATCGGGCCTCCTGCCCCTGCTGCCGCTGCTGCTGCTGAACCGGAAAGCATCACTGCCGCGGTTGAAGAGTTTTTCGCTGCCTGCGTACCGGCCATGAATATTCCAACCCGATTGAACTGGCTTGGGGGGTCCGGAATACTGTCACCGTCGGAACAGCCCCTGATCATGTCGCCCTGCAGCTGGTACAATGACTCGGTCTCTCCTGTTGAAGATTCATCGCCAGAATAGACGACAGTCTCACCGCTGTGCTCTGAACCGGCGCCGTACTCTCCTCCGTGGATGACTCCAACGAAGACATGCTTCACGGCCGGTTTAACCTGGCCTGGTCGCGCACGCTGAGCCGTCTCGATGAGGTCGGTGCAGATGTCCGGCTCAGGCCCAGGCTCCCCGATCTTGCCGATGAAAACGTGTATGCCACCGAAGGGGACCCGGTATCCATACTCGATTGAATCGGCCTCGGGACCCCATCCGGCGTCGTCGATGTAGATCCAACCGCGACGACTCTTGGTCATCCGGCCCACGACGTAGCCTTCGAGTCCTTTGAGCTTGCCCTCCAAGATCGTCAAACCATCGTGCGATAGCCCCACGGTGGGCGCCAACTGTCGTGGATTTGTCACGGCAGATGTCCTAGCGTAAGGACTTAGTCGTGGAGCCATCGCTACGGGTTTACTTGCAGGGGTTAAAGCGGACACAAAGACACAAGGGTTTTATACTAGTTCGGCCCCTTCGATGAAGGTAAAAGCCTACGTCTAGTTGTGATGGAATTGATGTAGTCTCGATGGCTAGGGGCAAACAAGCTTCGCCTAGGCTCGAGTTGTGGTTGTTCGTCTCGAACCGTCGCGGGTCATCCCCTTATATACACGAGTGACGCCCGTCGGTTCATAGAGTCCCAACCGGTTCATACTCGTATCCCGGTGGGTATCTCTCTATTCCTAACTTACAATACAAGTTATACAACAAGCCGGTTTACGGCTACAAGTTCTAAACCGACTATAGGCCTTGGGCCTTTCTCTGCTTATACCACTAATGGAGTTAATCCGGCCCAAGCTGGCCGGTTTACACACGGTGGTAATATCCCTAACAGTGGGGCTGTGGCGGACACTGAGAAGGCGCGCGTGGCGTCCGTTCCACGTCCGCGCCGACGCATTTGGGGTGTAAATTTGGATCGCAAATGCGTTGGTGCGGACGCGAAGCGGACGGGTTTTAGGTTTTGGTCGGCGCGTTGGGCCTCCTTTTTTTGTCCGTGCCGACCCAAACGGACGACGGCGGACAAAATGTATTGTCCCGTTGGAGTTGCTCTTAAGAGTAAGACAAGACCGAGAAACAAGCACAAGCACGAAAATGAAGTCATTGTGGTGCTTTTCGACCAAAAGGGAAGCAAGAACTCCACACACCCGTCACCATCAATTCATCACCTCATATTTGCGCGTTTCCTCGGACTCGTAAAGTCAGAATGAGAGTGATGTAGCTCGCCATCTGCCCATTGTCACAGGCTCACAACCCTCAGTTCTTTACCCCTGCACGTACACAAAGCCCGGCCGGCCTCTTCCTGTCCCGTGGCAGCTTCCAAACAGATGGCGCTGTCAGTTTCCCGGCCGAAGGTCGACGGGCATTGGAGGCCTGCCACACAAGAAAAGCACAAAAGATGAGATCCCTCTCCGGTGCTGCATTGTGGGTAAAAAGGGCACGACGGCATGAAGAAAAAGCTCTTGGGAAAAGGCTGCACGGTGGTGCCCAGAGCAAGCGAAAGCAGCTTTCCATAAGGGTCCCAGTGGATTGCGTGTATCCTTGCAGTAGTGATGTTCTTGCATTTCTTTACCAAGGGAGTACTATAAGGTAAAAGGAGAGTGACCATCTTCATCCGCATCACTGTGTGAGTGGTTTGACACCGACTCGAAGATGATCACTCCCTAACTTCTACTGTATTCATTTGAGACGACCGGTGGGAAGTTAGAAAGGCATGGACAAACCTATTCCGAGTTTGAAAGGAGAAGAAAATTGGTTGCAAAGAGAGTGGAGCACATAGTGACGTGGTTGACATTTTTAGAGCAACTCCAATGGCCGACCCAAACGGACGGCGATTTTGTCCGTTTGGATTGGCCGGCCGCCCAGCGGCCATCCTGTTTTAGATTTGGGTCGGCAGTGCGCCCAACACGCCGACCCATATTTGCCGGTGTGGCCATTCTATTTTAACAAATAGCTCATTTTTGCATTGCTTTTGCATTCAAGCATATAGTCAAATAATATAGTTTCAACCGAATAAAATAGCATAGTATTACAAGCCGAATACAAGTAAAAATGTCTCACATAATTTTGCAAGCCGAATAAAGAAGATACATCTATTGGTTACCAACATGAGCCCATACATGCTCAACCAAATCATTTTACAGTTGCACGTGAATTTCCCAATCACGCATATCATAATGGAATTGGGTGAACTGTTCAAACGTTGTAGCTCCTCCATGCTCAGGCACAACATTATCACCCTGAAACTGAAACCCTTGATCGTACAGACGTTCCGGGCGCTCATCTTCTACGATCACATTGTGCATGATCACACATGGTCATCACCTCCCACAGTTTCTGCATGCTTCAAGTATTAGCAAGATAACGAACGATGCCCCATCGAGATTGCAAAACACCAAAGGCACGCTCGACATCCTTCCTAGCACTCTCTTGCTCTTGGGCAAATCTTTTTCTCTTCTCCCCGATAGGGTTGGGGATTGTTTTTACAATAGTGGTCCACTGAGGATACACTACAGGAATCAGACACTTTGGCTGACGACAAAGGCATGCTAGGCTGACGGCAAAGACCTTTGCCGTCAGCCAGCAGATGGCAATAGGTCCGGCTAAATAGGCTATGGCAAAGGCCTCTTTGTCGTCTGCTGGCGGACGGCAAAGATGCAAAGGGATATGTCATCCGCAGACAGACGACAAAGAGCGTGGACGGCACACGTGGCAGTTCAGGTCCGTTAAGTGATTAACGGTGTGCTTTGCCGTCAGCTGGCAGACGGCAAAGGCCTTTGCATCGTTGTCGTAAACCAGCGGACGACAAAGATGCAAAGGCCTTTGCCGTCTGCTGACTGACGACAAATCTACCAAATAGGCCAATCCAGTAGGTCGTACAGGTAGCTGCCACGTGGCAGCTTTGCCGTCTGCTAGTTGACGACAAAGACCTTTGCTGTCTGCTAGTAGAGGACAAAGTTGTCGGATATCGGGTTCCGGCGAAACCCTTAATGTTCGAACACTGGGGTGCGCACGAAGATTTCTCCCTACCGAAACACGCCCTCAGCCTCGCCGCGATCTCTAAGCTAGCTCGATCAATACACAGCACAAGAGACACAAGATTTATACAGGTTCGGGCCACCGCTGTGGTGTAATACCCTACTCCTGTGTGTGGTGGTGTTGTACGTCTTGAGCTTGCTTTGGTTTTCCTTGAAGAGGAAAGGGTGATGCAGCAATAGTAGCGTAAGTATTTCCCTCAGTTTTTGAGAACCAAGGTATCAATCCAGTAGGAGGCTCCTCAAAAGTCCCACGCACCTACACAAACAAATAAAGAAATCGCAACCAATGCAATAAAGGGGTTGTCAATCCCTTCACGGCCACTTGCGAAAGTGAGATCTAATAGAGATAGTATGATAAGATAAATATATTTTTGGTATTTTATAATATAGATGCAAAAAGTAAAGATGCAAATAAAAGTAGATTGGACAAATATGATAAGAGATAGACCCGGGGGCCATAGGTTTCACTAGTGGCTTCTCTCAAGATAGCATAAGTATTACGGTGGTTGAACAAATTACTGTCGAACAATTGATATAAAAGCGAATAATTATGAGATTCTAGGCATGATCATGTATATAGGCATCACGTCCGCAATAAGTAGACCGACTCCTGCCTGCATCTACTACTATTTTTTCACACATCGACCGACTCCTGCCTGCATCTAGAGTATTAAGTTCACAAAGAACAGAGTAACACATTAAGCAAGATGACATGATGTAGAGGGTTAAACTCAAGCAATATGATATAAACCCCATCTTGTTATCCTCGATGGCAACAATACAATACGTGCCTTGCTGCCCCTGCTGTCATTGGGGAAGGACACCGCAAGATTGAACCCAAAGCTAAGCACTTCTCCCGTGGCAAGAAAGATCAATCTAGTAGGCCAAACCAAACTGATAATTCGAAGAGACTTGCAAAGATAACTCAATCATACATAAAAGAATTCAGAGAAGATTCAAATATTATTCATAGATAAACTTGATCATAAACCCACAATTCATCGAATCTCGACAAACACACCGCAAAAAGAGTTTACATCGAATAGATCTCCACAAGAGAGGGGGAGAACATTGTATTGAGATCCAAAAAGAGAGAAGAAGCCATATAGCTAATAACTATGGACCCGTAGGTCTGTGGTAAACTACTCACAACTCATCGGAGGGGCTATGGTGTTGATGTAGAAGCCATCCATGGTCGATTCCCCCTCCGGCAGAGTGCCGGCGAAGGCTCCAAGATGAGATCTCGCGGATACAGAAGGTTACGGCGGTGGAAATTGTTTTTCGTTGGCTCCCTTGATGTTTTAAGCACGAGGCTTACATAGGAGGAAGAAGTACGTCGGTGGCCGCCTGAGGGGCCCACGAGACAGGGGCGCGCCCTATAGGGGGGAGCGCCCTCCTATCTCGTGGAGGCCTCGGCTGCTTCTTGACTTGCACTCCAAGTCCTCTGGATCACGTTCGTTCCAAAAATCACGCTCCCGAAGGTTTCATTCCGTTTGGACTCCGTTTGATATTCCTTTTCTTCGAAATACTGAAATAGGCAAAAAAACAGCAATACGGGCTGGGCCTCTGATTAGTAGGTTAGTCCCAAAAATGGTATAAATATGTGAAATAAAGCCCATAAACATCCAAAAGGGGTAATATAATAGTATGGAACAATCAAAAATTATAGATATGTTGGAGACGTATCAAGCATCCCTAAGCTTAATTCCTGCTCGTCCTCGAGTAGGTAAATGATAAAAAGAGAATTTTTGATGTGGAATGCTACCTAGCATAATTCTCAATGTAAGTTTCTTTATTGTCGCATGAATGTTTAGATCCAAATGATTCAAAATAAAAGTTTATATTGATAAAAGAAATAGTAACACTTCAAGCATACTAATCAAAGTAATCATGTCTTCTCAAAATAACATGGCAAAAGAAAGTTCATCCCTACAAAATCATATAGTTAGGCTATGCTTCATTTTCGTCACACAAAGATGTTCCCAACTTCTATACCCCGATGACAAGCCAACCAATTGTTTCATACTTAAATAATCTCAAACTTTTTCAACCTTCACACAATACAATAGCGTGAGCCATGGATATAGCACTATGGGTGGAATAGAATATGATGATGTGGATTGTGTGGAGAAGACAAAAAGGGAGAAAGTCTCACATTGACGAGGATAATAAATGGGCTATGGAGATGCCCATCAATTGATGTCAACATGAGGAGTAGGGATTGCCATGCAACGGATGCACTAGAGCTATAAATGAATGCTCAACAAAAGAAAACTAGTAGGTGTGCATCCAACTTGCTTGCTCACAAAGACCTAGGGCATTTGAGGAAGCCCATCGTAGGAATATATAAGCCAAGTTCTATAATGAAAAATTTCCACTAGTATGAAAAATACAACTTATGAGACTCACTATATGAAAAACATGGTACTACTTTGAAGGACAATATATGAGACTCACTACATGAAGAACAAGGTGCTACTTTGAAGCACCAGTGTGGAAAAAGAGATAGTAACATTGCCCTTTTTATTTATTTTCTTTTTTTCTTTTTCTTTTTTTTCTTTTTCTTTTTTTTCTTTTGGGCCTTTCTTTTTATTTTCTTTTTGGGCAATGCTCTAATAATGATGATCATCACACTTCTATTGATTACAACATATGAATTACAACTCGAAACTAGAACAAGATATGACCCTATATGAATGCCTCCGGTGGTGTACCAGGATGGTGCAATGAATCAAGAGTGACATGTATGAAAAATAATGCATGGTGGCTTTGCCACAAATACGATGTCAACTACATGATCATGCAATGGCAATATGACAAAAGTAAAGTATGTCACGATGATAAACGGAACAGTGGAAAATTGCATGGCAATATATCTCGGAATGGCTATGGAAATGCCATAATAGGTAGGTATGGTGGTTGTTTTGAGGAAGATATAAGGAGATTTATGTGTGATAGAGCGCATCGTATCACGGGGTTTGGATGCACCAGCGAAGTTTGCACCAACTCTCAAGGTGAGAAAGGGCAATGCACGATACTGAATAGGCTAGCAATGGTGGAAAGGTAAAAGTGCGTATAATCCATGGACTCAACATTAGTCAAAAGAACTCATATACTTATTGCAAAAAATTATAAGTCATCAAAAATCAAGCACTAAGCGCATGCTCCTAGGGGGATAGATTGGTAGGAAAAGACCACCGCTCGTCCCCGACCGCCACTCATAAGGATGCACAAGCCAGGTAAACTTCATGTTTCAAATTTGTTACACAACTTTAACCATACGTGCATGCTACGTGACTTTCTAACTTCAACACAAGCATTCTTTAAATTCATAATCACCCAACTAGCATGACTTTAATATCACTACCTCCCTATCTCAAAACAATTATCAAGTATCAAATTGATCATAGCATCCAATTCACTTCCTATGATAGTTTTTATTATACCCAACTTGGATGCCTACCATTCTAGGACCAATTTTATAACCATATCAAATACCATGCTGTTCTATAAGACTCTCAAAATAATATAAGTGAAGCATGAGAGACTAGCAATTTCTTCAAAATTAAGTCACCACCGTGCTCTAAAAGATATAAGTGAAGCACTAGAGCAAAAACTATCAAGCTCAAAAGGTATAAGTGAAGCACATATAGTATTCTAGCAAATGCTAATCAAGTAGGATTCTCCCAAAAGGTGTGTAAAGCAAGGATGATTGTGGTAAACTAAAAAGCAAAGACTAATATAATACACGACGCTCCAAGCAAAACACATATCATGTGGCGAATAAAAATATAGCTCCAAGTAAAGTTATCAATGAACAAAGACGAAAGAGGGGATGCCTTCCCGGAGCATCCCAAGCTTAGGCTTTAGGCTATTCTTGAATATCTTGGGGTTACTTGGGCATCCCCAAGCTTAGGCTCTTGCCACTCCTTATTCCATAGTCCATAAAAGCTTTACCCAAAACTTGAAAACTTCACAACACAAAACTCAACAGGAAATCTTATAAGCTCCATTAGTGAAAGAAAACAAAACCACCACATAAGGTACTGTAATGAACACATTATTTATTTATTTTGGTGTTAAACCTACTATATTACAACTTCTCTATGGTTTATAAACTAATTTACTAGCCATAGATGCATCGAAATAAGCAAACAATACACGAAAAACAGAATCTGTCAAAAACAGAACAGTCTGTAGCAATCTGTAACTAACGCACACTTATGGAACTCTAAAAATCCTACCAAAATAGGAAGTCCTTGAAACTTTGTTTATTGATCATCATCAAAAAGAATCAACGAAAAAGCCTGTTTATGTGATTTAACAAAACTAAATTCGTGCGTGCAAAGTTTCTGTTTTTCAGCAGAATCAAATCAACTATCATCATAGGTTATCCTATAGGTTCTACTTAGCACAAACACTAATTAAAAGATAAAAACACATCTAAACAGAAGGTAGATGCAAGATTTATTACTAAATAGGAACAAAAACAAAAAACATAAAGAAAATTGAGTTGCCTCCCAACTAGCGCTATCGTTTAACGCCCCTAGCTAGGCATAAAAGCAAAGATAGATCTAAGTAGTTCCATCTTTGGCTCTAAATTCATAAGTAGAGCGCTTGTGATCTCTAGGGATTTCTCCCCTTTTAGCAATGGCTAAACCGTTAGACAAAAATTCAAGAAATTCATTGGTAGCAAAAGGTTCCTTAACGATAGAGAGACAATTGGGTTGAACACTTATGGATTTGAGATCCGCGTCTCCCTTACTAGAAGATTCACCCTTATTTTTAGGAACATAAATAAATTTGGCAGTTTTAGTAGGGGGTTTTGGAGTGTTTTTCATGGAGGAAAACGCGGAACCTAAGTTTGTAATGATATCCTCAAGTTTACCGATTCTAGGAGAGTCTAGATCTATTTTTTCATTGACTATAGGTTCTTTTTATTTAAGATTTTTCAAAGTAACTCCAACCCTAGATCCATGTTGTGTAATGTGATTATGAATCTTTTTATCCAAATTTTCAATCGACTCAACAGTGGCAATTTTATTTTCAATAATCTCAAGTCATTGCATAACATGTTCTAAAGTTAAAACAGTTCCATTGACCAAAAGAGATGGCGGGCCAAACAAATCTAACATAGCATTATAAGCACCAAACGTATGGCTACTAATGTAATCACCTCCAGTAGCATATCAAGAACACATATATTCCAAGGAGTGATGCATACATAAAAATTGTGGAGAAGAACGGAAGTAGAAAGCTTCCTAGTAGATTTATATTGGGCATTGCAAATTCTATGCCAGGCATCTTTTAAATTTTCTCCCTCCCTTTGCTTAAAATTGAGAATTTCATGTTCGGGAGTGATAATAAGGATAAGAGGACTAGCCATGATGAAAAGGTAAACGAACTAACAAATGGGCAAACAGAAAAAGGCAAGCGAAAAAGAGAGGAGGAGATTGGGAAAGAGAGGGCGAATAAAACGGCAATGGTGAAGTGGGGGAGAGGAAAACGAGAGGCAAATGGCAAATAATGTAAATGCGAGGGAGATGGGTTTGTGATGGGTACTTGGTATGTCTTGACTTGAGCAAAGTCCTCCCCGGCAACGGCGCCAGAAATCCTTCTTGCTACGTCTTGAGCTTGCGTTGGTTTTCCTTGAAGAGGAAAGGGTGATGCAGCAATAGTAGCGTAAGTATTTCCCTTAGTTTTTAAGAACCAATGTATCAATCCAGTAGGAGGCTCCTCAAAAGTCCCACGCACCTATGCAAACAAATAAAGAACTCACAACCAACGCAATAAAGGGGTTGTCAATCCCTTCACGGCCACTTGCGAAAGTGAGATCTAATAGAGATAGTATGATAAGGTAAATATATTTTTGGTATTTTATAATATAGATGCAAAAAGTAAAGATGCAAATAAAAGTAGATTGGAAGCAAATATGATAAGAGATAGACCCGGGGGCCATAGGTTTCACTAGTGGCTTCTCTCAAGATAGCATAAGTATTACGGTGGGTGAACAAATTACTGTCAAGCAATTGATAGAAAAGCGAATAATTATGAGATTATCTAAGCATGATCATGTATATAGGCATCACGTCCGCAACAAGTAGACCGACTCCTGCCTGCATCTACTACTATTACTCCACACATCGACCGACTCCTGCTTGCATCTAGAGTATTAAGTTCATAAAGAACAGAATAACGCATTAAGAAAGATGACATGATGTAGAGGGATAAACTCAAGCAATATGATATAAACCCCATCTTGTTATCCTCGATGGCAACAATACAATACATGCCTTGATGCCCATGCTGTCACTGGGAAAGGACACCGCAAGATTGAACCCAAAGCTAAGCACTTCTCCCATGGCAAGAAAGATCAATCTAGTAGGCCAAACCAAACTGATAATTCGAACAGACTTGCAAAGATAACACAATCATACATAAAAGAATTCAGAGAAGATTCAAATATTATTCATAGATAAGCTTGATCATAAACCCACAATTCATCAGATCTCAACAGACACACCGCAAAAAGAGTTTACATCGAATATATCTCCACAAGAGAGGGGGAGAACATTCTATAGAGATCCAAAAAGAGAGAAAAAGCCACCTAGCTAATAACTATGGACCCGTAGGTCTGTGGTAAACTACTCACAACTCATCTAAGGGGCTATGGTGTTGATGTAGAAGCCCTCCATGGTCGATTCCCCCTCCAGCAAAGTGCCGGCGAAGGCTCCAAGATAAGATCTCGTGGATACAAAAGGTTACGGCGGTGGAAATTGTGTTTCGTTGGCTCCCTGGATGTTTTCGGGGTATGTAGGCTTATATAGGAGGAAGAAGTACGTCGGTGGACGCCCGAGGTGCCCATGAGACAGCGGGCACGCCCTATAGGGGGGGGGGCGCCCTCCTATCTCGTGGAGGCCTCGGCTGCTTCTTGACTTGCACTCCAAGTCCTCTGGTTCACGTTTGTTCAAAAAATCACGCTCCCGAAGGTTTCATTCCGTTTGGACTCCGTTTGATATTCATTTTCTTCGAAATACTGAAATAGGCAAAAAAACAACAATTTGGGTTGGGCCTCCGGTTAGTAGGTTAGTCCCAAAAATGGTATAAATGTGTAAAATAAAGCCCATAAACATCCAAAAGGGGTAATATAATAGCATGGAACAATAAAAAATTATAGATACTTTGGAAACGTATCATGGTGGATTGCCTCTTGGGCTGATGATGGACAGTACAAGGGAAGAACAGCCTCCTGAGGAGAGGTGTTCTTGTGCTCGGTGAACTTGTGTGGGTGAGGGTGATCTGAATCAGTTGCCACCTCTACTGTGGTGGCTACCCCTATTTATAGAGGCCCTGGTCCTCTCCCCAAATATTGAGCGGGAAGGGATCCAACAACGACCACTTTGAAAGGGGACAACTAGTACACGCTATCCTGACTAAAGGTTGTCTTCACCTGTCAAAGGCGATGGTGGTGATGCCATCTTGGGCTCCATGATGACCTCCGTCCTGCCGTCCTGCTAGTCTTGGTCTTATTGCACTGATATGGAAACCTTTGCCTGATGCCTCGGTACTCCGCGCCTGCGCTTGCCCCTTAGCACCAAAGAGGAAATGAGGACACTGCGCAGGCTGGAGCCCACCTGGCCTTGGTCGTCATGGCTTGCGTCACGGGGACCTCGCGAGGTACCCCTTGCCTTGATCTCTCCGCCTCCCTCGCGAGCCTGCCTGGTGAGGCCGCTCCTGAGGAGGCCTTGCGTCGTCCTCCCCGTGAGGCTTGGCCCCTCGCGAGGGTCTTGAGTGTTGGCTGATGAAGACGGGCCGTACTGGGCCACTGGTGGAGCCACGCTGCAGGCCGCAGGTAGACAAGTCTAGGAACCCCTGTTCCCAGAATGCCGACAAAAGTGGCTATATAGCCCCAGTTTTTTCCTAAATTCATTCAATTTGACAGAATTTTACACACATATATATATACACATTTGAAAATAATTTCCACAAGCATACTGACGATGCCATAGACCTAGGGTAGGGTCATAGGCCTGACCTATACGCCCTACCCAAGGTCACTACCCTATAAGCAAAGACATTCAAAGCACAGCAGGAAGTATCAACTAAAGCCATCAAGTGCAATCCACTCAACCAGTCACCTCACTCGGATACCGCCAATTTCACTCGACCAAGATGAAGCCATTCGACCATACAGGAAACCACTCGGAGTACAGAAGACCTAGAGTCACTCAGGATGGCAACGGTCAGGCGTTCACTCCGTAGCCTTAAAGATCATTAATAACACTTTATAGCTGGCATTACCAGTAACGCCCTATCTTAATGTACATTGAACCCTTGTAACGGAGGATGGCTGGGGTCCCGGCGCGCTCTATATAAGCCACCCCCTCCTTTGGGACAAGGGTTCGCACCCCTTGTAAAACACACCCATATTCCAGTCGACCGCCTTAGGGCACCGATGTAACGCCCCGGATTCGATGCGCCAGGTGTCTGCCAGTTATTCGCCGTCGTTGCCATGTCATTTGCTTGCGTGTTGCATTTTATCATGTCCTCATGTGCATCTCATTTAGCATACGTATTCGTCTCATGCATCCGAGCATTTTCCCCGTTGTCCGTTTTGCAATCCGACACTCGTATGTCCTCCGGCGTCCCCCTTTTGTCTCCTATTGTGAGTGGGTGTTAAACTTTCTCGGAATGGCCCGAGGTTTGCCAAGCGGCCTTGGTACACTACCGGTAGACCGCCTGTCAAGTTTCGTGCCATTTGGAGGTTGTTTGATACCCCAACGGTTAACCGGGTAACCGTAAAAGCCTCTTTTGTGTGCAGCCCAACACCCCCTCCAATCTGGCCGAAAACCCATCCTAACCCCATCCATGCTCTCCGCCGTTCGATCACGATCGCGTGGCCGAAAAACCGCTCCTCATTTGGAGCTTCCTAGCTCCTCCTACCTATAAATAAGTGATCCCCTCCGAAATTTGCGGTCTAACCCTAGCCTTCCCCTACCTCGCGCCACCGGACAAAATCCCCGTAGCCGGGCGCGTCCAGCCGCCACCTCACTCCGGCGAATCACGTCGCGACACGTCACCCTCCCCGCCTGTAACGCCCTCGATGCGGCTATATCTCCCACGTGTCGAAGCACGACTTAGAGGCATAACCGCATTGAAAGCAATGTCTCAAGTGAGGTAATCTTCACACAACCCATGCAATACATAAGGGAAAGAGATACATAGTTGGCTTACAATCGCCACTTCACACAATTACATGAATAAAGCATTACATCATCCAGATACAATCAAGGTCCGACTACGAACCAAAATAAAGAAGAACCCCAAATGCGACAAAAGGTCCCGATCGACCCCAAGCTGGGCTCCACTCTCGATCAACTAGAGCGAAACAACACAAAGGGCAAGATCTTCATCGAGCTCCTCCTTGAGCTTGGTTGCGTCACCCTTTCGTAACATAGGCACCGCAAACTGGTTTTGAAGTATCTGGTGAGCCACGAGGACTCAGCAATCTCGCACCGCGAGATCAAGACTATTTAAGCTTATGGGTAAGGTAAAGGCATGAGGTGGAGCTGCAGCAAGCGACTAGCATATATGGTGGCTAACATACGCAAATGAGAGCGAGAAGAGAAGGCAAAGAACGGTCGATAAAAGTATGATCAAGAAGTGATCCTATAGCAACCTCGTCAAGCATAACTCCAACACCGTGTTCACTTCCGGACTCCACGGAAAGAGACCATCACGGTTACACACACGGTTGATGTATTTTAATTAAGGTCAACTTCGGTTTTCTACAACCGACATTAACAAATTTCCATCTACCACATAACCGGGCACGGCTCTCGAAAGTTTAAACCCTGCAGGGGTGTCCCAACTTAGCCCATGACAAGCTCTCGCGATCAACGAAGGAATAGACCTTCACCCAAGACACTCCGATCAGACTCGGTATCCCGGTACATCAAGACATTTCGACAATGGTAAAACAAGACCAGCAAAGCCACCCGCTGTGCCGACAAATCCCGATAGGAGCTGCACATATCTCGTTCTCAGGGCACACCGGATGAGCAAGACGTCGGGTTGGCATAGACCCTGGTTGCCCAGGGGGCGCCGGACATCGCTCAGGTTGGACCAACACTCGAAGGAGCACCGCCGGGGGCTAAAATAAAGATGACCCTCGGGCTCCGAAACCCAAGGGAAAAAAGGGGCTAGGGAGGCAAATGGTAAAACCAAGGTTGGGCCTTCTGGACAAGTTTTATTCAAAGCGAACTGTCAAGGGGTCCCATAAATCACCCGACCAGCGTAAGGAACGCATAAAATCCGGGAACATAACACGGTATGGCGGAAACTAGGGCGGCAAGAGTGGAACAAAACACGGGCATAAGGCCGAGCCTTCCACCCTTTACCAAGTATATAGATGCATTAATAATATAAGAGATATTGTGATATCCCAACAAGTAACCATGTTCCAACAAGGAACAACATCTCCATGTTCAACAAGGAACAAACTTCATCTTCACCGCAACTAACAACGCTATAAGAGGGGCTGAGCAAAGCGGTAACATAGCCAAACAACGGTTTGCTAGGAATGGTGTCAAAGGTTAGAGGTTTGACATGGCAATTTGGGAGGCTGACAAGCAAATGGTAGGCATCGTAGCATTGGCATAGCAAAAGAGCGAGCAAACTAGCATAGCAAAGATAGAAGTGATTTCAAGGGTATGATCATCTTGCCTGAAATCCCGCAAGGAAGAAGAACGATTCCATGAAGAAGACAAACGGACGAAGTCGAACGGATCCTCACAACTCCGGAACGGAACCGAGGCTAACGAGAGAAACAACCCGGAAAGAAACAAACAACATAGTAAACAACCATCACATAAACGTGGCATGATGCGCAAACAAGTATGATGCATGTCCGGTTTAAAGAGGCGTGGCATGGCAAAGTGCACAAAACAAACTTACAAATTAAATGGAGCCCAATATGCAACGAGTTGCATATTGAATAAACACCACATCGAACTATTTAGTTCTCTCTTGTTTAAGCTACCCAACAATATTAAATGTTGATTAACATGGCAAGGGTGAAGCATAACAAAACTACCTAACTAGGCAAGTTTAAATGAGTAGGAAGAACAAACAACAATTAGGAAAATCCCCATAAGCAATATTCGAATTTGGTACTGTTCTGCCCTAAAACATATTTTAAAGTTTTTAAACAGGAAAATAAAGTGGACCATGATAATCTAGGCATTTTTCCACCCCAAATACATATAAAGAACATTTAAATCCGAGCTACGGTTATTTAGTTATGAATTAAATCATTTTAGCATGGCATTTAAGCAAATTTAATCAAACAAAATTTTAAACATTTTTAACATGGATGAAAGTGGCATATTATTAAACTAGACGAAAAACTAAGCATTTTACATATAAAGTTTGTTTTAATCCGATGCACGGTTGTGAAGTTATTATATGCATGAACAACAAGGGTCAATCTGTAAATATGCAGTTCTCTGAATAATTAGGAAATTCGCAGAACCGAAAAAAAAAACATATACGGGCCGGAACTGCTGGGACTAGGCCAGGGGCCTTGGATCTGGGCTGCTCACCACTGGGCCTGGGCCGAACGAGGGGAGGAGGAGGCGGTCGGGCGGCGTGGGGCTGCCGGGCGAGGAGGGACCCACGCGGGCGGCGTCGTCCTCCTCTCGATCCCTTTGGATCGAGGGAGGCACGGAGGCGGCGGCGCAGAGCGCGACGCCGGCGAGGTCCGGCGCCAGGGAAACCAAGAGGAGGCCGGAGCTGCTGGATCCGGCCGGTGTTGTGCGAGATCCGCCGCGGGAAGAGGCCGGAGGGGCTCCGGCGACGAGCACCGAGCAGCGGCGGCGGCGCTCCTGCGAAATCCCAGCGGGAGAGAGAGGGTAAGATGGAGAGAGAGAGGAAGGAAGAGAAGGGCGGCGGCGACTGGCTTGAGGTTCGGCAGCGACGGAGCCAGGTCCGGCGAGGCGGCACGGGGTCCGGCGAACTCCGGCAGACGGAGGAGCCCAGGCGGGGGCGGCTCGGGTCAGGCATGGTATGTGGCTCTGCAAGGGCCAGCCATGGGCGGGCGGCGGAGACGGGCAGCAGCGCCACGTGGCGGCTCCAGTTAGGCGTGGGGCGGCGGACATGTCCGGGCGGCGGGGAAAATTGTCCGGCGGCGGAGAGGAGCGATTTCTAGGGTTTCATCCGCGAAAGTGGAGGGGGAGGCATCTATTTATAGGTAGAGGGAGCTAGGAGAGTCCAAATGAGGAGCGGTTTTCGGCCACGCGATCGTGATCGAACGACCGAGAGCATGGAGGGGAGTTTGGTGGGTTTTGGGCCACTTTGAAAGGGGTGTTGGGCTGCAACTCAAAGAGGGCTTTGCGGTTACCCGGTTAACCGTTGGAGTATTAAACGACCTCCAAATGGCACGAAACTTGACAGGCGGTCTACCGGTGCTATACCAGGGCCGCTTGGCAAACCTCGGGCTATTCCAAGAAAGTTTAACGCCCGCACAAGAGAAGAGGCAAAAGGGGAACGCCGGAGGGCATAGGAGTGCCGGATTGCAAAACGGACAACGGGGAAAATGCTCGGATGCATGAGACGAACACATATGCAAAACGAAATGCACATGATGACATGATATGAAATGCAGATGATGACATAGCAAGGTGCAACACGCAAGCAAATGACATGGCAACGATGGCGAATAACTGACGGACACCTGGCGCATCGGATCCGGGGCGTTACAACACTCCACCACTACGAGAGGATCTCGTCCCGAGATCTAGGATGGCACCGGAGGAAAAGGAAGAGGAGAGGTAAAACGAAGTTGCTTGTTTGACCAATGAATGAAACCAAAGAACCTTGAGAGGTTGAGCAATTTAAAAGAAAGAGTACAATAGAGATGAACGAGATTGCAAACAATCCGGTAGAAAAGAGGAACAAGGAGACATTATGGGCACTTGAAGGTTGCAAAGACATGAATCAAGAGTTTAATGGACAAGATATAATTCTAAACCACTCCGGTTAAAACAAGATGAGAGGGGAAGAATTCGGGAAGCACTCCGGTTGAACACGGACGGAATATAACATGAACTTGACAAGGTGAGAGGATACTTGATGAAATCAACAACACACTGCCTCCGGAACTATTGAAAGAATGGCACAAGGGGTAAGAAAGATTTCAGACAACAGTACTGTTAAATGGATAAGCATGAAAAGAACACGATCCTCAACTCGAGATGATGAGTGAAGAGAGCAACGGTACAATGCCTCCGAAAGAAATAATAGAAGATAGATCATTGGAATAACAGAATGGAGAAGAAAATGACAACTTCTACCACAATTGAATTTAGAAGGCATCCTTGCAAGAAGGTTAGAATAGAGTTGTTGGAAGACCAACAACGAAAAGAATAAGTTTGTAGTGGGCTTATGGAAACATCTCAACATTATGAGGTGACAACCGGCCACTAACGGAAACACTTGCTTGCTTGAGATTAACGAAGAGATGAAAGCTTGTTCCATCAAGATGGAAAAGAGATAACTTGGATCATTGACAAGCACCACAAATAGCAACATTCCTTAGGGAAAGCTTTAGGTGAAATCTGACACAAGATAACTCCAATGAAGAAGTTGATTGGTCAAAAGATCTCTTGAACAAGAGAAAATGATGGATTTAAATATGTCACTCTTGAAAACTTGTGAATCATGAAACGTGAAGGGAAATTATCAAGAATGACCTAACACCATCTCAAAAGATAAGATAGAGAAAATTGCACTTTGGAATGCAAGATGAAGAATGCTTGAGCTTCTCAAAACAAAACAAGTGTTAAGCACCATGTTTAATTTTGAGTATAGCTTATGGGTCATAACTTCAAGAGAAATCTTGAAGAACAATTGAAGAATGAAAAGAATCCTTGAGGAACCACCATGAAGAAACTCCATGAAGAACTCCGTAATAAAAGGATGAAAAGAAAGAGAAATTGAAAACACAAGGTGAATCCTTGCAATGATTTAGATGGATCTCCGTGATGATGAGAACTTGGAACTCCGGGAAAAAGAGAAGATGAAACAAATGAAACCGAGAATTACTTCATCATGAACAATCTCCGGAAGAAAAGAATTAATCACTTGGATGAACAAGAATAAGAATTATGTTATGCTTATCCTTCACCAATTAAATTGATGACAATCAACGGATTTGGCATACTACTTATTCTCGTAGAAAGGATTAAAAGAGATATATCAAAACTTGAGAAGGTCTTCAACGAACCACCGGTAGGATTGGAACAACAAATGAATTGATATGATAAACAAGGAAGAGAGATCTTGAACGAACCACCGTAAGATTTGAAATTGAACGTAGCAAAAGCACAAATCACTGGGAAGAATTGGAAAACGAATGAAGATACTTGAGGGAATTTAAATACAAATGAACGAATAGATCACTAGCTGATTAGAGAATACTTGAATGATGCACCGGTATGATTTGGAGAATGAGAGCTAAAATCTTGAATGAATAATACTGAGATGATGGGCTTCAAAGAATGAAACTGAAAAGACTCCTAAAATGCTCCGGATGGGTGAAAAAGATTCTCACAATCGAAAACAATTCTGAGAGGATGGCAACAAGCTAGCACCATGAATCTTGAAGAGAATAGAGCAAGATTAAAGAGAAACTCTTCTTCGATCTTCAAATGATGAGAATGACAACGAGAAACACCACCAAGAATTATTGAGGCACACCGAAAGAATCAAAAGCGAAGAGGTTGAGCCAACTATGAAAAGAATTTGAAAGATCTTGTAGAAAAGCATTTGACTGATGATAACTCATTCTTACGTCAAACTTGGAGAAGAATTTAGGATAGCTCTGGGAAAATAGAAGAGTCAGGTAAGATCCTGGGAAAAGACCTGTGGGTTAGGGTCCACTCAAAAGAAAACACCGTTGAGAATGATATTAAAGAGAGATTGCACTTGTTGAATTAAATGACTTGAATGAGATACCAATCTCCAAATGGCTTGAACGGATTAAGAATGGAAAACAAATCTTCCAAGATATCTTCAGTACTCCAGAACAAATGAATAACGAGAAGTGAAAGATTAAGAGGTGCGCCGGTATTAAAAAGCATTTGAAACAAGGAAAAGGATATGATGAATATCAAAAGCTTGATATGGATCCACCGGACAATTAAAAAAAATGAAGGATGATGAACTTGAAGCTCATGAGCATCTTCACGAGGGATCACCGGATAAGAACATCGAAAGAAAAGAATGAAGAGACTTCACATGAATAAATGGATACTTGGTAAAGAAATCTTAGTCCTTGAGGAAAAAGGGTGGGTGGGCGGGAAAAACAAAGGCAACTTGGAGACGGATGAAACAAACACCGTTGAGAAGAAATGATAATTGGTCTTGCTGATGTTGAAGTGATCGGATCCACTTGAAGAGAAACACGCCGGTTGAAAAGGATTGACATGACAATCTCGATTGTCGAGAAGGATTGGTATTCACATCGGAGTATGAGAACACCATTTCGGAAAGGTATGGAATCAACACTTGACATTGAAGCAACTCGAATACCACAACTCAAAACAAAAACAAAGGACTGGCTTGCAGAATAAGCCGGAACAAACATATGATAGAGATTTCGTCCGAAGTTTTCGTGGTGGGGCCTACACGGGCTCGATCGACAAGCACCATCATGTACAAGGCAAGTGCACATGACATCTGAAGCGTCCCAGTCGGCATAGCCAAGGACTCTCTAAGACACAACGAGACCATCAGAAACCATTCGTGAATAGGCGGACCACTAGACGTCGAACCCCAATTTCATATCATACATCCGTCGGAAAGATATCCTAAGAGCTACTTGAATTCCCACCTATGAAACTCCCGAAATTTTCCGGTTATGCAATCAGGTGTTGGGGATACAGGGGAAGCAATATATCTCACCCAAACTAACAATCCCTACATCCAGTTGTATCCATCCGTCAACACATAACCAAGAAACCTTCGGAAATCGTGTACCTCAACCTTCGAAAAGCATCCGTTATACGAGTCATGGCAATACTCCCGTACTCACCTCAGTACTGGGTTAGCGGGGTTATCTCACCAACAACTGCATAAAAGAGATTTTCGATGTCGGTGTACTAAACTCAGGTATTCCAGAACTGCAACGATAAAATTATGACGACAACACCTCGGAGCTCAACTCCCCGGGACACTGCCACAACCCCTAAATGACAGGAGGCACCAAGAACAATGTTCTCGTCATAAGAATATCGGAACGATCCCAAGATACCCGCGTGATCCTAAAAAAATTTAGTGAAATTTGAGAAGAGGAAAGTCAAAACATCTACGTCAGGATACCTCACCAGAGCGACGAAGGGACTGAGAAGTAAAAAGAATTCCTAACTCTCCGATATATATAATCCTAAATGACTCAAAACATTTTTCTAGACACAACTCTACCGCTAAAAACGATCAAGCAGTGGGGCTCCTAAGGTCGGGGAAGGCTTTGATACCAACATGTAACGCCCTCGATGCGGCTATATCTCCCACGTGTCGAAGCACGACTTAGAGGCATAACCGCATTGAAAGCAATGTCTCAAGTGAGGTAATCTTCACACAACCCATGCAATACATAAGGGAAAGAGATACATAGTTGGCTTACAATCGCCACTTCACACAATTACATGAATAAAGCATTACATCATCCAGATACAATCAAGGTCCGACTACGGAACCAAAATAAAAGAAGAACCCCAAATGCGACAAAAGGTCCCGATCGACCCCAACCTGGGCTCCACTCTTGATCAACTAGAACGAAACAACACAAAGGGCAAGATCTTCATCGAGCTCCTCCTTGAGCTTGGTTGTGTCACCGCTTTCGATAACATAGGCACCGCAAACTGGTTTTGAAGTATCCGTGAGCCACGAGGACTCAACAATCTCGCACCCGCGAGATCAAGACTATTTAAGCTTATGGGTAAGGTAAAGGCATGAGGTGGAGCTGCAGCAAGCGACTAGCATATATGGTGGCTAACATACGCAAATGAGAGCGAGAAGAGAAGGCAAAGCACGGTCGATAAAAGTATGATCAAGAAGTGATCCTATAGCAACCTGCGTCAAGCATAACTCCAACACCGTGTTCACTTCCCGGACTCCGCCGGAAAGAGACCATCACGGTTACACACACGGTTGATGTATTTTAATTAAGGTCAACTTCGGGTTTTCTACAACCGGACATTAACAAATTCCCATCTGCCACATAACCGTGGGCATGGCTCTCGAAAGTTTAAACCCTGCAGGGGTGTCCCAACTTAGCCCATGACAAGCTCTCGCGATCAACGAAGGAATAGACCTTCACCCAAGACACTCCGATCAAACTCGGTATCCCGGTACATCAAGACATTTTGAAAATGGTAAAACAAGACCAGCAAAGCCACCCGCTGTGCCGACAAATCCTGATAGGAGCTGCACATATCTCGTTCTCAGGGCACACCGGATGAGCAAGACGTCGGGTTGGCATAGACCCTGGTTGCCCAGGGGGCGCCGGACATCGCTCAGGTTGGACCAACACTCGAAGGAGCACTGGCCCGGGGGGGCTAAAATAAAGATGACCCTCGGGCTCCGGAAACCTAAGGGAAAAAAAGGGGCTAGGGGAGGCAAATGGTAAAACCAAGGTTGGGCCTTGCTGGACAAGTTTTATTCAAAGCGAACTGTCAAGGGGGTCCCATAAATCACCCGACCGCGTAAGGAACGCAAAATCCAGGAACATAACACCGGTATGACGGAAACTAGGCGGCAAGAGTGGAGCAGAACACTGCATAAGGCCGAGCCTTCCACCCTTTACCAAGTATATAGATGCATTAATAATATAAGAGATATTGTGATATCCCAACAAGTAACCATGTTCCAACAAGGAACAACATCTCCATGTTCCAACAAGGAACAAACTTCATCTTCACCGCAACTAACAACGCTATAAGAGGGCTGAGCAAAGCGGTAACATAGCCAAACAACGGTTTGCTAGGAATGGTGTCAAAGGTTAGAGGTTTGACATGGCAATTTGGGAGGCCGACAAGCAAATGGTAGGCATCGTAGCATTGGCATAGCAAAAGAGCGAGCAAACTAGCATAGCAAAGATAGAAGTGATTTCGAGGGTATGATCATCTTGCCGAAATCCCGCAAGGAAGAAGAACGATTCCATGAAGAAGACAAACGGACGAAGTCGAACGGATCCTCACAACTCCGAACGGAACCGAGGCTAACGAGAGAAACAACCGGAAAGAAACAAACAACATAGTAAACAACCATCACATAAACGTGGCATGATGCGCAAACAAGTATGATGCATGTCCGGTTTAAAGAGGCGTGGCATGGCAAAGTGCACAAAACAAACTTACAAATTAAATGGAGCCCAATATGCAACGAGTTGCATATTGAAAACACCACATCGAACTATTTAGTTCTCTCTTGTTTAAGCTACCCAACAATATTAAATGTTGATTAACATGGCAAGGGGTGAAGCATAACAAAACTACCTAACTAGGCAAGTTTAAATGAGGCCGGAAGAACAAACAACAATTCCGGAAAATCCCCATAAGCAATATTCGAATTTGGTACTGTTCTGCCCTAAAACATATTTGAAAGTTGTTAAACAGGAAAATAAAGTGGACCATGATAATCTAGGCATTTTTCCACCCCAAATACATATAAAGAACATTTAAATCCGAGCTACGGTTATTTAGTTATGAATTAAATCATTTTAGCATGGCATTTAAGCAAATTTAATCAAACAACATTTTAAACATTTTTAACATGGATGAAAGTGGCATATTATTAAACTAGACGAAAAACTAAGCATTTTACATATAAAGTTTGTTTTAATCCGATGCACGGTTGTGAAGTTATTATATGCATGAACAACAAGGGTCAATCTGTAAATATGCAGTTCTCTGAATAATTAGGAAATTCGCAGAACCGAAAAAAAACATATACGGGCCGGAACTGCTGGGACTGGGCCAGGGGGCACTGGATCTGGGCTGCTCACCACTGGGCCCTGGGCCAGAACGAGGGGGAGGAGGCAGATCGGGCCGGCGTGGGCTGCCGGGCCAGGGAGAGACCCACGCGGGCGTGGCGTCGTCCTCCTCTCGATCCCGCCTGGATCGAGGGAGGCACGGGAGGCGGTGGCCGCAGCGCGACGCCGGCAAGGTCCGGCGCCAGGGAAGCCAAGAGGAGGCCGGAGCTGCTGGATCCGGCCGGTGTTGTGCCAGATCCGCCGCGGGAGGAGGCCGGAGGGGCTCCGGCGACGAGCACCGAGCAGCGGCGGCGGCGCTCTTGCGAAATCCCAGCGGGAGAGAGAGGGTAAGATGGAGAGAGAGAGGAAGGAAGAGAAGGGCGGTGGCGACTGGCCTGAGGTTCGGCGGTGGCGGAGCCAGGTCCGGCGAGGCGGCACGGGCTCCGCGAACTCCGCAGTGGCGTGGAGGAGCCCAGCGGCGGGCGGCTCGGGTCCGGCGCTGGCTGCTGCTGCTCTGTGGGCCAGCCAGCTGGCCGGGCGGCGGCGGCGGCGGCGCGCCACGTGGCGGCTCCAGATTGGCGCGGGGCGGCGGCTGAGGGCGGCGGACATGTCCGGGCGGCGGGGAAAATTGTCCGGCGGCGGAGAGGAGCGATTTCTAGGGTTTCATCCGCGAAAGTGGAGGGGGAGGCATCTATTTATAGGTAGAGGGAGCTAGGAGAGTCCAAATGAGGAGCGGTTTTCAGCCACGCGATCGTGATCGAACGACCGAGAGCATGGAGGGGAGTTTGGTGGGTTTTGGGCCACTTTGAAAGGGGTGTTGGGCTGCAACTCAAATAGGGCTTTGCGGTTACCCGGTTAACCGTTGGAGTATCAAACGACCTCCAAATGGCACGAAACTTGACAGGCGGTCTACCGGTGCTATACCAGGGCTGCTTGGCAAACCTCGGGCTATTCTGAGAAAGTTTAACACCCGCACAAGAGAAGAGGCAAAAGGGGAACGCCGGAGGGCATAGCAGTGCCGGATTGCAAAACGGACAACGGGGAAAATGCTCGGATGCATGAGACGAACACGTATGCAAAACGAAATGCACATGATGACATGATATGAAATGCAGATGATGACATAGCAAGGTGCAACACGCAAGCAAATGACATGGCAACGACGGCGAATAACTGACGGACACCTGGCGCATCGGATCCGGGGCGTTACACCGCCGCCGCAGCCAACCGGCCGCCGCCACCTCAGCGCCTCCTCCTTCTCTCTCCTCCCGCGCCCGCCGCCGGCCCGCGGAGCCTAGGGCGGGCCAGCGCGGGCCCGATCCGCGCCTGCCTCCGCCCGGCGCACCGCCGCCCATCCGCCGCCCAAGACGAACCCGACCGCCATCTCCGACTTCGCCGCGTCTCCTCGCCGTCTTGCCGCGCGCTCTCTCGCCGTCTTGCCGGCGCGCCTCGCCGCCGCGTCACCCGACCTCCCACCGCCGCCGCGGAGCTCCCGAGGCCGGAGCCTGAGCTCACCGCCCGCTGGACCTCCCCGCCCCACCACGCTCCACCGCCGCCATGCCGGGATCCGGCCGGATCCGGCCAGATCCGGCCCGGAGAGCCCCTTCCCAGACCTCCTCGACCTCCTCCAGTCATCTCCCTCGCCGCCGTCAACTTCTCCGGCGAACCTCGGGCTGCGTTCCCGGAACCCTGATCCATTTCGCGAGGTGGTTATTTTGCTAAGTCCCCGAAATTTTTACATTATCATGCCATGTTCATCGCATCATATCTCCATGCATACTGCTCCGTTTCGTGCGTGTAATATGTTAAATTGTTCGCCTCGACGAGTATTTCATTTCATTCAATTACATCATGTTCATTTGTGTCCATGTTGATGCCTGAATCATCGTTGCAAGAGTGCTATATAATGTTATCTGATGTCTGTTAACAAAACATGCTCATTTGTCCTTTTTGCCATGTTTCATGTGTGCATCCTATGAGGTTGATGTCTACATGTGCTTTGAACTATGTCATGCCATCTTTGCAGTGGTGCCATCCATGTACTTTTGTGAGTTGTGTACTGAGTGCATCGAGCTTGTTAAGTAGGGTACTCGCTGTTGATGTTTTGCTAGGCTGATTCTGTTATATTTTGTTGCTATGTAAACCTGCTGCTACTAGTCATTTTATGCATAATCTGGAGATGTTCACTAAGGATGATTTGTTATACATGTCTTGCTCTATCCATTCATTCCCCTGGTTGCATTTATAGCCTACTGTAACATGTTGTTATCTTGCTCCAAATTTGCTAAATAATGTTTCTGTCAGCTTGTTAACTTTAAGTTCAATGTTGCCATGATTGTTGTTAGTGATCCATGCACCCTATGAACTAGCTATTGCCATGCTTAGCTTCATAAACATGTCTTCTTACTGTTGGTTGCCTTACCATGCCATGTATTGCTCTGTGGTGAGTGGTTCAAGCTCACCAACATGCCTTCTTATTGTTGTTCCTGCCATGTATGAATCTGTCATATAACTTGCCGTGTTTACATGGGTGCCATCATCTTCTGATAATTTTTGGCTCATGGTCAGTAAGGGACTTTTGTTCTATGCCATTAGTAGATTCATGCCATAACTTTGTTTGCCATGATAAGTTCCTGTAGCATGTTTTTTGATAGCTCTAAACATTGCAACCTGATGTTGTTCCTGTTAAGTCTGTAAACTGTTATAATTTGCAATCTTGTCATGTCCTTTTGAGCATGTTCTAGTTGTTTATGGAGATAGCTCAGTGTTCATGTTTTGTCATACTTTACCCGTAGTTCATGTCCATGCCTTTTGTTCTTATGTTGGGGTCATGTAGCTTATTGTTTTGATGCTTGCTAGATGCCTAGTTGTTGTTTTGGACAGCTTGTCCTTTAAACTTGTATAGAGTGTATGTGTTGAACCGTTGCTCTGTTTTGAGTGTGCTCTATGTGATACTTGCTAGATTTTGCATGTAGTTTCATATTATCATGTTGCATCCTTGCTTTGAGGTGTTTGCTTGATGTTTGTATGCATTTTGCATCAATGCCATGCTTATCTTGTTTTGCTCATATCTTCTAGGCCGTAGCTCCGAATCTAATGAACTTTATATGTAACTTGACTAGAATTTCGTGTAGATTCTCTTGGTGATCTTTAACTTGCTGTTTAACAACTTCAACTTAATGTTTTTTCAGATCTGGACCAACTTTGAAACTTGCATATGAGGACCTACCGGAATTGTTATATGTTGTTTCTGGCCTGCTTTAAACTTGCTTTGATGTGTTGTTCTTGTTTGCATCCTCTCTTGCCATGAGTAGCCTAATCTAGCTTTGTCATGCATCATGCTTGGTTGTGCATCATGTCTTGTCTATGTGTGGTGTGTTTACCATGTTGTGTGCTCCTTCTCGATAGTTCCCGTTTCGTTGCGATCGTGAGGATTCGTTCGCCTACGCTTGGTTCGTCTTCGTGGCTTCATCTTCTTCATGGGCTCGTTCTTCTTCCTTGCGGGATTTCAGGAAAGATGACCGCTACCCTGGATCTCACTACTATCATTGCTATGCTAGTTGCTTCGTTCTATCGCTATGTTGCGCTTCCTATCACTTGTTCTTCAAGCCTCCCCAAATTGCCATGAACCTCTAACCTTTGACACCCTTCCTAGCAAACCATTGCTTGGCTATGTTACCGCTTTGCTCAGCCCCTCTTATAGCGTTGTTAGTTGCAGGTGAAGTTGAAGATTGCTCCATGGTGGACAGGGTTATGTTGGGATATCACAATATCTCTTAGTTAATTAATGCATCTATATACTTGGTAAAGGGTAGAAGGCTCGGCCTTATGCCTGGTGTTTTGTTCCACTCTTGCCGCCCTAGTTTCCATCATACCGGTGTTATGTTCCCGGATTTTTGCGTTCCTAACGCGGTCGGGTGATTTATGGGACCCCCTCGACAGTTCGCTTTGAATAAAACTCCTCTAGCAAGGCCCAACCTTGGTTTTACCATTTGCCTCACCACCACCTACCTTTCCCTTGGGAGTAATTAACCCAAGGGTCATCTTTATTATAGCCCCCCCGGGCCAATGCTTCTCTAAGTGTTGGTCCGAAATGAGCAACCTGCGGGGCCACCTCGGGGCAACTCGAGGTCTGGTTTTACTCGTAGCTTGACTTATCCGGTGTTACCCTGAGAACGAGATATGTGCAGCTCCTATCGGGATTGTCGACGCATCGCACGGCTTTGCTAGTCGTGTTTTTCCATTGTCAAAATGTCTTGTAAACCGGGATTCCGGGACTGATCGGGTCTTCCTGGGAGAAGGAATATCCTTCGTTGATCGCGAGAGCTTATCATGGGCTAAGTTGGGACACCCCTGCAAGGTATAAACTTTCGAGAGCCGTGCCCGCGGTTATGTGGCAGATGGGAATTTGTTAATGTCCGATTGTAGATAACTTGACACCAGATCCAAATTAAAATGCATCAACCACGTGTGTAGCCATGATGGTCTCTCCTTGGCGGAGTCTGGGAAGTGAACACGGTCTTTGGGTTGTGTTTGACATAAGTAGGAGTTCAGGATCACTTCCTTATCATTGCTAGTTGCCGAACGTTCCTTTGCTTCTCTTCTCGCTCTTATTTGCGTATGTTAGCCACCATATATGCTTAGTCGCTACTGCAACCTCACCACTTTACCCCTTCCTTTCCCTTTAAGCTTTGCTAGTCTTGATACCCATGGTAATGGGATTGCTGAGTCCTCGTGGCTCACAGATTACTACAACAACAGTTGCAGGTACAGGTTATGCGATGATCATGACGCGAGAGCGATGTTTGCTTGTTTGGAGTTCTTCTTCTGCTTCTTCTTCGATCAAGGGATAGGTTCCAGGTCGGCAGCCTGGGATAGCAGGGTGGATGTCATTTGAGTTTCTGTTTGTGTTTCATCCATAGTCGGATGGTGCTCTTATGTAAGATGATGTTGTATTCGTGTGGCATTGTATGCCTCTTGTATGTATCCATATCTATTATGTAATGTTGATGTAATGATATCCACCTTGCAAAAGCGTCTTCAAGATGCGCTTCTATCCTTGGTGGGACCTTTGAGTTCCTTTAGGATAGGGTCGCATCTTGGGCGTGACAAGTTGGTATCAGAGCCTCGACCGACCCTAGGAGCCCCCTTGATTGATTGTGTAGTTTGGTCGTTGTTGAGTCTAGAAGAAACTGTTTGGGAGTCTAGTTATATCGAAGAGTAGGAATTCTTTTACTCCTCAGCCCCCTTCGTCGCTCTGGTGAGAAATCTTGACATAGGTGTTTTAAATTACTTCTCTTCCCTTTCAAATTTTTCTTTAGGATCACGCAGTTGGTTTTCCGATCGTGGGTTCTCAACTCTTTTCATCCGGTGCATTTCTCGTCAAGTTGACTCGAGTCTCTTCATCTTTGAGTTCAATCCTCAGTTGTTTTCTTTTCCCACCCGCCCACCCCTTTTTCTTCTCGGAACCGGAGTCCGTAATCGAGTATCCATCCTTCTCGTGCGAAGTCTTTGCCTTTTTCTTCAATGATTTCAACCGGTGTTTTCTCTTCAAGATATTCGTAGCTTCCCCTTCCAAGTTGCCTTTGTTTTTCCCGCCCTCCTACCCTCTTCTTCTCGGAGTTTGAGTCTGTTTCGAGCATCAATTTCATTCATGTGGAACCCCTTCAGTCTTTCATAAATTATCTCAACCGGTGAATTCTCGTCTCGTTCGACATTCTTCATCTATTTTTCTTCTCCGATGGATTCAATTCCAATTTTCTGTAGTGATTATATTCTTTCCCTCGACTGAAGTGTTTTCCCTGCTCGTTCGCCTCTCGCCAGTTTATCCTTCCAGAGTGTTCAAGACATCTCAGGAGATTCGTCTGTTTTCCAATTAATTCGAGGTTGTCACCTCATTCAAATATTTCAATTGTTCCGGTGCATCACCTCTTCTTCAATCCTTCCAACGGTGTTTCTTTTTAGTGGGCCCTAATCCACAGGTCTTTTCCCAGGATCTTACCTAACTCTTCTAATTTCCCTGGAGTTATTCTCAATTCTTTTCAAGTATGACGTAAGTATGAATTCCATCAGTCACATGCCTTCTCCAAGATCGCTTTCAAATTCTTTTCATCTTTGGTTCAACCTTCCTCTTTTTTTCATTCTCCCGGAGTATCTCAGTAATTTTGGTGTTGTTTTCCATCGCCATTTGAAGACCGAAGAAGAGTTTTTCCTCTAAATCTTGTCCGTTCCCCGGAGATTTGCGGTGCTAGCTCGATGTTATCCTATCAAATTGTTTCAAGTCATGAAAATTCTTTTCATCCATCCGGAGCATTCAGGAGTTGCTTTCTCTCTCGATCATCTGGAGGCCATCTTTTTGGAATATCTCTCCGCTCTAAGTTTTTCAAATTTGTTCTCCAATTATTCCATATCCGTGCCCCTTCGTTCGTCTCAATATTCTTCCGGTGCTTCGTTCAAGTGTTCTTTAATCAGCTCATGATCTCTTTCATCAGTCATTTCCAAATTCTTACGGTGGCTCGTTCAAGATTCTTTTTCTTTGATTATCAAATTAATTCATTCGTTCTTTCCAATCCTACCGGTGGTTCACGAAGACCTTCTCAAGTTTGCGATATGTCACTTCTCAATCCCTTTTCAAGAAGAATAAGTAGTATGCAAAATCCTTTGTTTGTCATCAATTTAATTTGATGAAGGATAAGCATACAATAGATCTTATTCTTATTTCATCCAAGTGAGTAATCCTTCCTTCGGAGTTTGTTCTTGATGAATAAATTCTAGTTCCAAGTGTTTTCATCTTTTGATTTCCGGAGTTCAAATTTTCCTCGGCCATCTCGTCGGAAACCTCCATCTAAATCATCGCAAGGCTTAATCTTGTTCTTTCATCCTTTCATGTCTATCTCATCATCCTTTCGTCACCGGAGTTCTTCATGGTGGTTCTTCATGATTTAATTCATTCTTTTGTTCATCAAGATTTTTTTGGTGGAGATCAAGTATCTTTTTTCTTGCATATCAAAGTGCAATTAATTATCCAAATTCTTTTGAAATGGAGTCTTGCATTTCTTCGTTCTTCTCAGCTATTCAATCTTTTCCATTTGTGGCCGGTTATCACCTTATGATCTTGAGATGTTACCATAACACCACAACAAGCTTATTCTTTTCATTGTTGATTTTCTCAACAACTCCGTCTAAACCTAACTCTAAAGATGCTTTCAATTTTAGTCGTGGCACAAGTTGTCATTTTCTTCTCCGTTCTTTTCATTCAACTCTTTCAATTCTTTCCGGAGGTTTTATGTCACATCTTCATCAAGTATCATTCCATCCTCTCAAGCTCGTATTCTATTCCTTCCATCTTCAGCCGGAGTGCTTCCTAAATCCTTTCAGTCTTATTCGTTTCTTATCTCGTTCTAACCGGAGTGGTTTCATAGTCTATCTGATTCTGTGAGTTTGCGATTCTCGTCATTCTCGTCGTTCCTCTCTTCTTCTCGAGTGCTCTTGATTCTTTGCTTCTTCTCTTCAGTTTTTGTTTCACCTCATCCCTTTTCCCTTCCATCTCGGTCCTAAGATCTCGGGACGAGATCTCTTATTAGTGCAGGAGTGTTGTAACGCCCCGGATTCGATGCGCCAGGTGTCTGCCAGTTATTCGCCATCGTTGCCATGTCATTTGCTTGCGTGTTTCATTTTATCATGTCCTCATGTGCATCTCATTTTTGCATACGTATTCGTCTCATGCATCCGAGTATTTTCCCCGTTGTCCGTTTTGCAATCCGACACTCCTATGTCCTCCGGCATCCCCCTTTTGTCTCCTGTTGTGAGTGGGTGTTAAACTTTCTCGGAATGGCCCGAGGTTTGCCAAGCGGCCTTGGTACACCACCGGTAGACCGCCTGTCAAGTTTTGTGCCATTTGGAGGTCGTTTGATACCCCAACGGTTAACCGGGTAACCGTAAAAGCCTCTTTTGTGTGCAGCCCAACACCCCATCCAAACTGGCCCAAAACCCATCCTAACCCCCTCCATGCTCTCCGCCGTTCGATCACGATCGCGTGGCCGAAAACCGCTCCTCATTTGGAGCTTCCTAGCTCCTCCTACCTATAAATAAGTGATCCCCTTCGAAATTTGCGGTCTAACCCTAGCCTTCCCCTACCTCGCGCCACCGGACAAAATCCCCGTAGCCGGACGCGTCCAGCCGCCACCTCACTCCGGCGAATAACGTCGCAACACGTCGCCTCCCGCCGCCCGCAGCTAACCGCCGCCGCCACGAAGCGCCTCCTCCTTCTCTCGTCCGCGCCCGCCGTCGGCCCGCGGAGCCAGCGGGCCCGATCGCGCCGCCTCTACCCGGCGCACCGCCGCCCGTCCGCCGCCGCCGGACCCGCGCCCCGCCGCCATTCGCCGCGCTGCCGGCGCGCCTCGCCCGGCGGACGCGCCGCTGCCCGACCGCCATCTTCGACCCACGGCAGATCTCTCGCTGTCTTGCCGGCGCCTCGCCGCCGCGCCGCCCGACCTCCCGCCGCCATGGTGCTCTCGAGGCCGGAGCCCGAGCTCGCCGCCCGCTGGACCTCCCCGCCCCACCGCGCTCCACCGCCGCCATGCCGGGATTCGGCCAGATCCGGCCCGGAGAGCCCCTTCCCAGACCTCCTCGACCTCCTCCGGTCATCTCCCTCGTCGCCGTCAACTTCTCCGGCGAACCTCGCGCTGCGTGCCCGGAACCCTGATCCATTTTGCGAGGTGGTTATTTTGCGAAGTCCCCGAAACTTTTACATTATCATGCCATGTTCATTGCATCATATCTCCATGCACACTGCTCTGTTTCGTACGTGTAATATGTCAAATTGTTCGCCTCGATAAGTACTTCATTTCATTCCATTGCATCATGTTCATTTGTGTCCATGTTGATGCCTGAATCATCGTTGCAAGAGTGCTATATAATATTATCTGCTGTCTGTTAACAAAACATGTTCATTTGTCATTTTTGCCATGTTTCATGTGTGCATCCTATGAGGTTGATGTCTACATGTGCTTTGAACTATGTCATGCCATCTTTGCAGTGGTGCCATCCATGTATTTTTGTGAGTTGTGTACTGAGTGCATCGAGCTTGTTAAGTAGGGTACTCGCTGTTGATGTTTTGCTAGGCTGATTCTGTTATATTTTGTTGCTATGTAAACCTGCTGCTACTAGTCATTCTATGCATAATCTGGAGATGTTCACTAAGCATGATTTGTTATACATGTCTTGCCCTATCCATTCATGCCCCTGGTTGCATTTATAGCCTACTGTAACATGTTGTTATCTTGCTCCAAATTTGGTAAATAATATTGCTGTCAGCCTGTTAACTTCAAGTTCAATGTTGCCATGATTGTTGTTAGTGATCCATGCACCCTATGAACTTGCTCTTGCCATGCTTAGCTTCATAAACATGTCTTCTTACTGTTGGTTGCCTTGCCATGCCATGTATTGCTCTGTGGTAAGTGGTTCAAGCTCACCAACATGCCTTCTTATTTTTGTTCCTGCGATATATGAATCTGTCGTATAACTTGCCATGTTTACATGGGTGCCATTATATCTTCTGATCCTTTTTGGCTGATGGTCAGTAAGGAACTTTTGTTCTATGCCATTAGTAGATTCATGCCATGACTTTATTTGCCATGATAAGTTCCTGTAGCATGTTTTTTGATAGCTCTAAACATTGCAACCTGATGTTGCTCCTGTTAAGTCTGTAAACTGTTATAATTTGCAATCTTGCCATGTCCTTTTGAGCATGTTCTAGTTGTTTATGGAGATAGCTCAGTGTTCATGTTTTGTCATACTTTACCCGTAGTTCATGTCCATGCCTTCTGTTCTTATGTTGGGGTCATGTAGCTTATTGTTTTGGTGCTTGCTAGATGCCTAGTTGCTGTTTTGGACAGCTTGTCCTTTAAACTTGTATAGAGTGTATGTGTTGAACCGTTGCTCCGTTTTGAGTGTGCTCTATGTGATACTTGCTTGATTTTGCATGTAGTTTCATATTATCATGTTGCATCCTTGCTTTGAGGTGTTTGCTTTATGTTTGTATGCATTTTGCATCAATGCCATGCTTATCTTGTTTTGCTCATATCTTCTAGGTCGTAGCTCCGAATCTAATGAACTTTATATGTAACTTGACTAGAACTTTGTGTAGATTCTCTTGGTGCTCTTTAACTTGTTGTTTAAAAACTTCAACTTAATGTTTTTTCAGATCTGGACCAACTTTGAAACTTGCATATGAGGACCTACCGGAATTGTTATATGTTGTTTCCGGCCTCCTTTAAACTTGTTTTGATGTGTTGTTCTTGTTTGCATCCTCTCTTGCCATGAGTAGCCTCATCTAGCTTTGTCATGCATCATGCTTGGTTGTGCATCATGTCTTGTCTATGTGTGGTGTGTTTACCATGTTGTGTGCTCCTTCTCGATAGTTCCCGTTTTGTTGCGATCGTGAGGATTCGTTCGCCTATGCTTGGTTCGTCTTTGTGGCTTCATCTTCTTCATGGACTCGTTCTTCTTCCTTGCAGGATTTCAGGCAAGATGACCGCCACCCTGGATCTCACTACTATCATTGCTATGCTAGTTGCTTCGTTCTATCGCTATGTTGCGCTTCCTATCACTTGTTCTTCAAGCCTCCCAAATTGCCATGAACCTCTAACCTTTGACACCCTTCCTAGCAAACCATTGCTTGGCTATGTTACCGCTTTGCTCAGCCCCTCTTATAGCGTTGTTAGTTGCAGGTGAAGTTGAAGATTGCTCCATGGTGGACAGGGTTATGTTGGGATATCACAATATCTCTTAGTTAATTAATGCATCTATATACTTGGTAAAGGGTAGAAGGCTCGGCCTTATGCCTGGTGTTTTGTTCCACTCTTGCCGCCCTAGTTTCCATCATACCGGTGTTATGTTCCCGGATTTTTGCGTTCCTAACGCGGTCGGGTGATTTATGGGACCCCCTCGACAGTTTGCTTTGAATAAAACTCCTCCAGCAAGGCCCAACCTTGGTTTTACCATTTGCCTCACCACCACCTACCTTTCCCTTGGGAGTAATTAACCCAAGGGTCATCTTTATTATAGCCCCCCCGGGCCAATGCTTCTCTAAGTGTTGGTCCGAAACGAGCAACCTGCAGGGCCACCTCGGGGCAACTCGAGGTCTGGTTTTACTCGTGGCTTGACTTATCCGGTGTTGCCCTGAGAACGAGATATGTGCAGCTCCTATCGGGATTGTCAGCGCATCGGGCGGCTTTGCTGGTCTTGTTTTACCATTGTTGAAATGTCTTGTAAACCGGGATTCCGAGACTGATCGGGTCTTCTGGGAGAAGGAATATCCTTCGTTGATCGCGAGAGCTTATCATGGGTTAAGTTGGGACACCCCTGCAGGGTATAAACTTTCGAGAGTCGTGCCCGCGGTTATGTGGCAGATGGGAATTTGTTAATGTCCGGTTGTAGATAACTTGACACCAGATCCGAATTAAAACGCATCAACCGCATGTGTAGCCGTGATGGTCTCTTCTTGGCGGAGTCTGGGAAGTGAACACGGTCTTTGGGTTGTGTTTGACGTAAGTAGGAGTTCAGGATCACTTCTTGATCATTGCTAGTTGCCGACCGTTCCTTTGCTTCTCTTCTCGCTCTTATTTGCGTATGTTAACCACCATATATGCTTAGTCGCTGCTGCAACCTCACCACTTTACCCCTTCCTTTCCCTTTAAGCTTTGCTAGTCTTGATACCCATGGTAATGGGATTGCTGAGTCCTCGTGGCTCACAGATTACTACAACAATAGTTGCAGGTACAGGTTATGCGATGATCATGACACGAGAGCGATGTTTGCTTGTTTGGAGTTCTTCTGCTTCTTCTTTGATCAGGGGATAGGTTCCAGGTCGGCAGCCTGGGATAGCAAGGTGGATGTTGTTTGAGTTTCTGTTTGTGTTTCATCCATAGTCGGATGGTGCTCTTATGTAAGATGATGTTGTATTCGTGTGGCATTGTATGCCTCTTGTATGTATCCCTATCTATTATATAATGTTGATGTAATGATATCCACCTTGCAAAAGCGTCTTCAAGATGTGCTTCTATGCTTGGTGGGACCTTCAAGTTTCTTTAGGATAGAGTCGCATCTTGGGCGTGACAACCGAGACGTAGGTCTTTTACCTCCTCCGAGAGGGGCCTGAACTCGTAAACTCGTGTGTACAACCTCACCGTAGCTAGGGCCTCGCCTCCTCATACGTACCCCCTATTCTTACTGTCAGAGTTAGTACCACGACAGTTGGCTCCCACCATGGGGCAAAGCGTCTTAGCAACTTTTGGCGAGGTTGTGTTTTCTCCGGTCTTCATCAACATGGTTTCCGGCGGTGGTTTGATCATGGGCCGCGAGTTCCGACTCGGTGCGCTCACTTTCGTCGCCGACGACTCTGCCTGGCTCCAGGAAGCCCCCTCCATGTCGAGGCTCTCCTGATCTGCGGATCGTAGCACTTCCATGTGAGTCCCTGCGACGTCCTCCTTCAGCAGCCGTCGACCCCGTATCGGTCGGTCCTCGTGTCGCCTTCTCACTCCGCTGGATGCCGCCGCAAGCGATCTGGTCGATCGCGGCTCCAGCGGTGGGTGAAGCATGTGGTGGCTCGTCAGACGGCCACCCTCCCCCCCCCCCCAAGTCACGGCAATCGAGCCCGACGAATTTCACTGCGGTCCAGTCGACTAGCCTTGCAGACACATTTTCCAAGAGCGGGAGCTGTGACCCCGCAGCAGAAGTTCTTATGGTCGACTCCCATCGCAGCCCATCTGGGTTCCGCCGCAGCGGTGGCAACGGTGGCGGCGATGGCCCATCATTCGACCACGAGGAGTACGAGCCCCAACCTCTCAACTCGCAACAATGGGAAGAGCTGCACCGCTGCAACGTGGAGGCCCTCCAGACCCCCATCATAGGGGAAACCACCGAGGCTCGGACCTTGGAGGCAGTGCGCCTGGCCATGCTGGCTGAGCGCACTCGTTTGGAGAATATCCAACATTCTCTCGACGAGCGTTCCCGTCAACTGATCCCCGAGTCCAGTCGACGTCCTCGATAGTTGTTTCCGCTTGAACCTCAGGTATTCCGCACTCTGATCCAGAATCTTGCAGCCGCTACGTGTATCGCAGAGTCTATTCAGCCATCCTATTGAGAGGCTGGAAGGGGCTTGGAATAGATCAGAACATTGCTCCGAGCAGCAGGAGAGCTGAACTCCGCCGTTTCTCAGTCGCGGAACATGATCCACAGCAGGTCGGTAAGGGCAGATACTGTTCAGTCGGCAAACAGCCCTGGGGCGCCTTTGCGACGTGAAGATTGTGATCACCATCGAGATCGACACCTGGGAAGAACTCATGGAGAGTTTGATCGTGAGTACGCCCGTGACAACCATCGGCGGGTGCCTTCACCCCTTCCAAGGGACAGGTCGTACGCGCCCCGCCAGTATGACGACAGGCACCCGTATGGTAATGACCGTAGAGTTCCAGTCGACCCAAGTGAGCATGGGTTCGACGCAAGGTCAGTCCTTGTCCAAGGTTTGGTCGACCGGAACAGAGCATACAGAGAAGGGCTGGATAGAGACAGGCCTGGTGGACGCAGGGTCCATGTTGTCGGCCCCGAGTGTTTCGGAAGAGCCATCCGAGCCACTAAGATTCCTCACAACTTCATATTTGCGACTGGCGTCAGTAAGTTCATAGGAGAGTCGAAGTCCGACACTTGGTTAGAAGACTACCGAGTGGCTGTGGATATTGGTGGCGGCAGCGATGAGGTTGCCATGAAGCACCTCCCTTTGATGCTTGAAGGTTCTGCCAAAGCTTGGCTGAATCAGTTGGCCCCGGGAAGCATTTTCAGTTGGGACAAGTTGGACCGAGTGTTTACCAAAACATTTGAGGACACCTGCAAGAGACCTGTTGGTTTTTCGGAGTTGCAGCATTGCGTGTAGAAACAGAATGAGACCTTGAGGGATTATATCCAGAGATGTATTACTCTTCACCACACAGTGGAGAATGTATCAGATCACCAAGCTGTTTGTGCCTTTAAAGAAGGCGTTTGTTAGAAAGAGCTCAATCTGAAGTTCAGTTGGACCGGAGACATGTCTGCAGCTCGGATGATGGATATTGCCACTAAGTACGCTAACGGAGAAGAAGAGGACCGACTCCGGAGTGGCAAGAATAGGCCAGTCGCCCAGGACATCGAAGGAGGCAATTCCAGTCGGAAGCAAAAGCGAAAGGTTGAGGCAGCAGGCCCTGCCGAGGCAACCGTTTTGAACCAAGGAAAGTTCAAGGGGAAGCCTAAAGGGCCTTGGACCCCTAAAAAAGTGAAGGATCAATCATGAAATGATGTGCTTGATTTGCCGTGTCATATACACACCAAAAAAGATGAGGAGGGGAATCTGATTCTCCCCAAGCATACCAATCTACAGTGTCGACTCCTGATCCAGAACTTCCGAGAAAACCAACCTAGTGAAAAAGACAAGGAGTCTGATAAGGAGGAAGACAAAGACTATGATGGTGGTTACCCCAATGTTAATGCCACCCTAGTGATTTTTGCTGATCTCGAGAGCAAAAGTCGACTGAAAGTTATTAATAGAGAGGTGAACATGGTTGCTCCGGCAACACCAAGATATTTGAAGTGGTCAAAAACCCCTATTACATTTGACCAGTCCAACCACCAGCCGCACGTAGCTACCCCTGGGCGGCAAGTGTTGGTGGTCGACCCAGTTGTTGGGGGCACTCGACTAACCAAGGTTTTGATGGATGGTGGCAGTGGTCTGAATATATTGTATGCTGAGGCCCTCCGGGGGGTGGGCATTCCGATGTCCAAACTCAGTGAGAGCAACATGAGACTCCATGGTATCATCCCGGGAAAGAAAGCCGATTCACTCGGTTAGATCACTCTTGATGTGGTTTTCTGTGCTTCTCTGAATTACCGTAAGAAAAAGTTGATGTTTGAGGTAGTGGATTTTAACAGTGCCTATCATGCCATTCTAGGCAGACCTGCCTATGCTAGTTTCATGGCTCGACCGTGCTATGTTTGCCTCAAGTTGAAGATGCCTGGCCCCAAAGGCGTAATCACGGTCACTGGAAACCGGCAGAGAGCAGAGGATTGCCTCTAGAACGGTTCGAAGATCGCCAATGAGCAGATGGCAGCAGTAGAGTTTCCAGAATATCAGAAGACTGCAGATCTGAGTGATTTGCTACATGCCAAGAGGCCTACCTCGGAGTCTGCGTTTAGTCGGCCAGCGAGACAAAGCCGGTCCACATTCACCCGACCGACCCCAATGCTGCTCCGACCCATATCTCAATGACACTCGACAGCAAATAGGAAGAAGTGTTCATCCAGTTCCTCAGTGAGAACTGGGACATCTTTGCATGGAAGCCATCTGACATGCCAGGTGTACCCAGGGGACTGGCTGAGCACCGTTTGCGAGTCGACTCAAAGGCAAAACCTGTTAAAGAGCATCTCTGTCGGTCTGCCGCGGAGAAGAGGAAGGCGATTGGCGAGGAGGTGGCTTGGCTTCTGGCTGCCGAGTTCATCCGCGAGATATACCACTCCGAGTGGCTCGCCAATGTCGTTATGGTCCCCAAGAAAGATAAGTCACTTCGAATGTGTATTGATTTCAAGCATATCAATCGGGTCTGCCCGAAAGATCATTTTCCTTTGCCCCGCATCGACCAGATAGTCGACTCAACTACGGGATGTGAATGATTGTCCTTTCTGGACGCTTATTTCGGGTACCATCAGATCCGACTGTATGGGCCCGACGAGATAAAGACAACTTTCATCACCCCATTCGGGTGTTTTTGCTATGTTACTATGCCCTTTGGCCTCAAGAATGCTAGTGCCACATTCATGTGCATGATTCAGAAGTGTCTGCTCACTCAAATCAGTCGGAATGTTGAAGCATACATGGATGACATAGTGGTTAAGTCACGCAAAGGTTCCAACCTGCTGACTGACCTCGCTGAAACCTTTGCCAATTTAAGAAGATATGATATCAAGCTCAATCCATCAAACTGCACATTCGGAGTTCCAGGAGGAAAGTTACTCGGTTTTCTCATTTCCGAACGAGGGATCGACGCAAATCCAGAGAAGATTCGCACAATCCTCCGAATGAAGCGCCCTGTGCGCGTACACGATGTTCAGAAGCTTACTGATTGTTTGGCTGCATTGAGTTGATTCATCTCACGCCTCGGTGAAAAGCATTGCCTCTTTACCGACTGATGAAGAAGTCTGACAGGTTCGAGTGGAATGATGAAGCTGAAGAAGTGTTTGAAGAGCTCAAAGCCCTGCTTTCCACCCAGCCAGTGGTTGCTGCTCCAGTCAGCAAGGAGCCTTTACTGCTTTAGATCGCAGTCACTGGACAGGTTGTCAGCACAGTGCTCACGGTCGAGCGGGAAGAAGAAGGCAAAGCCTTCAATGTTCAGCGCCCTGTGTATTACATTTCAGAGGTCTTGACCCCGTCCAAGCAGAGATATCCTCATTATCAGAAGCTTATTTATGGGATTTACCTGACCACAAATAAAGTTGCACACTACTTCTCTGACCATTCAGTTTCAATCTTCAGCGATGCCCCATTGTCAGAAATTCTGAATAACAGAGATGCAACTGGTTGAGTGGCAAAATGGGTGATTGAACTCCTTCCTTTAGATATCAGGTTTGAGGCAAAGAAAGCCATCAAGTCCCAAGCTATAGCAGATTTCCTCGCAGAGTGGATTGAACAATAGCAACCGACTCAGATTCAGTCAGAGCATTGGACTATGTTCTTCGATGGGTCCAAAATGTTGAATGGCTCCAGCGCAGGGGTGGTTTTGGTGTCCCCAAGAAGAGACAAGCTCAGTTATGTCCTCCAGATCCACTTTGATTCTTCAAATAATGAAGCTGAGTATGAGGCATTATTGTATGGGTTGCGTATGGCCATTTCACTTGGCGTCGGGTGCTTGATGGTCTACGGTGACTCAGACTTAGTGGTTAATCAAGTAATGAAGGAATGAGACATCAAGAGTCCAGCAATGACCGGTTATTGCAATGTAGTCAGAAAGCTAGAGAAGAAGTTTGAGGGGTTAGAGCTCCACCACATACCCCGAATCAAGAATCAAGCTGCTGACGATCTGGCAAAGATAGGTTCCACTCGGGAGCCTATCCCCAATCTGGCTGAGATTGAAGTTCCAATTGTGGTCGACTTGATCATGGAAGTCTTAGTGATCATGCCCGATTGGATGGTGCCATACATCGCGTACCTGCTCAGGGAGGATCTCCCAGAGGATGAGGATGAGGCTCGCCAGATAGTCCACCGATCGAAAGCTTTTACCCTGATAAAAGGACAGCTTTATAGAGAAAGTGTCACAGGAGTGGCTCAACACTGCATCACCCCAGAAGAAGGTCGAACGATCCTAAATGATATCCACTCGGGGACCTGTGGTCACCATGCGTCCTCTCGGACCATCATGGCCAAGCATACCAAGTAGGATTCTATTGGCCTCGTGCGAATGAGATGGCGAAGGATATAGTCGACAAGTGTGCAGGTTGCCAGTTCTACTCCAACATGTCTCACAAGCCTGCGTCCGCCCTGAAGACTATTCCACTCGTTTGGCCGTTTGCAGTCTGGGGGTTGGATATGGTTGGACCCTTCAAGACCGGCAGAAGTGGTTGCACTCATTTGCTCATAGCAGTCGACAAGTTCACTAAGTGGATCGAAGCCAAGCCCATCAAAAACCTTGACTCAAGCACTATCGTCAGTTTCATCAAGGAGTTGATATTCAGATATGGAGTTCCTCATAGCATTATCACAGATAATGGCTCCAATTTTGATTTTGATGAATTTAAGGCATTCTGTGCCTCCCAAGGCACTCGGGTCGACTACGCGTCTATTGCACACCCGCAGTCGAATGGGCAAGCAGAAAGGGCGAATGGTTTGATCCTTCAAGGGTTAAAACCCCGACTGATGCGCGACTTCAAGCACGCTGCCGGAGCTTGGGTGACTGATTTACCATCCGTCCTATGGGGGCTGAGAACGACGCCAAACCGGTCGACTGACCGAACCCCTTTCTTCTTGGTGTACGGTGCCAAGGTTGTGCTTCCGAGTGATTTATTGCACAATGCTCCCTGGGTGGAACTTTTCTCAGAAGCTGAAGCAGAACAGGCACGCCAAGACATAGTTGATCTCCTGGAAGAGGAACGCGAGATGGCTCCGATCCGGTCGACCATCTATCAGCAAGATCTGCGTCGATTCCATGCCCGTAATATCAGGGGTCAAGTGTTCCAGGAAGGAGACCTTGTGCTCCGAGTGGATCAGAAACGGCCTCACAAGCTTGCTCCGTCCTGGGAAGGTCCGTTCATCATCACCAAGGTGCTTCACGATGGAGCATACCACATCTACAACGTAGCCAAGAATAAGGGTGAGCCACGCGCGTGGAATGCAGAGCTGCTTCGCCCTTTCTATACCTAAAATCACTCGGATCGACGAGTTGTAATAAGAGTCCTTCAGTTTGCTTACCAAAGACAAGATTTTTGCAATGTCTTAATGATTGATTTCCTGTAATCATTTGTCCGAATCCCCCAGTGGGTGACTTAGCCGCGAACTTGATTCGCCTAAGTTAAAAAAACATTCCGAGTGGAGAGAAATCCTCCCACTCAGGGGCTTAGCTGCGACCCCGTACTCGCCTAAGTTAAAAAAATGCCTCGAGTGGAGAGCAATCCTCCCACTCGGGGGCTTAGCTGCGACCCCGTACTCGCCTAAATTAAAAAACTCTCCGAGTGAAGAGCAATCCTCCCACTCGGGGGCTTAGCTGCGACCCCGTACTCGCCTAAGTTAAATAACGCTCCGAGTGGAGAGCAATCCTCCCATTCGGGGGCTTAGTTGCGACCCCGTACTCGCCTAAGTAAAAAAACATTCCGAGTGGGGAGCAATCCTCCCACTCGGGGGCTTAGCTGCGACCCCGTACTCACCTAAGTTAAAAACTCCCCAAGTGGAGAGCAAACCTCCCACTCGGGGGCTTAGCTACGACCCCGTACTCGCCTAAGTTAAAAAACATTCCGAGTGGAGAGCAATCCTCCCACTCGGGGGATTAGCTGCGACCCCGTACTTGCCTAACTTAAAAAACATTCGAGCAATCCTTCCACTCGGGGGCTTAGCTGCGACCCCATACTCGCCTAAGTTAAAAAACATTCCGAGTGGAGAGCAATCCTCCCACTCGGGGGCTTAGCTGCGACCCCGTACTTGCCTATTAAAAATGCTCCGAATGGAGAGCAATCCTCCCACTCGGGGGCTTAACTACGACCCCGTACTCGCCTAAGTTAAAAAACGCTCCAAGTGGAGAGCAATCCTCTCACTCGGGGGCTTAGCCGCGACCCAGAACTCGTCTAAGTCACAAAGATCTTCTGAGCTACGTCACAAGTACAACATGCACTCCATCCTGATCCGCAAGGACGATGAGGTGTCGACTGAACACATTGTCAGAGCTGCACCACAAGTACAATGTACGCTCCATCCTGATCCGCAAGGACGACGAGGTGTCGACTGAACACATCGTCAGAGCTGTGTCAAAAGTACAACATACGCTCCATCTTGATCCATAAGGATGACGAGGTGTCGATCGATCACGTCGTCCGAGCTACTCGATGAAGAATGTAAGGGTCAAGTTCCACTTGGAATCGAAAAACATCCGTAAGCGATAAAGGCAAAGCCTTCATATTCAAAGAAAACCATGTTCAGATAAATCCTGCAAAAAGTTTAGAACCACAGTGGGCAGAAGTACTCAGGCATCAGGCCTAAAAGTGTTTAACGGTTACAAAATCACTCGGCATTCCGAGGCAAATAAAGGTGGGGCATAATGTTTGTTCACTCAGCGGGACGAGGACTTGCTGGCTCGATGAAGCTGTGAAGATCAATGTTGTCTGCGATATGAGTGGCGGCGTTGATGAAGGTGTCCATGAAGGACTGGGAGCTTAGCTTCTTAGTGTTGGCAACCTTGAGAGCCGCCAGCTTGTCTTGTCTGACATCCTTGCAGTGGACTCGGACCAACGACAGAGCAACATCGGCGCCACAGCAAGTAGACAACTTCTTCCACTCTTGCACTCGACTAGGGATTTCATTCAGTCGAGTCATCAGGGACTCGAGATCTTTTTGGAATTCCGCTTGGGGCTAGAGTTCATAGTCAATCCGTGACATTGCCACCTTTAGACGAGCAAGATAATCCACAGCACTTTCCAGACGAGACTCCAATCGCAGCACGTTCATCGCGACATCATCTTTGACAGGAGAGTTTATGGGATCAAGACCTGTCTCGATCCGCCCAATCTCTGCTTCAAAGTCTTGACAGAGTTCTGCACAGTCAGAAAAGCGGTGAGTCGACAGTTTAATAAAATGTGTCAGTCGACATCGGCAAATCAGTCGGACAAGAGAAAATACCTTCAAGCTTCAAGATCAGTTTCTCAGCAAGCCGTCCCAGATAAACCTCCAGTTTGCCCTTCTTTGCTGTGAGACTCCCAACCTCGTCAGTCAAGGTATCCTTATCCTTCTTCAGCCTTGCAACCTCCCTGTTGTCTTCTATAACAGCGGTCTTCAGCTTGGAGTTCTCCTCTTCCAACTTATTGAATGAGGCCAGCTTCTTATCGGCAAGTGCCGATTTCTCTCGCGCCTCCTTTTGTGATGCGGCAAGGTCTTGATCCTTGTTCTCCAGAGCCTGCTTCATTTTCTCTAAAGAAATAACATTCTTCAGACGAGCTTGGAGTTGACAGTTTTCACTATGCACATCTGTTCGAGTGGAGTCACTCAGTTCAAGAGACTAAAAGAAAAAAAGTCATATGGGGGACAGTCGACGAATTATTACCTTCCATGGTAGCTGCTTCTTCCTGGGCCTTCTGGAGATTTTTCTTGGCCAGCTCTAGGTCGAAGTTGAGGCTGATCTGCTTCTTCTCCAGTTCAGCAAATTGGGCTCCAAGATCACATGATTTCTGCAGTCAGCAAATAAGATATGTCAGTCGATAGGAGCAAAGTTTAATCACAGCGAAAATTTCTCTAAGACTACCGCTGAATCAAACATTCAACAGTAGTCTCAGGGACTACACCCAGTGGGTGCACTTGGCGTGCCCCCACTGGTCCAGTTTTCCACTCTGCATGGTCTGCCCAGCATGAGTATGCAAAAAAAGAGAGAGCAAAAGATTCTCAGACCCGGACCGACTACCAGCAATCGACCGCGGTCTCGGGGACTACACCCAGTGGGTGCACTCAGCGTGCCCCCACTGGTCTAGATTCCACTCGGATCGAGCTATTCAACCGAGTGAAAGAACAATGAAGTAACATTCGACAAAGACCCCCGCCGCATCAAACACTTGACGGCGATCTCGGGGACTACACCCAGTGGGTGCACTCTGCGTGCCCCCACTGGTTCACACAAACACTCGCCTCAACCTGGTCGACTCAAGTGGAAGAACTATTCAACACTAAGTCAAAACACCCAGTGGGTGATTGGATGCGAAATGCAGACCCATCATAGATGCACATAAAGGTTCCAAAACGCTCATCCAGGGGCACCTTATGGACAATGAAGCAGCAATCACAACTACCACTAATGGAGAGATTAGTCAGAAATCCAACTAACCTTGACATTAACGTCCAAAGCAGAATTGGCGTTGTAGGCATCCTGACTAGCATCGTGCACCACCTTTATCTGCTCCATCATAAGGTTTTCCTGGAGTAGAGCCTCTCTAGCGGCACCCGCCGAGTCATCTAGAATGCGATGCACAGCAAAAAGCGATGATGGCAGTACGGTCGGAGCGATCACAGGATCTAAAGCATGGAGCTGTGCAGGTGAAGCAGAGACTTGAGCAGTCGACGCCCAGGGACGTTCAGTCGACAATGGATTGGCAAAAGAAACATTGGCCCGAGCCAGATCTGAAGGAAATATGCCCTAGAGGCAATAATAAAGTTATTATTTATTTCCTTATTTCATGATAAATGTTTATTATTCATGCTAGAATTGTATTAACCGGAAACATAATACATGTGTGAATACATAGACAAACAGAATGTCACTAGTATGCCTCTACTAGACTAGCTTGTTAATCAAAGATGGTTAAGTTTCCTAACCATAGACAAAGGAGTTGTCATTTGATTAACAAGGTCACATCATTAGTTGAATGATCCGATTGACATGACCCATTCCATTAGCTTAGCACCCGATCGCTTAGTATGTTGCTAATGCTTTTATCCATGACTTATACATGTTCCTATGACTATGAGATTATGCAACTCCTGTTTACCGAGGAACACTTTGGGTACTACCAAACGCCACAACGAATCGGGTGATTATAAAGGAGTACTACAGTGTCTCCAAAGGCGGATGTTGGGTTGGCGATTTCGAGATTAGGATTTGTCACTCCGATTGTCGGAGAGGTATCTCTGGGCCCTCTCGGTAATGCACATCACTTAAGCCTTGCAAGCATTTCAACTAATGAGTTAGTTGTGAGATGATGTATTATGGAACGAGTAAAGAGACTTGCCGTAACGAGATTGAACTAGGTATTGGATACCGACGATCGAATCTCGGGCAAGTAACATACCGATGACAAAGGAACAACATATGTTGTTATGCGGTCGACCTATAAAGATCTTCGTAGAATATGTAGGAGCCAATATGGGCATCCGGTCCCGCTATTGGTTATTGATCGGAGACGTGTCTCGGTCATGTCTACATAGTTCTCGAACCCGTAGGGTCCGTGACGCTTAACGCTTCGTTGACGATATAGTATTATATGAGTTATGCATGTTGGTAACGAATGTTGTTCGAGTCCGGATGAGATCATGGACATGACGAGGAACTCGGAATGGTCCGGAGATAAAGTTTGATATATGGGATAATAGTGTTTGATCTCGGAAGGGTTCCGAATTCACCGGAAGGGGTTCCGGATGTTTCGAAATGTTTGGGTACGAGAACACGTTATTTGGGCCTAAAGGGAAAGCCCACAAGGTTTTGGAAGGCGCAAAAGGAAGTTTTATGAGTCCGGGGGGCGACGCCAGGTCTCGGCGTCGGGTCAGACGCCGAACCTGGCGTCGCCCCGAGTCCGAGAAGGACTCTTGCCTTCGGGTGAAACCGACTTTGTGGAGGCTTTTACTCCAAGTTTCGACCCCAAGGCTCAACATATAAATAGAGGGGTAGGGCTAGCACCAAAGACACATCAAGAAACACCAAGCCGTGTGCCGGAAACCCCGTCCCCTCTAGTTTATCCTCCGTCATAGTTTCCGTAGTGCTTAGGCGAAGCCCTGCGGAGATTGTTCTTCACCAACACCGTCACCACGCCGTCGTGCTGCCGAAACTCATCTACTACTCGCCGCCTTGCTGGATCGAGAAGGCGAGGACGCCATCGAGCTGAACGTGTGCGAGAACTCGGAGGTGCCGTGCGTTCGGTACTTGGATCGGTCGGATCGTGAAGACGCACGACTACATCAACGCGTTGATAAACGCTTCGCTTAGCGATCTTCAAGGGTATGAAGATACACTCCCCTTCTCGTTGCTATACATCACCATGATCTTGCGTGTGCGTAGGAAATTTTTTGAAATTACTGCGTTCCCCAACAGTGGCATCCGAGCCTAGGTTTTTATGGTTTGATGTTATATGCACGAGTAGAACACAAGTGAGTTGTGGACGATATAAGTCATACTTCCTACCAGCATGTCATACTTTGGTTCAGCGGTATTGTGAGATGAAGCGGCCCGGACCGACATTACGCCAGACGCTTTACGCGAGACTGGTTTCACTGCTACGAGCACTCGTGCTTAAAGGTGGCTGGCGGGTGTCTGTCTCTCTCACTTTAGTTGAACTGAGTGTGGCTACGCCCGTCCTTGTGAAGGTTAAAACGGAGTCTATTTGACAAACTATCGTTGTGGTTTTGATGCGTAGGTAAGAACGGTTCTTGCTAAGCCCGTAGCAGCCACGTAAAATTTGCAACAACAAAGTAGAGGACGCCTAACTTGTTTTTGCAGGGCATGTTGTGATGTGATATGGCCAAGGCATGATGCTATATTTTATTGTATGAGATGATCATGTTTTGTAACCGGTTATCGGCAATTGGCAGGAGCCATATGGTTGTTGCTTTATTGTATGAAATGCAACGCTACTGTAATTGCTTTACTTTATCACTAAGCGGTAGCGATAGTCGTAGAAGCAATAGATGGCGTAAACGACAAACGATGCTACGATGGAGATCAAGGTGTCACGCCGGTGACGATGGTGATCATGATGGTGCTTTGAGATGGAGATCACAAGCACAAGAAGATGATGGCCATATCATATCACTTATATTGATTGCATGTGATGTTTATCCTTTATGCATCTTATCTTGCTTTGATTGACGGTAGCATTTTAAGATGATCTCTCACTAAAATTATCAAGTAGTGTTCTCCCTGAGTATGCACCGTTGCCAAAGTTCGTCGTGCCTAGACACCACGTGATGATCGGGTGTGATAAGCTCTACGTCCATCTACAACGGTGCAAGCCAGTTTTGCACACATAAAATACTCAAAGTTATACTTGACGAGCCTAGCATATGCAGATATGGCCTCGAACACGGAGACCGAAAGGTCGGCGTGAATCATATAGTAGATATGATCAACATAAGATGTTCACCATTGAAAACTACTCCATCTCACGTGATGATCGGTTATGGTTTAGTTGATTTGGATCACGTGATCACTTAGATGACTAGAGAGATGTCATCTAAGTGGGAGTTCTTAAGCAATATGATTAATTGAACTTAAATTTATCATGAACTTAGTACCGATAGTATCTTGCTTATCTATGTTTGTTTGTAGATAGATGGCTCGTGCTGTTGTTCCGTTGAATTTTAATGCGTTCTTGAGAAAGCAAAGTTGAAAGATGATGGTAGCAATTACACGGATCGGGTCCGTAACTCGAGGATTATCCTCATTGCTGCACGTAAGAGTTACATCTGGATGCACCGCTGGGTGCTAGGCCTGGTGTCGATGCAACCGACGACGTTAAGAACGTCTCGCGAGCAAAGCTGATGACTACTCTATAGTTCAAGTGTGCCATGCTTTACGGCTTAGAACCGGGTCTTCAACGACGTTTTGAACGTCATGGAGCATATGAGACGTTCCAGAGTTGAAGTTAATATTCCAATGTAATGCCCGGATTGAGAGATATGAAGTCTCCAATAAGTTCTATAGCTGCAAGATGGAAGAGAATGGGTCTATCGGTGAGCACATACTCGTAATGTCCGGGTATTACAATCACTTGAGTCAACCGGGAGTTAATCTTCCGGATGATTGTGTCATTGATGAATTCTTCAATCACCGCCACCAAGCTACAAAGGCTTCGTGATGAACTATAATATGCAAGGGTTAGTAAAGACTATGCCCGAGCTCTTCGCAATGCTAAAGGCTGCGGAGGTAGAAATCAAGAAGGAGCATCAAGTGTTGATGGTCAATAAGACCACTAGTTTCAAGAAGAAAGGCAAAGGGAAGAACAAGGAACTTCAAGAAGAACAGCAAGCAAGTTGCTGCTCAGAGAAGAAACCCAAGTCTGGACCTAAACCTGAAATCGAAGTGCTTCTACCGCAAGCGATAGGTCTTCGAAGCGGAACTGCCCCAAGTATTTGGCGGATAAGAAGGATGGCAAAGTGAACAAAGGTATATGTGATATACATGTTATTGATGTGTACCTTACTAGAGCTCGCAGAGCACTGGTATTTGATCTCGGTTACATTGCTAATATTTGCAACTCAAACAGGACTACGGATTGCTTAACACCGGCAAAGGATGAGGTGACGATGCGTGGAAATGGTTCCAAAGTCGATGTGATCGCGGTCGGCACGCTACCTCTACATCTACCTTCGGGATTAGTTTTAGACCTAAATAATTGTTATTTGGTGCGGCGTTGAGCATGAACATTATATCTGGATCTTGTTTGATGCGAGACGGTTATTCATTTAAATCGAGAGAATAATGGTTGTTCTATTTATATGAGTAATATCTTTTATGGTCATGCACCCTTGAAGAGTGGTCTATTTTAATGAATCTCGATAGTAGTGATACACATATTCATAATGTTGAAACCAAAAGATGCAGAGTTGATAATGATAGTGCAACTTATTTGTGGCATCGCCGTTTAGGTCATATCGGTATAAAACGCATGAAGAAACTCCATCTCGATGGACTTTTGGAGTCACTTGATTATGAATCACTTGGCACTTATGTAACCGTGCCTCATGGGCAAGATGACTAAAACCCGTTCTCGGTACTACGGAGAGAGCAACAGATTTGTTGGAAATCATACATATAGATGTATGTGGTCCGATGAATGTTGAGGCTCGTGGCAGATATCGTTATTTTCTCACCTTCACAGATGATTTAAGCAGATATGGGTATATCTACTTAATGAAACACAAGTCTGAAACATTTGAAAAGTTCAAAGAATTTCAGAGTGAAGTTGAAAATCATCGTAATAAGAAAATAAAATTTCTACGATCTGATCGTGGAGGAGAATATTTGAGTTACGAGTTTGGTCTACATTTGAAACAATGCGGAATAGTTTCGCAACTCACGCCACCCGGAACACCACAGCGTAATGGTGTGTCCGAACGTCGTAATCGCACTTTACTAGATATGGTGCGATCTATGATGTCTCTTACAGATTTACCGCTATCGTTTTGGGGTTATGCTCTTGAGACGGCCGCATTCACACTGAATAGAACACCGTCAAAATCCGTTGAGATGACACCTTATGAACTATGGTTTAGCAAGAAACCAAAGTTGTCGTTTCTTAAAGTTTGGGGATGCGATGCTTATGTGAAAAAGCTTCAACCTGATAAGCTCGAACCCAAATCGGAGAAATGTGTCTTGCTAGGATACCCAAAGGAGATAGTTGGGTACACCTTCTATCACAGATCCGAAGGCAAGACATTTGTTGCTAAGAATGGATCCTTTCTAGAGAAGGAGTTTCTCTCGAAAGAAGTGAGTGGGAGGAAAGTAGAACTTGATGAGGTAATTGTACCTTCTCCTTATTGAGAGTAGTTTATCACGTAAACCGGTTTCGCGACATCTACACCAAATAGTGAGGAAGTTGATGATGTTGATCATGAAACTTCAGATCAAGTTACTCTAGAACCTCGTAGATCAACAGAGTAAGATCCGCACTGAGTGGTACGGTAATCCTGTTCGGAAGTCATGCTACTAGATCATGATGAACCTACGAACTATGAAGAAGCGATGGTGAGCCCAGATTCATAAAATGGCTTGAGGCCATGAAATCGAGATGGGATCCATGTATGAAAACAAAGTATGGACTTTGGTTGACTTGCCCGAGGGTCGGCAAGCAATAGAAAACAAGTGGATCTTCAAGAAGAAGACCGACGACGACGGTAATGTTATCGTCTATTAAAGCTCGACTTGTCGCAAAGGGTTTTCGACAAGTTCAAGGGATTGACTACGATGAGACCTTCTCACCAGAAGCGATGCTTAAGTCTGTCCGAATCATGTTAGCAATTGCCGCATTTTATGATTATGAAATTTGGCAAATGGATGTAAAAACTGCATTCTGAATGGATTTACGGAAGAAGAGTTGTATATGATGCAACCGAAGGTTTTATCGATCCAAAGGAGCTAACAAAGTGTGCAAGCTCCAGCGATCCATTTATGGACTAGTGCAAGCATCTCGGAGTTGGAATAAACGCTTTGATAGTGTGATCAAAGCATTTGGGTTTATACAGACTTTTGGAGAAGCCTCAGATTTACAAGAAAGTGAGTGGGAGCTCAGAGCATTTCGATATTATATGTAGATGACATATTACTAATCGGAAATGATATAGAATTTCTGGATAGCATAAAGGGGTACTTGAATAAGAGTTTTTCAATGAAGGACCTCGGTGAAGCTGCTTACATATTGGGCATCAAAATCTATAGAGATAGATCAAGACGCTTAATTGGAATTTCACAAAACACATACCTTGACAAAATTTTGAAGAAGTTCAAAATGGATCAAGCAAAGAAAGGGTTCTTGCCTGTGTTACAAGGTGTGAAGTTGAGTAAGACTCAATGCCCGACCACCGCAGAAGATAGAGAAAATGAAAGATGTTCCTATGCTTCAGCCATAGGCTCTATCATGTATGCAATCTGTGTACCTGACCGATGTGTGCCTTGCTATAAGCTTAGCGGGAGGTACCAAAGTAATCCAGAGTGGATCATCGACAGCGGTCAAGAACATCTGAAGTACCGAAAAGGACTAAGGATATGTTTTCGATATGGAGGTGACAAAGAGCTCATCGTAAACAGTTACGTTGATGCAAGCTTTGACACCGATCCGACGATTCTAAATCGCAAACCGGATACGATTTACACTAAACGGAGGAGCTTTCAGTTGGTGCAGTTCTAAACAAAGCGTCGTAGCGGGATCTACATGTGAAGCGGAGTACATAGCAGCTTCAGAAGCAGCTAATGAAGGAGTCTGGATGAAGGAGTTCATATCCGATCTAGGTGTCATACCTAGTGCATCGGGTACAATGAAAATCTTTTGTGACAATACTGGAGCAATTGCTTTAGCGACGGAATCCAGATTTCACAAGAGAACCAAACACATCAAGAGACGCTTCAATTCCATCCGGACTTGGTCGGTGGGAGACATAGAGATTTGCAAGATACATACGGATCTGAATGTAGCGACCGTTGACTAAGCCTCTTCCACGAGCAAACCATGATCAGCACCAAGACTCCATGGGTGTTAGAATCATTACTATGTAATCTAGATTATTGACTCAAGTGCAAGTGGGAGATCAAGGAAATATGCCCTAGAGGCAATAATAAAGTTATTATTTATTTCCTTATTTCATGATAAATGTTTATTATTCATGCTAGAATTGTATTAACAGGAAACATAATACATGTGTGAATACATAGACAAACAGAATGTCACTAGTATGCCTCTACTAGACTAGCTTGTTAATCAAAGATGGTTAAGTTTCCTAACCATAGAAAAAGGAGTTGTCATTTGATTAACAAGGTCACATCATTAGTTGAATGATCGATTGACATGACCCATTCCATTAGCTTAGCACCGATCGCTTAGTATGTTGCTAATGCTTTTATCCATGACTTATACATGTTCCTATGACTATGAGATTATGCAACTCCGTTTACGGAGGAACACTTTGGTACTACCAAACGTCACAACGAATCGGGTGATTATAAAGGAGTACTACAGGTGTCTCCAAAGGCGATGTTGGGTTGGCGATTTCGAGATTAGGATTTGTCCTCCGATTGTCGGAGAGGTATCTCTGGGCCCTCTCGGTAATGCACATCACTTAAGCCTTGCAAGCATTTCAACTAATGAGTTAGTTGTGAGATGATGTATTACGGAACGAGTAAAGAGACTTGCGTAACGAGATTGAACTAGGTATTGGATACCGACGATCAAATCTCGGGCAAGTAACATACCGATGACAAAGGAACAACGATGTTGTTATGCGGTCCGACCGATAAAGATCTTCGTAGAATATGTAGGAGCCAATATGGGCATCCAGGTCCCGCTATTGTTTATTGATCGGAGACGTGTCTCGGTCATGTCTACATAGTTCTCGAACCCGTAGGGTCCGCACGCTTAACGTTTAGATGATTGATATAGTATTATATGAGTTATGCATGTTGGTAACCGAATGTTGTTCGGAGTCCCGGATGAGATCATGGACATGACGAGGAACTCCGGAATGGTCCGGAGATAAAGTTTAATATATGGGATAATAGTGTTTGATCTCGGGAAGGGTTCCGGAATTCACCGGAAGGGGTTCCGGATGTTTCCCGAAATGTTTGGGTACGAGAACACGTTATTTGGGCCTAAAGGGAAAGCCCACAAGGTTTTTGGAAGGCGCAAAAGGAAGTTTTATGAGTCCAGGGCCGGACGCTAGGGTCCTGGCGTCGGGTCGAGACGCCGAACCTCAAGGCGTCGCCCCGAGTCCGAGAAGGACTCTTGCCTTTCGGGTGAAACCGACTTTGTGGAGGCTTTTACTCCAAGTTTCGACCCCAAGGCTCAACATATAAATAGAGGGGTAGGGCTAGCACCAAAGATACATCAAGAAACACCAAGCCGTGTGCCGGCAACCCCGTCCCCTCTAGTTTATCCTCCGTCATAGTTTCCGTAGTGCTTAGGCGAAGCCCTGCGGAGATTGTTCTTCACCAACACCGTCACCACGCCGTCGTGCTGCCGGAACTCATCTACTACTTCGCCTGTCTTGCCGGATCGAGAAGGCGAGGATGTCATCGAGCTGAACGTGTGCAGAACTCAGAGGTGCCGTGCGTTCGGTACTTGGATCGGTCGGATCGTGAAAACGTACGACTACATCAACCGCGTTGATAAACGCTTCCGCTTAGCGATCTTCAAGGGTATGAAGATACACTCCCCTTCTCGTTGCTATACATCACCATGATCTTGCGTGTGCGTAGGAAATTTTTTGAAATTACTGCGTTCCCCAACAAGATCTCCAGATCGCGGGACCACCGCCTCCGGCGCTGATGTCGACTGAGGCTCCTGGCTTACGGCCGTCCTCCTACTCGAAGCCCTGCCCCTTGATGTCTACTACACAACCTTCTTCTTGTAGACGTGGTTGGGCCTCCAAGTGCAGAGGTTTGTAGGACAGTAGCAAATTTCCCTCAAGTGGATGACCTAAGGTTTATCAATCCGTGGGAGGCGTAAGATGAAGATGGTCTCTCTCAAACAACCCTGCAACCAAATAACAAAGAGTCTCTTGTGTCCCCAACACACCCAATACAATGGTAAATTGTATAGGTGCACTAGTTCGGCGAAGAGATGGTGATTCAAGTGCAATATGGATAGTAGATATAGGTTTTTGTAATCTGAAAATATAAAAACAGCAAGGTAACTAATGATAAAAGTGAGCTCAAACGGTATTGCAATGCTAGGAAACAAGGCCTAAGGTTCATACTTCCACTAGTGCAAGTTCTCTCAACAATAGTAACATAATTGGATCATATAACTATCCCTCAACATGCGACAAAGAGTCACTCCAAAGCCACTAATAGCGGAGAACAATCGAAGAGATTATGGTAGGGTACGAAACCACCTCAAAGTTATCCTTTCTGCTCGATCTATTCAAGAGTCTGTAGTAAAATAACTAGCTATTCTTTCCGTTCAATCTATCATAGAGTTCATACTAGAATAACACCTTAAGACACAAATAAACCAAAACCCTAATGTCACCTAGATACTCCATTGTCACCTCATGTATCCGTGGGCATGATTATACGATATGCATCACACAATCTCTGATTCATCTATTCAACCAACACAAAGTACTTCAAAGAGTGCCCCAAAGTTTCTACCCGGGAGTCAAGACGAAAATGTGTGCCAACCCCTATGCATAGGTTCATGGGCGGAACCCGCAAGTTGATCACCAAAACATACATCAAGTGAATCACGTGAATATCCCATTGTCACCACAGATAAGCACGGCAAGATATACATCAAGTGTTCTCAAATCCTTAAAGACTCAGTCCGATTAGATAACTTCAAAGGGAAAACTCAATCCATTACAAGAGAGTAGAGGGGGAGAAACATCATAAGATCCAACTATAATAGCAAAGCTCCCGATACATCAAGATCGTGTCACAGAAAGAACACGAGAGAGAGAGAGAGAGAGAGATCAAACACGTAGCTACTGGTACATACCCTCAGCCCCGAGGGTGAACTACTCCCTCCTCGTCATGGAGAGCGCCGGGATGATGAAGATGGCCACCGGTGATGGATTCCCCCTCCGGCAGGGTGCCGAAATGGGCTCCCGAGAAGTTTTTGGTGGCTACAGAGGCTTGCGGCGGCGGAACTTCTGATCTATCTTGTTCTTCGATGGTTTTAGGGTATATGGGAATATATAGCGAAAGAAGTCGGTCGGGGGAGTCTCAAGGGGCCCACGAGACAGGGGGCGCGCCCCCACCCTCCTGGCCACCTCGAAGCTTCCTTTACTTCAACTCCAAGTCTCGTGGATCACGTTCGTTCCAAAAATCACGCTCCCAAAGGTTTCATTCCATTTGGACTCCGTTTGATATTCCTTTTCTTCGAAACACTGAAATAGGCAAGAAAACAGCAATATGGGCTGGGCCTCCGGTTAATAGGTTAGTCCCAAAAGTAATATAAAAGTGTGTAATAAAGCCCATAAACATTTAAAACGGATAATAAAATAGCATGATTCATAAATTATAGATACGTTGGAGACGTATCAGCATCCCCAAGCTTAATTCCTGCTCGTCCTCGAGTAGGTAAATGATAAAAGAAAGAATTTATGAAGTGTGAACGCTAGCAGGTGCACAAGTTTGATCAATGATAATTTCAATCACCTTTTCTAGCATGATTATATGTCATAACAGTAGTTCATCTCATAAAACTTCTCAAGATCAAGTAACAAGCCATTCACATGTTAAAGCATAGACCATAAACTTTCTTGAAAACTAGCAAACTTCATTCTCAGTCATCAAACAATTACTATTCATCTTATTTTTAGGAAGGGTCTATGTCAGAGCTTTGATTTAGCAAACTTCGCATACTCGACTATCATAAAGTCTTCTACAATTGCTAACGCTCAAGTGATACTTATGGTTATGGAGTTTTAATCGGACATTGAGAAAGATAGGGGCTTATAGTGTTGCCTCCCAACGTATTCACCTTTGGGTGATGTCAACAATAATAGTTCATGCTAACTTACATCCAATTGGATATATATATATCAGGATCTTTCCAACACGAGTTGCTTGCCAAAGGAAATGAAAAGGGAAAGGTGAAGATCACCTTGACTCTTGCATAAAGTAAAAGACATAAAGTAAAAGATAGGCCCTTCGTAGAGGGAAGCAGAGGTTGTCATGCACTTTTATGGTTGGATGCACAAAATCTTAATGCAAAAGAACGTCACTTTATATTGCCACTTGTATATGGACCTTCATTATGCAGTCCGTCGCTTTTATTGCTTCCATAACAAGATCGTATAAAGCTTATTTTCTTCACACTAATAAATCATGCATATTTAGAGAGCAATTTTTATTGCTTGCACCAATGACAACTTACTTGAAGGATCTTACTCAATCCATAGGTAGGTATGGTGGACTCTCATGGCAAGACTGGGTTTAAGGATATTTGGAAGCACAAGTAGTATCTCTACTTGGTACAAGGAATTTTGGCTAGCATGAGGGGGAAAGGCAAGCTCAACATGTTTGAATGATCCATGACAATATACTTTAACTGAGATGTGAGAAAACATAACCCATTACGTTGTCTTCCTTGTCCAACATCAAATCTTTAGCATGTCATACTTAATGAGTGCTCACAATTATAAAAGATGTCTAAGATAGTATATTTATATGTGAAATCTCTCTTCCTTCAATATTCTTTCATGAATTGTTCAAATGACCAATACAATGCTTGCTAACCTTCAATAAATTTACAACCTCTACTTCTTAGATGTGAAGTCATTACTCCCCATGGGATAAGCAAATGAAACATATATAATTTCAGATTTATGATATTCAACTCATTCAACCATTTACTCATAGGATATAAGTGAAGCACACGAGTAAATGACAAACTACTCCAAAAAGATATAGGTGAAGATCAATGAGTAGCTAAATAATTATGTAACTATGTGAAGACTCTCTCTAATTTAAGAATTTCAGATCTTGGTATTTTATTCAAACAGCAAGCAAAGCAAAACAAAATTAAATTGCAAGGATAGCACAACTCATGTGAAGAAGCAAAAACTTAAGTTCAACCGATACTAACCGATAGTTGTTGAAGAAGAAAGGTGGGATGCCTACCGGGGCATCCCTAAGCTTAGATGCTTGAGACTTCTTGAAATATTATCTTGGGGTGCCTTGGGCATCCCCAAGCTTGAGCTTTTGTGTCTCCTTAATTCCTTTTATATCTTGGTTTCCTAAATCTCGAAAGCTTCATCCACACCAAACTCAACAAGAACTCGTGAGATAAGTTAGTATAAACCAATGCAAAAACCTTATCATTTTCTACTGTAACAAATCACTAAAATTATTATTCAACATTCTATAATAAATTCCTCTACATATTTAATACTCCTATCCTCAAATAGGATTGGGGTATCACTGAAGAGCTAGCTATGGACAGGGGTGCATGGAAGCTTGCTATCCATGTGCCAGAGCCATGAGTTGGTTGCGAGATCTTATGGGTTTCACCTCTAGCCTACCCCAACTTGCTTGGTACTAAAGGCTTTGTTGTTGTTGTTGTTGTTGTTGTTGTATCCTCAAATAGAATCATTTAAACAAGCAAACATATGCAAACAATGCAAACATAACAGCAATCTGTCAAAACAGTACAGTCTGTAAAGAATGCAAGATTCATCATACTTCCCTAACTCCAAAAATTATGAGAAAAATACTACGCTGTAGAAGATTTATCAGAGCTCATTATGCAAAAAGTTTCAACATTATATCATTCTCTGACTTTTCTAGGGAATTGTTGTAACAGCGGTAAACTTTCTGTTTTCAAACAGCAACATGTATACTAGCAAAATAAGCATGGTAAAGGCTATCCTTGACATTTTTATTGATAATATAGATGCAAAACATTATTCTGAATAACAGCAATAAAATATTAAAGAAAATAAAATGACGCTCCAACCAAAACACATATCATGTGGTGAATAAAAATATAGCTCCAAGTAAAGTTACCGATGAACAAAGACGAAAGAGGGGATGCCATCCGGGGCATCCCCAAGCTTATGCTCTTGGTTGTCCTTGAATATTACCTTGGGATGCCTTGGGCATCCCTAAGCTTAGGCTCTTTCCGCTCCTTATTCCATAGTCCATGAAATCTTTACCCAAAACTTAAAAAATTCACAACACAAAACTCAACAGAAAACTCGTAAGGTCCGTTAGTATAAGAAAATAAAACCACCACTTAGGTACTGTAATGAACTCATTATAAATTCATATTGGTGTAATATCTACTGTATTCCAACTTCTCTATGGTTCATACCCTCTGATACTACTCATAGATTCATCAAAATAAGCAAACAACACATGGAAAACAGAATCTGTCAAAAACAGAACAGTCGGTAGTAATCTGTATCAACCGTATACTTATGGAACTCCAAAAATCCTAGGAAATTAGTAAGTCCTAAGAAATTTGTGTAAAATCCAGAATAAAAAGAATAATATCAGAATCACGTTTCTGTGAATTATCAAAACTAATTTACTGGGTGCAAAAGTTTCTGATTTTCAGCAGGATCAACACAACTATCACCATAAGCTATCCTAAATGTCTTACTTGGCACTTTATTAAAACAAAATCTATAAAACATGATTACTACAGTAGCATAATCATGTTAACACACAACAACAGTAAGGGTAAATATTGGGTTGTCTCCCAACAAGCGCTTTTCTTTAATGCATTTCTAACTAGGCATGATGATGACAATGATGCTCACATAAAAGATAAGAATTGAAACATAACGGGAGCATCATGAAGCATATGACTAGCATATTTAAGCCTAACCCACTTCCTATGCATAGGGATTTTGTGAGCAAACAACTTATGGGAACAATAATCAACTAGCATAGGAAGGCAAAACAAGCATAACTTCAAGATTTTAAGCACATAGAGAGGAAACTTGATATACTTGCAATTCCTACAAGCATATGTTCCTCCCTCATAATAATTTTCAGTAGCATCATGAATGAATTAAACAATATAAGCAGCACCTAAAGCATTCTTTTCATGATCTACAAGCATAGAAATGTTACTACTCTCCACATAAGCAAATTTCTTCTCATGAATAGTAGTGGGAGCAAACTCAACAAAATAATTATCATGTGAGGCATAATCCAATTGAAAACTAAAATCATGATGACAAGTTTCATGGTTATCATTATACTTACTAGCATACAAGTCATCACAATAATCATCATAGATAGCAACTTTGTTCTCATAATCAATTGGAACCTCTTCCAAAATAGTGGATTCATCACTAGATAAAGTCATGACCTCTCCAAATCCACTTTCATAATTATCACAATAATATTCAACATCCTCCAAAATAGTGGGATCATTACTTCCTAAAGTTGGCACTCTTCCAAACCCACTTTCATCAATATAACCATCATAAATAGGAGGCATGCTATCATCATAATAAATTTGCACATCAAAACTTGGGGGACTAAAAATATCATCTTCATCAAGCATAGCTTCCCAAGCTTTTGGCTTTGCATATCATTAGCACCATGGATATTCAAGGAATTCATACTAACAACATTGCAATCATGCTCATCATTCAAAGATTTAGTATCAAACATTTTATAGACTTCTTCTTCTAGCACTTGAGAACAATTTCCCTTTTCATCATATTTACGAAAGATATTAAAAGATGAAGCGTACGAGGCAAACTCAATTCCATTTTTTGCAGTTTTATTTTATAACTAAACTAGTGATAAAACAAGAAACAAAAAGATTTGATTGCAACATCTAATGATATACCTTCAAGCACTCACCTCCCCGGCAACGGCGCCAGAAAAGAGCTTGATGTCTACTACACAACCTTCTTCTTGTAGATGTGGTTGGGCCTCCAAGTGCAGAGGTTTGTAGGACAGTAGCAAATTTCCCTCAAGTGGATGACCTAAGGTTTATCAATCCGTGGGAGGCGTAGGATGAAGATGGTCTCTCTCAAACAACCCTGCAACCAAATAACAAAGAGTCTCTTGTGTCCCCAACACACCCAATACAATGGTAAATTGTATAGGTGCACTAGTTAGGCGAAGAGATGGTGATACAAGTGCAATATGGATAGTAGATATAGGTTTTTGTAATCTGAAAATATAAAAACAGCAAGGTAACTAATGATAAAAGTGAGCACAAACGGTATTGCAATGCTAGGAAACAAGGCCTAAGGTTCATACTTCCACTAGTGCAAGTTCTCTCAACAATAATAACATAATTGGATCATATAACTATCCCTCAACATGCAACAAAGAGTCACTCCAAAGCCACTAATAGCGGAGAACAAACGAAGAGATTATGGTAGGGTACGAAACCACCTCACAGTTATCCTTTCTGCTCGATCTATTCAAGAGTCCGTAGTAAAATAACATGAAGCTATTCTTTCCGTTCAATCTATCATAGAGTCCATACTAGAATAACACCTTAAGACACAAATCAACCAAAACCCTAATGTCACCTAGATTCTCCATTGTCACCTCAAGTATCCGTGGGCATGATTGTACGATATGCATCACACAATCTCAGATTCATCTATTCAACCAACACAAAGTACTTCAAAGAGTGCCCCAAAGTTTCTATCGGAGAGTCAAGACGAAAACCTGTGCCAACCCCTATGCATAGGTTCATGGGCGGAACCCGCAATTTGATCACCAAAACATACATCAAGTGAATCACGTGAATATCCCATTGTCACCACAGATAAGCACGGCAAGATATACATCAAGTGTTCTCAAATCCTTAAAGACTCAATCCAATAAGATAACTTCAAAGGGAAAAGTCAATCCATTACAAGAGAGTAGAGGGGGAGAAACATCATAAGATCCAACCATAATAGCAAAGCTCGCGATACATCAAGATCGTGCCGTAGAGAGAACACGAGAGATAGAGAGATCAAACACATAGCTATTGGTACATACCCTTAGCCCCGAGGGTGAACTACTCCCTCCTCATCATGGAGAGCACCGGGATGATGAAGATGGCCACCGGTGATGGATTCCCCCTCCGGCAGGGTGCCGGAACGGGCTCCCGAGAGGTTTTCGGTGGCTACGGAGGCTTGTGGCGGCGGAACTCCAAATCTATCTTGTTCTTCGATGGTTTTAGGGTATATGGGAATATATAGGCGAAAGAAGTCGGTTGGGGGAGTCTCGAGGGGCCCACGAGACAGGGGGGCGCGCCCAATAGGGGGGAGGGCGCACCCCCACCCTCGTGGCCACCTCGAAGCTTCCTTTACTTCAACTACAAGTCTCCTGGATCACGTTCGTTCCAAAAATCACGCTCCCGAAGGTTTCATTCCGTTTGATATTCCTTTTCTTCGAAACACTAAAATAGGCAAGAAAACAGCAATATGGGCTGGGCCTCCGGTTAATAGGTTAGTCCCGAAATTAATATAAAAGGGTATACTAAAGCCCATAAACATTCAAAACAGATAATAAAATAGCATGAATGCTTCATAAATTATAGATACGTTGCAGACGTATCATCCCTCCTTCCCGTAGTCTTCAGAGGCACTTCTTCCTCGTCGTCTGGAAGCTCAATGATGTCCCGCAGAGCTGCAACAAAATGCAACCATAGGAGTTCAATCGACCTACAACCCAGTCAACAGAACAAGTTCAAGATTACAAGATCGTACCAGCTTTGGAAGTTGCCGCATCCTCAGTCTCTTCGTCACCTTCGGCCCTGTCAACATCCATTGAGGTCCCGGAAGTTGCGACACTGAAAAGTTCATAATGCATTCGGTCAGAGCAGAAGTTGAGTTAGTAGGGAAACACAGAAAGATAGAACACTCACGGGGAAGCAATAGGAACGTCCATCTTGATCTTGGGCAAGGTCTTTCGAGACTTTGAAGGGGCAACCTTGGGCTGCTTGGCGACCTTCTCTGACGGCTCCGGAGTCGAAGTCCGAGTGCACTTATGCGCTTGCGTACTCGGAGCCACAGTCTTGCCACGCCCGCCCGCTGGATCACGGAACTGCTTGGATCGGTGCTCTGTGTGAGGTGGCGAGTCGACATCCTATTCTTCATCATCCGACTCATCACTCTATTCCTCATCATCGTCATTTGGGGATTGCCATTCGCTGCTCTCTTCTGCGCTATCCGCTCCCTCCTAGACTTGCTCCTGGGCTTGTTCCCCGTTCGGCATCGAATACATCTCAGTGTAAACCTGCAAGGCAAGAAGTCAATGAAACATTAGTCGGATTTCGAGACAGTCGCAAAACAGAATGAAGCACACTTGGTAGCAAAGATCAGACCTTGTCTGGCTGGTTCTCGACGTCGAATGGGTCGACTCTCCTGGCCCCCCTGGGGTTATCTTTGTTCCCGGTAATGCTCTTCAGCCACAGGGCCACCGTCTCATCCGGAACCTCCTCTAGGTGGACCTAAGCGGTGTCATTGGAGCCCAAGTACATCCACATTGAGTGGTCACAGGCTTGGAGTGGCTGGATGCGTCGATTGAGAAACACCTCTAGTAAATCCATGCCAGTTACACCCTGACGGACCAACTAGACTACCCTCTCGACCAACATGTCCGTCTCTACTTTCTCCACTGTGATCACAGTCAGTGAAGAAGGTTGCTGGGCTCGATCTAGAGGGAAAGGAGGAAGACCGATCGACTGACTGGGGGTCACAATATCATGGCAGTAGAACCAGGTCGACTGCCAACCCCTGACCAACTCGGGAAGCGTCATGGTAGGAAAAGTGCTCCTCTTCCTCATCTAGATCCCTAAACCCCCGCACATCTGGATCACGTGCGTCCTCTCGTCACTCGGATTTGCCTTCTTCACGGTATGGGAGCGGATTGTGAAAATATGTTTGAAGATACCCAAGTGTGGTCGACAACCCAAGAAGTTTTCACACATAGACAAGAATGCAGCGAGATACGTGATGGTATTGGGAGAGGAGTGGTGAAGCTGAGCACTGAAAAAGTTTAGAAAACCCCGGAAGAAAGGATGCTAAGGAAGGTAGAAGCCACGGTCGACATGGGTAGCAAGAAGGACACACTCACCCGAC